>JARFXV010000367.1:0-189293 GCA_031761425.1 Cosmopolites sordidus | reverse complement strand
TTGCCATGATTGTGTGGAAGGTAATTCTAGGCCAGCTGAAGCAGACAATTTGAAACAAAATGAAAAATTAACCTCGAAGGCAGGATGATGCACCAATATTAGTAGACAATAGAAGGTAAATAGACAACCTGAAAAAACAATAAAAGTCTGGCTATGATGAAATGCCAGCCGATACGTATAAATATGGAAGTGAAGAATTGGCCCATTATATGCACACCCGTTGGAAAATACGAATTGCCAAAGAATTTTTAATAAACTGGACGGAGTCGGTACTACATCCGCTTTATAAAGAAGGGTGATAAAAAGGAATGTGATAGCTAGATGGTTAGATTATTGCTAAATGCGGCCTATAAAATACTAACAATGTGCATTAAGAATAAATTAAATAGCTTAATGGATAATGCGGTAGAAGAGTATCAGCCAAGCTTTCGAAAAGGAAGATCTATAGTGAACTATAGATATATTTCACCAAGCTAAGGGAAATTTTAGGCAGAAATTTATAAATTTAATAAAAAATGGGTGGTAGCTTTCATAGATTTTAAATAGACTTACAATAAGGTAAATCGATAGTACCTATATCGAGCAATGAAGAAGTTGAGCGTGTATATAAAATCACTAAGAATGATAAGACTTCTCAAATCTAATACAAGTTAAAGCCGATCTAAAACGGGGAGACTCATTCTCAACCATATAATTCAACTTTGTCCTGGAAGATGTTATAAGAGAAGCTAAGATTAACAGAATCGGCCAATTGTAACATAGACTCCGATTCTGAAATGATTCTGAAAAGAAATATGACAAATTATGAGATATATTAGTATTATATAATCTGCTGGACTCTAGGTAACTATTTTGCAAATATGCTTGAACTTGATCCACTAAGATTACAATTACTTTGGTCTTTGATACAGTGAATGATTTCAAATATCTGGACACCTCACTGACCAACAGTAAATAACTTGTCGCACACAAGTAGTTAATAGATGTGCTTATAGTCCTAAAAATGTAATGTCTAATAATAATGTTGTTGGTTACTGGTCATGCATAATATAATTTATTTATCATAACCACAGCATCGTGTCAGCGGTTGGGACTTCGCTATACGCCAATATCCAATACAACCAACAAACATTTTTTTTGAATTATTTCAGCATAGTCATAAGCAGTGTTGCCGGATGTCGAACGAAACTGATATATGTCCATCGTGTCAGGATAGCATTGCTGTTAATAATAAAACATTACAATGTGATTATTGTCGAAAAAGATTTTATAATTTATGCCAAAAGATAAGAAGTATAATGTGTCAAAGGCAATTGCTGAAACAAAGAATTTAATGTGATTTTGCGATGGATGTGTGAACCTGGTTGCTCAGAATATTGCCTTAGCAGGAAAAAATTAACGAAATTGAACAACATTTTTGAATCTGTGATAAAAATTATGTCTCAGCATCAGAACATACAGTCGTTACGAAATAAAACTCTTGAAATTGAATGCCGGCGGGATAGTATGTTAAATAAATCGCAACTTTTATTGTTAAGTGAACATTGGATGCTGGAAGAAGAAGTACATTATGATAATATTAGTGGATATAAACTTATATCGGTATATGCGAGAAGTGAAATGAAACATGGAAGTGGGTGTATTTTTGCAAGTGGTGATTGGAACATTAAGAAAGTCAGCTCAGTTCGGGATGTGAGTGTTGAAGGTATTGTAGAAATATCAGCTATGTCCGATGAACGATTAATAAGAGCCGATTCTACAATGCAAGTATAAACCTAGTATAAACGGCGAACAGTTATACTCGGAATAAGTTATACCCGGTATTATTCTTAGTATATCTGGTGTTGGCCTGTTGTCTACAACGCCTTTAGTTATACCTAAAATAACGCCCTAGTAGTTCTAATAGTCCAAATAGTAGGTGGAATTGCGCCATCGTTGACAGTTGATGGCGTGCGAAATTATAGCATTTTATAAGCCTAACCTAACGCGATCCATTCCCCTTCGCTGGCTTATAAAAAGATGGAGAAACTCCCTTCAGAAACCTCAATTTGCACGGGTGAATTAGTAGCTATAGAGGAGTCCCTTACAACAATCAGATCCCTGCAACTTGATAAAGCCATCATACTTTCAGACTCCAGGAGTGCTATCGACAAAGTTACTAAAAGCAACATCGACCCCTTTAATGGAAAAGTAATACTTAATATCAAATCACATCTGCAAGGCGCCTACCGCGATAATGTCGATATCAGATTGACTTGGATCCCTAGTCACTCATCCATTAAGGGTAATGAGGTGGCAGATCAACTCGCCAAATTAGCGACTCGTCCTCAACATCCCTAAACGCATTAAATTAAATTTTAAAGAATTCATCCCCATCTTAAAGGAAAAACTGTTTAAGAACTTTTGTGCGAGATGGAAGAAATTAAATGACAGAAGTTCTTGGTATCAACAAATCGTCCCTGATTTTCCTAAAATCCATTGGTTTAATAAATTCGAATTTAAGGACAGAAGACACATCACTAACATTATTAGGTTACGAACGGGACATTGCCTTACTAAACCTCGTTTATTTAAATTTAAAATCGCGGAATCTCCTTTTTGTGAAACTGAAACCCTGAATCATATTTTCTTCGAATGCCCGCTCAGACATAACCAGGCCTTTAACTTATACAGTGAGCTTATCGCTTTGAGGCATAGAGCGCCTCTTAACCTTCAGACTGTTTTCTCAAATATCAACCAAGACTCGCTATGCCTTATCAATAGGTACATGGATGTGTTAGGTCTAAAGTTGTAGTATTTCAATTGGAAGTTCCACGCCATCATGACTTTCCTTTCCTTTTGTAGCGTCCTCCTATGTGGTGAACGTCCACTGTCAGCGAAAAACGTAAGCAACGTATAATTACAAAGTAATTAAAGTAATCTTCCGATCAGCTGTGTGGCACAGTTTGCCAGCTTTCATAGCTGCTCCTGGAGATTAGTGGAGCTGGCGTATTGCCCATCCTGGAGCAGAGACATATCGACTCACACACACACACACTAACCTAACGCTAATGCTTTGGAAATTATAAAAATATTAATTGATTGATTTGTCCGTTACTTTGTGATGACAAAAGTGTAAAATTAGGTACATAGGATAAACAGCTGTAATACCTTAGTTTCAAAGTAGTGTTTGAGAATATAACATCCTTTTACGAAACTATACTTACACAATTTAAAAATAAAAGTGATAGATAACAAAGTATAAAATTCTTTTTTTCTTATTTATAAAAATATTGTGTCATTAAAATGAAGAAAAAGCGGGTGCAATAATTTCACGATTGACGAAATTGTTCTGTTAGTCGATTTGGTTGAGGCAAGTAAACAAATTGTCGGTACGTATAAAGTTGTTTCACGTAGTAATAGTGCCGGTGATCCTCGCATTATTCTATTCCAGAGTGGAAGAAAACAGACAATTTAATAGACAGACAGACAAGACTTTCTAATAATACCAAAGATACAGAATGGAGATTCATTGAAAGGAAGGTTCAATAGTTTGGTGGTACAAGAAGAACTGCCAAAACGTTGCCTAGCAAATTCATTGCCAGCAGAATTCATTAAAAAAAATCAATAAAGAAGGAATATGCGGAACAGAAACAAAATATGTACAAAACAGGTGGGGGTCCAACGAGGAAATAAAGTTAGTTTAATGTTGGAAATAGAGTGCTGCCTTTGATTGTTGTTGGGGCAACGGCATTGTATTATTCTGATGTTGGTATGGGTTATTTTATGTTTTGATTCACTCAGTTATATTGTCTTGTGTATATATTTTATAGTAAATACAGATTTGCCAGTTGCAAAAGACACTACAAGCCCCATCACTGAGGCTTTTGTAGAAGAAAATATAAGGCAGTTGGAGGTACTACAGATGAATCTTCTAGTACCAATATCGAATTTGTATGTATTCTCAAATTAAAAAGCCTCCAAATAAAAGTAATTAATAATTATAGGCAAATTGTAACTGGAGTTCATGGAATCCACACCAGTTGAGACAGCCTAAAAGCAAAGTGTTACAAATCTCAAATTATATATGTAAACATTATTCAAGAAATAAGCAACACCTACATAGATCAAAGCAAATCAGTTTCTTCCAAGTTGCAACAAGGATGCAGGGGGAAAGTGTATGAAGAGTTGGCCAGAAAAAAGATTGAGTTCATTGATTTTAAAATGGCACTTCTGGAGGAACTAGAAAGAAAAGAAAAATGCTTGAAAAAAAAACATCAGTTGGAAATGACAATATTGAATGCTCAACTCAAAAGAGATGAAAGTAACAGCCATCTTAATTAATTTTATTTGCCAGTCACAGTGTATGGCCAATCACACAGGCATTCTATGTTTATAATTATGATTTATTTATAGATGTTAATATTACATAATTAGCTAGCATTATAGATAAGGAATAAATAGTTAGCATTAAGGGGTTTTATTTATTTTAGAAATTGATGTATTATCATGAGGCTGGAAATAAAACATTAAAAAAATGTACTTCCGTTTTTAATTTATTTTGTCGTTTATCAACAACATAATTAGGTATATAAATTTATTTCATCAATTTTCCAAGTTACCGTTCTTATAGATAAATGTTTATTTGTTTTAAGCGAACAAAATAGCTGCATAACTAAACAGATATAAGAAAATAAAATTTCATACTAAAATACAAAGCAAAACAAACAATACAATGTTTTCAGTACACAACATAATTAAACCGTATTAAATTATATCAGATTATGATCAGAAAAATGGTTTTGAATCAGTGATGTTTCCATTCTGTTGTTTTCACGGACATCATGATTTTGAATAGGAGGCTCAATTTGCAGCTCATGTAAGTCTTGATCAACTGGTGGCTCTTCTTCATGTTCATCTATTGCAAGATTGTGCAGAATAGCAGTTACAACTATTATTGCCTTGGAATGTTCCATTAGCACACGCATACCATTAGACAGAATAGGAAACCTGCGTTTCCAAATTCCATAACATCTTTCTACACAGTTTCTTGTTCGGATATGGGATTCATTAAAAAGGATTTCCGCTGGAGTATTTGGGTGTTGTAACGGTACTATTAAGACATTGGTAGTCAAAAACAATTTTGTTGCAGGTTTTATCGGCCGATTACTTCTTTAATAAAACTCAGCAACATTGCACAAGCTCGTTCTTGTAAGCGAAAACGTTTAAAAAACTCCACGAAATAATCAGGCCTAAAAAATGCAATTTACATTAAAAATCGTATAACTATATAATATATTTGTTTTTTCATACCGATGTTTAAATACTTTTGGCCGTCGAATTAAAACTACGTCTTCAAAATTACTTTCATCAGAATCAAAAATGTTTAAATTTATGGGATCCATATCAATTATTTATTTCACTGTCATACTTATAAATTCATAAAACTGTGGATTATAAAGGACAGGTTATGTTTATTAATACTGACAACTGAAGCTGGCCAATAGAAAGCAAGAATAACTATATTCAGAGTATATTCGGCCAAATTCAAGTGGATAACTTATAGGTTCGTTCCAACCTGTAATCACAAACATATCTGTCGATTTCTCCGAGAAAGAGCTTTGTTTGGCGATCGTAGAAAGGACGTTTCAGACTTTATTCCAAGTATAGCTTATACCAGGTATATACTCCATTGTGGAATCGGCCCTAAAAATTATTATTATCTGTTTGTATCGAAGGGGATTGGGATATGATGTATTTTTAGAAATAATTGAAAAGTTACTGGATTTTATTTATAAACATTATTTCAGATATAATATTGTTTTTTTCTGCGGGAAACTTTAATATTAATTTTAATTTCAAAAGAGAAGTTGAAATAATTGATTCGTATGCAGTTCTATTTCAGTCAATGAGGCATATTGTGCATTTTTGTATTTAGTTGAAAACATTTTCAATACGATATTTGTGAAAAAAAGTGTTATTTAAATAGCACTAATAAAATTGGATTGCACAGGGTATTAGAATATCATGTAGACATAAACGCTAGTTATATATGATAAAAATTGATGGAATTATTTTTAATCAATTCTTTAATACATATTGCAATATATTAAAGTTAGTAATAAAACAAGCTAAACAAATCTCAAACAGGGAGTTTATGAATAAATCTGACAAGGTGCGAGCCTCCTGGAAGCTAGTAAAAACTGATAACAACGATAATCAGACAATATTGGAGAATTTCTCGAATAAATTTAAAGATCCTTTTGGAAGGGTAAATAACTTAAATACGTACTTTATAAATTCATAGCCAAGTGTTAATTCCAATTAACAAGAACAATTTTCCTTCGAATAGAATTCTTCAATCAATATTTTTAAATCCCAGATGTCCTGATGAAATATTGAACATTATTAAACGTTTAAGGAATAAAAAATCGGTGATTGACGATGGCTTACCTGTTCACATAATTAAAGGGATTGCTCACTATATCTCAAAACCTTTGTCTTATATAATAAATCTGTGTTTTTCGACGGGGGTTTATCCGAAGGTATTAAAAAATGCTCCTATAAAAGCGATTTATAAAAAGAGAAAAATAGATGAGGAAATTAACTATAGATCGATATTCTTGCTCTCGAATATTGGCAAGATTTTTGAAGAGGCGATTTACCATAGATTGTCAGATTTTTTGAAAATAATTTAGCAATATCTAATAATCAGAATGGTTATCGAAAGGCGATGTATCAAACTATCGCAAATGTTTTAAATTCAGAAAATTGTAAAAAGTTAACCATGACCATGCGTCTTGATCTAAAAGAGGCATTTAATAGCGTGAATCGTGATACTTTCTGTGAAGACTTGAGACTTGAGGAGTTCGGGGAAATGCACTCATTTTAATAATATCATATATAAAAGACCGAACCGAACAGGTGGTAGAGACTGATTTTTGCGGTAGAGCTATTGTGTCTGATAAGATTTGTGTGACAAAAGGTGTTCCTCAAGGTTCTATATTGGGTCCACTATTTTATATTTTTTATACAAATCAACTTGCAAACGTTACAGAACAGCACACGGTACTCTATGCGGATGACACAGTATTGATTTTTAACGAAGATGATTCCGACTTGCTGCTCGAGAGTATTGGGAGATCGTGTCGAATTCTTGATGAATACTTCTCTATCTTGTCTTAAATATGCTTAAAACCGAGTCCATTTTATTCAGCAATAGAAAGAATAATAGTATTATTTTTACCTATAAAGACTCTAAAATTCAGTCTTCTGAGCAGGTGTTTCTTGGGTCTTGTGATTGATAGAAAGCTGAACTAGAGAGGACACGTAGAAAAAGTTGCTGCAGACTTATCTCGGTATTGCTATACACTAAGAATCATAGCTCAGAATGTTGGTTCTGAGGCTGCAATGTCAGCAGCTTACCATGCCTATGTTCAGTCGAGGATAAGATAGAGTTTGATTTTCTGTGGAAATTCTCGAGATATAGAGAGAACAATTGTGCTCAAAAAAGTTGCATAAGAAGTGTTTTTCAAATGAAGCATTGCAAAAGCTGCAGAAATATTTTTATTGGCAAAAGAATTCGGACACTTGTCAGCATGTTTATTTTGGATTCGTTCATTTTTGTATTTTATAATAGAGATGTCTTTGGGGAGGCTATCGCAAAGTAAGGTTATATAACTAGGTATAAGTCGAATCTCGTAACTGTAAGATGTAATTTTAGTTATATACAGGAGCATATGCAGTATACTATTATGAAGATATATAATACTATTCCGGAGTGTGTTCGGGATTCGCCACGCGATCAGTCTGTGAGAGCGAATAAAAGATATTTGTTGAGCAAGGCTTATTATTTATTAAATGATTTTCTTGCGGAAACAAATAATAATTTAAATTCAATTAAATTATTAGAATAGCCTGTTTTGGTGAATTTGACTGTTTATGTTTATACCAATTCAGTTTTCGGCTTATTCATGTAAATTATGTTAACAATACTATGTGGACTGTATATTTCTCTCCTCTTCTTTTCTTTCCAATTGTCTTTTTTTTCTTCTTCTCTTTCCTTCTTTTTTTGTGCCTTGTGTTATAGATCTCATATTTTAATTGTAATTCATTTCTTTTCTATTTTTAATTTAGAATTAAGTGTTTATTATGTACTTTCTTGTATATATATATATATATATATATATATATATATATATATATATATATATATATATATATATATATATATATGGAGCAGTGGCGGCTCATGAGGGAGGGCGTTAGGGCGCCGCCCCTCCAGCATTTATTGCAGTAAACAATTTTTCCGAGTAAAACACGATATTTTATTTCCGTTCGGTTTCTTTCATTTAACTTATTTTCCTGGCCCACTTTCTGTATAGGGTTTCAATAGTACGAAAAGTAAAAAAGAGGAAGGGGAAAGCAAAAAAAAATCTTTAGCAGCATTATTTTCTTCTACGTCCTACCTCTTTAAAAATCCACGATCCGTGACTGAGATGGAGAATTCCCAATAAATGAGCTGGGAAGAAATCCTTTGAACAAACCCCATATGGCAATCGGTCAAGAGTTGATCAAGATCGGTAAAGGTTGAGAAATTAATGTAGGAAACTATACGGAAGTTGCAGGGAACAGAGAATGATGGAAGGCAGTTGTAACGAAGCCCAAAGCTCTCCATGTACTATAGAGCAGTGTGTGTGTCTATGTGCCGGGTTATAATTATTAATAATTTAGGCTACGTTAAAGGTAATCATTCTAACAAAATGTCATTTCATTAAACATGTCAACATAGAATGCATGTACTATTAGCTTAATCAATTTTTGAAGTAGTGTCAATATGGTCATACCACTGTTTGTGTGATTGCAATAAACCAATAGTTTTAAAATAGCCTGCACCCCATGTACTGTAACACGTTTCCCAGTGAACTGAATATTTAATCTTAATGATTTACTTTTTTTATTTAATCTTTGCATGCAAATTTTGCTATTATCATGAATTATCTCCCTGTCATATCTACTCTTATTAGAATAATGAATTCATATTAATTTACAACCTTATGTTTTTTAAATATATTTTCATTTGTCAAGAGATAATTTTATTTGAAAACTATCTAAAAACTACCGGATGAAAAACTTTTAATTGATTTCGGATCTAGTTCACGTCCGATTCAGATCTAGTCGTTGACCATTCAGTTAAGTTTTGTGTTTGATTGGATTTGTATTTTCAAATTCGCTGAGTTGCCTTTCAGTTGGCGTACAAAAAGGAATCGACCATTCGGTCTTTGTTCGTTACTTGAAAAAAGTCAGTTTTCTAACAAAAAATACATTCATTATGTAAGTAATTGGCAAACGTTTTATTGTCTGCAAGAGTAATTTAAATTGAAATTTACTTTTCTATCATACTGACTCTACATTTACAGTATTAAACAAATCCAATAGTAAAATACTATAACTTCGACTTTTGTATTCAGTATTTTAAACAAATGTTTAATTAGTTGTTCCAGACGTATTTTTCCATCGAAAGAGAAATAAGTACACATATTTTAAACTACTTTTATTCTGCTCTCTAAATATTATAAATAAGACATCTAATTATTAATTTTTATTATTCATTGTCGGCAGTACATTAGCTGAGACGCCTAAAACTAAATACCTCCAACGTAATAACTGTTATGCGTGTAAATTTACATACGAGATGTGGCTATTAAATAACGAGACTGTTGCTGTAAAACATTATATTTTGATTTTATACATATTTACTTATTATCACCTTTAATATACACCCCTCTTCTGTCGTTTGTTCGAAACAATGCTGGAAGTCGTCTTCTGTCGGCTCCTACAGAACACGTGCCCGTTTCTCTTTCACAGCTTCAACGGATTCAAATCTTGTTCTTTTTAATACAAATTTCACTTTGGGAAACAGATAAAAAGCACGGTGCAAGATTGGGCGTATGAGGCGGATGGTCTAATACTGGCATGCTGTACTTGGCTAGAAACCTTTTGAGAGAAAATGCGGAATGAGCCGGCCCGTTGTCTTAGAGGAGAACTCATGACTTCCACAATTCAGGCCATTCTTTCCTTGTACTTTCACGAAATTTAACCTTCAGGAACCAAGTGAAGGTACACAATCCCATAAATAGCGAAAAACACACATCATCATTGTTTGAATTTTGATTTGCTTATTCGAATTTTTTTGGTTATCGGTGAATTTGTCACATGTTATTATCCTTTCCAATAAGTTTGAGTCATTTTCAATGGTATTCAAAGTGTCGGTATAAACATTTTAGGCATCATTTTGGCACACACTTTTAGCATGTTAAAATTGTTATGTAAAATTTGCCGTACGCATTCTTTGTCAATTCTTACAGTTTCGCATGAATACTTAACCGACGATCAGATCGATTACCGATTTTTTCGATATAGTCATCCGTTTTTGATGTGGAAGGACGACCCAGGCGTGAATTATTTTCAATGCCTTCTCAGCCATCTTGAAAACGCTTAAACCACTCAAAAACACGTGCACGCGATAAACATTAATTGTTATACACTTCTTTCAATAAATTATACGTTTTAGTAGCGGTTTTTCCAAGTTTCAAGTGAAATTTCACAACAATTCGTTGCTCTACATTTTTTACAGAAGCGAGAGGTACTGACATCAAAAGAGAAGGCTTTACGCTAAACAGCTGCCGGTCGCTGGTGTTTGGCGCATGCGTACTTCTTCTGTAGCAGCGTTAGTCTCGTTATTTAATAGCCACATCTCGTATTTGTTCAATTTCAGCATTAAAATTATTCGATTCTATTTTTTTGACGATTTAAATGGAAATTTATTCTTATTACCTACGGACTCGACATTATACTTCACTATTTTAATATCTACTAAATATTATAAATAATAATTTTATCTATGCATTTTTATTATTTAGTGGCGGCAGTACATTAGGTGAACCGCTCAATGCCATATATCACCATTCAATAACTGTCGTGCATGCTAATCTAAGTGTTTATCCTATTTTAACATTCATTTTTTTCTGCTCAATTTTTCTTTAGTTATTAATTTGTTTCTGGTAGGCGCCGCTTACCTTATTTGCCTATATTTTCCAATAATAACCAATTTTATTAGCCCTAATTAAATTGAAAATATAATATTAAGGAAAAGATCTAGGGGAGAGTTGGATAATTACGCGGTTGATAATACATGTACATGCGCATCGAATCACAATGCTACCGACAAACCGCCCCCCATGCGGAAGTAGACGACGAGCTGATCACAGCTCGTCGATCACGAAGTGCCACCTGTCACAACAACTTTTGCGCGCATTTTTTATAATTGTTGTTTAGCTAACGGATCCAGGTATGTTCCGCTTTTTTCATGATAAACTATATCATAGTAATGAGCTTTGAATCATAAATGTGTTAGATATACTAGAAATTTACTTTTATGGCTAAAATCTGGAAAAATATATGCATCTAAAGGGCTTAAACAAGTTGGTAAAATTACGAGCGGAGAGTCTGGGCAAAACGTTATAGTTGTCTGTACAATAAATACATCAGGCTATTCATTTCTCCCACCTATATTTATATATCTACACCAAAGGATCAAGTCAAGGCTTAAGATTGGAGGGCCCATTTGGTCTAAATATGAAGGCTCATAATCAAGGTGGATTCACGAAGATCTTTTTTAAAAAATGACTTCGTAACCGCAGAATAACATAGCAACCGCAGAATTTACAACCACACATATTAAGAATGAAACCGAAGCTATTGCTAGTTCTTCATGTGGTATTTTGCAAATCTTAAGCCCAGTGGCAAAAAAATCAGAAAATTAAAGACGTTCCAAGAAACAAGAATCACAAATATTGACTGCCACTCCCTTAAAGGCAGATTTAGAAGAAAAAGCCAGGGATGGAAGTTTCAAAGAGAATAAAGACAATAATAATAAAAAAGGAAAAGTCTTAGGAAAAAGAAAAACTATTAAGAGAATAGTGTTCATTTCCACCAGCGATGACAAAGTCCTTCTATCAGAATTATGCAATCATGACGATTACGTTGACATGGATACAGACAAAGAAAATGATAATACTGATGCTGTTAATAACCTTTGCTCTATATGTGAAGAATTCGGCCCTGACAAGGAAGTACGTTTTCGATGTTACAGTTGTTTCAGCTGGATCCATAAAGAATGCTGAAAATTTTATTTGTAGCTACTCTTAAAAATAATAATAATAATAATAATAATAATAATAATAATAATAATAATAATAATAATAATAATAATAATAATAATAATAATAATAATAATAATAATAATAATAATAATAATAATAATTAACTTAATTAGAACTACACTAACGAAATATAGGAAACACCTCCCGCACAGTAGTAAAAAACGACTTACTCTACCAAGAATTGAACGAGGGAGAGGAATTATAATTATATATCAGCACGAAAAACAAATATCCAGTTTAAGAACATATTTCCATCAAAGAATGATCGAATGTCGGCTATATGCCAGCGTGTGTTTAGATGATGATAATTATAAGCTTAGCTGGGAAAAAAGATAGAAAGGAACAATAATATTTCTATTCAGATATAAATGTTGATTGACTCGTATATCGGCTATTGTTTATAATGCACGGTATTTTCAAACCGAGGCAGGCTATTCTCAGACCAGTTTGATAATGTCGCGCTATCCAAGATTTTTTTACTTCTTACATTTTCACATGGGTGTGGTAAGAATTAACGATTGCATTAGAAGTTCTAATGCAATCGTAAAAGAATAATAAAGTAATAATAAAGTTTGAGTCGCCCTGTTTCGTACCAGTAGAATATTATATAGCTGTAATCCCTTAAGGGCAATGTTCTTCGAAATTTCTTCCACATATTTATTATTGTCTTTTTTCATAAGCTAATTTATTCATCACTGGAATTGTAGCTGTTCCATCTATTAGGAAATTCTTTTAATGTATTGGATAGGTCCACATTTCTTCTGGTGGCCTTTCTCTTAATTACTGGTGAGTTTTTGCCTTCTCAGCTATTTCTCTCTATCTATCGTCTTCTATCTGCGATCTGTTCTCTCCAAGTGGAGTTGGATCTCTGCTTTCAGTCTTCTAATATTTGTTCTGTTGTCTCCATATGACTCTGGGTCTCCCTTTTAGTCCGTTCTATCCTGGTTTCCATATTGTTATGTCTCTTATTGTTGTATTCTGTCTCTTCTCATTATATGTTCGTACCATCTTATTTTTTGTGTTTTTAATTCTCACTACGTTTTCCTTTCCCAACATCTGGCCAATCTCAAAGTTCATCAGGTTTCTTAACTCGTTTCCCATTTCCTTTGTTTTCATTATTGTTCTTAGTATTTTGTATTCAATAATTTATAGTTTATATTCTTTTGCTCTAAGTGTTATAGTTCCACATATTTACACCTTATATTAAGGACATGAGGAATATTGATGTTATTATAAAATATGAAACCAACACTTATGGATGTTAAAAATATTAATAATTTTATTGACAATATTCTCCTTACGTTTCATGAATATTGCTGAATAGATCTGAAATTTTTTTAAAATAAACAACATATCAAGACAAGTATGAAGAGTTGACAACTGAGAGTTGACAACTGGAGTTGGCCTCTTCACTCGAAGTGGACAACACTTGAAAATGCCAAATAAGATTTTGGCGAAACGTCGTGATTTTACATATATATATATATATATATATATATATATATATATATATATATATATATATATATATATATATATATATATATATATATATATATATATATATATATATATATATATATATATATATATATATATATATATATACATACATACATGTTTTTCATCGTATTCAAGCAAAAAACGCGATTTAAAGTCGTCCTATTCTTGTGAAAACTTACGGTGACAATGTCCAAACGCATGATGCTTGCGAGCGTTGGTTTAGATGAAGTCAAGTTTAGTGAAGTTCAAAAGTGGTCAACCGAAAAAAAATTGAAGATGCCTAATTGCAAGCATTGTTGGAAGAAGATGATATGGAAACTCAACAACAAATGGCAAAGAGGATAAATGTTGGTCGCTGGTTCAGCTCGATCACAAATGGTTATTTGTGATCGTATGCATGTCATGGGAAAGATCCAGAAGGCATAAAAATGGGTATCACATCAGCTGGAAGACAGACATATGGAAAAGGGAAAAAAGTTTTGCTTTCTCGGCATGAAAACTTTTTTGTATCGAATCGTGATTGAGGACGAAAAATTGATATATTTCGAGAACCCAAAACGCAGAAGTTAATGGGTTAACCGAGGATAACCATCAACATCAACCGCGAGACCGAATCGCGTTAGCAAGAAGACAATACTACGCATTTGGTGGGATTAGAAGGGTGTCGTGTATCATGAATTTTTAAAACCAGGTGAAACAGTACCGTTTGCTACCTTTAAGAAATGATCAATTTAAACCATGCATTCTTCGAAAAGGGACCAAAATGAGCTATAAGACAATTAAAAGTGATTTTGTAGTATGACTACGCCCCATCACATAAAACGAAAGCGGTCAGAAACACCATTCCTGCCAATCCACCATACACACTAGACTTAGCCCCTTCCGACTACCAGTTGTTTTAATCGATGTCTTACACACTTTCCATAAAACGCTTCTACAATCACGGATATGTCGAAAAATGGATTGATCACTGCACCACCTCAAAGGATTTTTGGAAGGAACTTTTGAAATCCGCTGGTGCAGGTACAATCAAAGAAATAATCAAAATTATACCAGAAGTTTGCCGAACCGAATGGATTTCGGAAGATTGGAAACATTCTCTAATCCATCCACTACATAGGTAAAAAGGAGATGGAATGGATGTAAACAACTACAGAGTGATATCGCTTCTCCCAGTTTACTAGTTAGAGCACATGGACAGTTAACACCTGAAATTGATGAATATCAAACAGGTTCTCAACCGGGTAGATCCTGCCCCGAACATATCCTGAATCTAAAGTTGATCCTAAGGCATCAAAAACTGTACAATAAAAATATCGTCTGTACATTTGTAGATTTCAAAAAAGCGTATGATTCTATTGACCATAAATTATTATTCCAAATCTGGAAAGAACAAGGGGTAGATCTGAAAACGCTGGCAATTATTAAAGCAACACTAACTATCACAAGGTCAAAAGTTAAATTCATGGGTGACTCAGAGATCTTCAGATCTCAGAGACCTTCAAAATTAAAACTGGAGTGAGGGGATGGACTCTCGCCACTCTTATTTAACTGTGTTTTAGAAAAACTATTATTGGAGTGGCGTGTAAAAAAATCGGCTCTGAATAGTGACCAGCCCGTTAAACTGGGGAGAACCAACATCAAAATAGATTGTTTGCTGATGATCTAGTAATTTTAGCACAAGATATATTAACGGCACGAAAACAGATTAAAATCCTAAAAGAAATAGCTGAAAAGGTAGGACTCCAAATTTCCTTTGAAAATACACAATACACGACCTGCAACAGACTAACAATACCATTTCTAAAAACAAAATATGGTAACATTAGACCAGTCTCTCAATTCAAATATTTGGGTGAAACAATCATGGAAAACGGGTTGGAAAAACCGCCAATAAGGGTAGATGTCAAAAAATTAAAACTGCATTGAGACTTAGACAAAATATTTACCACAAAAAATGCATGTCTCACAACACAAAACAGACATCACGACACAGTTATTATGCCAGAATGTCTCTATGGTGCAGAATTTTTTTGAAGAAAAAAAGAAAAACATCGAGGAGATTGAAAAGAAAGAAAGAAAAATCATAAAAAAAATCTTATGCCTCAAACAAATAAATAGCACAACATACCGACTTCGAGAAAATCAAGAAATCAAACAATACACAGATATACAAAGTGATATGAGAAAAAGAAGACTTAAGTTTTACGGACACATAAAACGGATGAATCCGAGTAGGCTAACTAGATAAGTAGGTGAATTTTATGAAAATAGGAGTAGAGCTAAACTAGAAATAATTTAATGGATTGCTGCAATTAAAGAGGACCTAAGATCAAATATTACATAAAGTGAAATTCAGGATAGAAACTGCTTCAGATACAAGGTTAACGTTTGGGAGGTTGGCCAGAGAGAAAAATGTAGCAACTTGGTTTGATGAAAGGAATATATATATATATATATATATATATATATATATATATATATATATATATATATATATATATATATATATATATATATATATATATATATATATATATATTTATATATATATATATATATATATATATATATATATATATATATATATATATATATATATTTATATATATATATATATATATATATATATATATATATATATATATATATATATATATATTTATATATATATATATATATATATATATATATATATATATATATATATATATATATATATATATATATATATATATATATATATATATATTTCCCTTATACCATATAGTGTGCAGGGTATAGTTGGGTTTTCATTTTTAAACTATATCGATATCTATACAAACTTCCTCCATTCTCTTCTGCCCCTTGCCAGTCGTTTCGATCTAGTAGATTTTCTATTACTTTGTACCAAATCCATTTTGGGACTACATGTTTCCATAATAAGTATCGTTGACATATACAAAAAAAAATATATTTACTTTCACTCGTTACTTTATATATTACAAATTAATATAATTTATTTTTGAGTTTAGTGTTGAAAACGGGGCGAGATTACCCTCCGAAACGTTAACGTTAAAAGTTTGTAAATTTTATTTTTATAACATTTTTATATCTTTAAAACTTTTCTCGTTAGGCAAATTTATTACAAAAAAGAATCACTGAGAAATTTGTCTCCGTTTGGTTTTTTGTTTTTACCCAGTGATTCTTTCTTTCAATAAGAACAGGTATTTTTGAAATTTTTTGAGTTTCAGACAGTGGCGAAAAACCCAAATAAAAGAGAAAAAAAAAAAACATGAGAAAAAATACATGTTTTCATGTTTCTTTTTTTTGTTTCCCATAATCGCCTTATTGTTTTAGTTTCTCTCATTCTCCGTAAATGTCCCCAACAACTCAATTGTCTCCTTTTTATGTACTGCAATTAGTGATGGGAAATACGAATCGTTTTGGAGAGTCGGATCACCGGTTCCGAATCAATTCAAAGATCCGGATCCTTGAGCCGGCTCTCGGATCCCACTGAATATTTTCTCGTATAACTGGTTGCATAGTCAGATAAACAAATACTTTACGATTGGCAGTAGTATTTAGCATAACATTTGAATTTCTGAGAATATCAGCATGCCCGTATATGAATAATTTTTCGTATGAATTATTAAAAGGCTTCGGCTTATAATTGACATCAAAAAGCAATAATTCACTTTTTATTGTAGATATAAATTTTCTTTTCCATAGTTGTAGTTTTCTATGCAGGCAAAAATAAAAATGCATTTGTATAAACAGATATGCGTATGTATTACGAAAAATTTATTTGTATGGCTTTTCGAAATAGTAGACATATATAAAATGAGTTTTAATAAACGAAAATGGGTATGCATTAGGAAGCATTCTTTTGTATGGATTTTCAAAGTATGCATTACGAACAATTTATTTGTACGTCTTTCTGTCTCGAATTAGGAAACATAAATAAAAATGGGTTAGTATAAACAAATATGTGTGTGCATTAGGTACGATTGGTTTAGTAACACTTTGTGTTTTCAGTTATTTCTTGCCTTACTTTACGAGTGGTCTTTCTTTGGAACTGAAACTGAGCTCAAATTTATTTGACTGTGTATCTTACAATGAACGACACACAGCTAAAAATATTTGTGTATTTTTACAGGAAAAAATTAGAGATTGGGAAATTCAAAATAAAGTTGTAGGAATAGTTAGTGATAATGCATATAATATGGTCGCAGCTATCAGGCTAGGGAATTGCCGACAGTTGGGTTGTTTTGTATTGTACAAAAAGGACTTCAAGAAAGTACCCTAAACAAAATCAGAAAAGTTGTAGAATTCTTTAAAAGAAGCTAGATGTAATGAAATTCAAAATCAAATGGGTCTGATAATTTTAAAATTAAAAATCGATGTAAGTACTCGATGGAATTCTACAATGGACATGTTAAAGAAGTTTTATGGAAGAAAAAAATGCTTTAATGTCAACGTTAGCTCTTTTGGGGCATGAAGTTACTTTAAGTGCTAGAGAATGGGAAATAATAAAATATGTATCTATTTTAGAAATATTTAATGATGTGACTGTTGAAATAAGTGCAGAGAAAAACGTTAGTATTTCAAAAATACTTCTATTTATACAAGCAATGGAAAGTCACATACGATATTGCAAAGCTACAATATTAAGCAAAGAATTAGAACCAATACTTGACGTTTTGCTCAACAACATTACTAGCCGATTTAAAAATTATGAAAGTAATGAGCTTATATCACAAGCTACGATTTTGGATCCACGTTTTAAAAAATACGGATTTGCAGACATAAACAAAGCAAATCAAGCCATAGAAAAATTAAAATTAAAAATTAGGGCACTTGCTGCAGTTTTAGGAAGTGATAGTTGTAGCACGTCTCTAATATGGAAAAATTTTGAAAACAAAGTAATAGATGTAAAAAGCTCTAAAAACTCTACCTCTGCAGCTATTAATGAATTAGATAATTAATCGATCGACACGAGGACCCCTATATATGGTGGTTTCAAAGAAAAAAATATTTATCCAAGACTATATGAATTTGTCCAAAAAAGGCTTCGTCTTATGTCTACTTCTGTGCCATGTGAAATACTTTTCAGTAAAACTGGTCAAATTGTGACAGAAAAAAGAAGTCGACTGAAAACTAAAAAGATTAATAAAATCATATTTTTACATGTAAATATGTAATTGTATAAAAATTTTAATTTTTAAAAATTAATTTTAAAATTTGATGTACTTACCTCATGTTGAACTTTATTTTATACATTTTATATCTTTGTTTTTTTTATCATATTTTTTATATTTTATTTATTTTTATAGTTTATTTTATAATTTATAACTTTTTGTCTTTTTTTACAATTTAATCTATTTATGTACTATATTTTAATGTATATTATATATATATATATATATATATATATATATATATATATATATATATATATATATATATATATATATATATATATATATATATATATATATATATATATATATATATATATATATATATATATATATATATATATATATATAAATCCATGTGAGCCATATGCTAAATAAATGTAATTGTTTAAAAATAAATTAATATACTTAATTATTATGTGTATTATTCTATATATTTAGGTACATAAAACAATAAAAGATTGCAAATTTTAAGCCACACCACGGCGACTTCGAACGTTTTCTTTTGCATTACGGGTCCACGGATCCTTTCCCCACGAATCTTTTCTCTCACGGTTCACAGATCAACTGATCTAAAAAAGACCCGAGAACCGAGAGCCGTCTGGGATTCGAAAATCGTCTGGGATCCGAGAGCCGTCTGGGATCCGAGACTCGTCTGGGACCTGAGAGCCGTCTGCGATCCGAGATCCGTGTATCGTAATTTTAGGAACCTTTAGGAACCGGTTCATTCGGCTGTTTTAAAAGATCCGAATCTGGGAGTCGGATCTGATCCGATCCGGACATCTCAACTGCAATATATATTGTATTTGTAGGTAATCTCTTATATGTGTGATTCTAATTCTGCCTATCTTTGTCACTCTTCTTACTCTTCTTAGGTATTTCGTTTCCATTGCCTGTATTTAATTTTTCTCTGCTTCCGTCAGTATCCAGTATTCAGATCCATACGTTAGCACTGATCTATATATTGTTTTAAATACTTTTAATTTTTTGACCTGGTTATTTCTTTGTTGCTAATAGTTGTGTTTTTTCTATTTTTTTTGTGATACCAAAACAAACGTCATAAAAGCTGATGAATCGAAAAATATTGTTTTCATTACGGTATTATATAAATTAATATTTAAAAGCAAGATACGTTTTCGTGCTGTAATAATTCCTTCAGCGTCAGCAAGCGTCTTCCGAGACCGGTTTCTAACCTTAAGCTATTATCAGTCGGGCTCGAGCTGAAAGCAGTTGAAGAAATGATCAAAGGTTCGATCGTATACATCGACTTTTTTGGATGAAGTCTGCAATACTATGCAAATCAAGTCATCCTATAGTGAACTCTCCAACAGTCAAACTGCGCAAAACTATCCGTGACACGTCCAGGCTCTCTCTAGGTACCAGATATGCATGAAGTTGTAAGTGGGCTCGCATATTCTCCACCAGCATACTTATATATTTTCATGCATTACGATAATTTATTCTTGGTTACCCACCAGAAATGTTCAATACTTACACCATATATTCATACATCCATTATACATTTATTTCATATATTATAAAACTGTAAAAATGTAGTGTAAAATAAACCGGTTAATGTATTACTAAATAAAGTGATTTCATTGCAAAAATAATATATTTTTATTTTTCGCATAAAAACTCAGACTGTAGCAAAACAAATAGTGAAATACTGACCGCTTTTGGAAGAAAATCTGTAAGGAACATACTTGAATTTTGAAATTAAAGTATCACGTTAATGCTGCATTTTATCTTCATTTAAGCTTATCATTAGTAACTCTAATCTCTATGGCGGAGTACTGAGACAATCCAGCTGTATTGCGAATTAAATCCTCGCCAACATCATTGTTCATCCTCAATGGTTTATCATTATAATTTTATTTCATTTATTGATCATTGCTATTCGAATTTATAGTTTTTGAATCCTAAAAAGTAGTTTTAAAAGCATTTTATTTTCATTTGGAATTTTTTTGTTTCATCTTACTAACAATCCATATAGAATATTTCAACAGAATACTGAATAGAAATACATTTATTCTCTTAAGAAAAATTTGATAACTGGCCCAATAATGCAAGTAGTATGGACTATTAACTTGATATTTATTAATTTTAGTAAAGTGAATGCTGAACATATATGTTCATAAAAAACTTTACAAATACAATAATTTAAGCAAAATACCAATAATACAGTCTGACGCAGCACTTAACAGCGTAGAAACATTCAATAAGAATTTCCAATATCAATCTGTTTTGCTTCGTAATCAAGAACAGGTTCAACCTGTTGGTCGATAAATACAATTCAATAGCCTAACCTTCTGAAATTTAAATATTACCGTCATTTTCAATATTTCCAATGACATGCAAAAAAATGTTTTAATTTTAAAGTTGTATTTGAAATTGTCTCCTTTTTTCACCTAACGATGCTTGTAATTTGGTAAGTTTTTCTACTCGTCCAGACAGATTTAAACAATTCCAATATGATGTATTACATAGACAAGATGATCCATGAGAAACGTTTTCTAAGAAGTATGACTTCATTAATTTTCTGAAAATATGTTTATCAACATACATAATCAATGAATTTATCAATTTTAACTCTTAAGTGCGAAAAATAATGTTATTTAAATAATAATCAAGTCTATTTTCACGAACACACATTTGGAACCGTTGTACTCGCGTTGTACTACCGTTATACTCGCGCACTTAACACAAACTGAATTTGCTTTACACTGATTGGACATATGCCTATATGTTTGGCAATTAAAGCACTGGCGCACTTTTTTGTTGGGATTTTGCACCTCGACTTTGACGTACTGATGCAGTATGTTGTTGACTTCTAATATGTTGATTTTTGATTGCTCGGTACTGTAACTTATACAATCTCAATGGGCTTCTTTTGGTTTGTCTGCCATCTTGAAATGCTGGCCGGTCGCCCATCCTGTCCAGTTCCAATCTGAGTTCTTCTGATGGGAGTGATTCTAACACACCTCGCAAGAGAATGAAATGGTACGAAACAGAATTAGTAGCCCTTATCTATGAAATGCTGTAACACAACTTTTCTGTCTTCTTTCGAACGGGGCTAGATCAGCACGCCGGACGGTATGGTTTTGTCTTGCCCTACAGTTACGTTGTTTTCTAAATGCCAAATTACTTCGAGGAACGCAGATTTATTCCGAAGGATGATCGGCGTCGGTTTGGTAGCGGCACCAGCGTGTGGGGCTAGCGCTTGGCTGACGGGAACTGAGATTCCTGTTAGCCGGGATCGCCATGTCTTGAGGCGCGACGGCTGGCGACGGCTAGGGGATAGTGGCAGTTGCCTCGGAAGAAATGTTTTCTTCGGCGCGTAGTTTATCCTTCCTTCTTCTTCAACTCTGGCTTCTGGCTCTGGCGGACATCTGTTGATATCCCATTAATTCGAGTCGTGGTCCTCGATTTCGAGATCCGATATGACCTCGTCATCTGGGTGTGCGATTTGGGTGTTTTGGCTTTTTTGAACTTCGATTTCGGGTATCTTGAGAAGGACACCCGGGTGGCTCACGTCGCCAGTTTCAGCCCTGGAAGGTGCTATTAAGATTTCGACTTGTTTCTTTAGTTGGGTGATTTCCTCGCTTAGTTTCTCATTTTCTCTCCTTAATGCGCTGTTGAGTTTTGATTGATTTGTGAAGAGGGCCCAGTGAGAGTTTACACATACTCTGTAGGCTATTTGGGGAGCCTCGTAAGCTGTAGGCTCTTCTTCTTTCTCGGGTGGAAGGATTTCTGGGTGGACGCTCATCTCGAAAACGAATTTCCGCGGTCGGGACTAGATAAGAATGCTAACTATTACTCTGATACCTGTGTTTGTATAATGTTATAATATTTTCTATTTTGTATGTTCGTTGAAATAATCATATACCTAGTTGTGGTTATTTAAGTAGGCTAATTATAAGTAGTATGCTTAATTTTTTTATGTTTTAATAATTTTTTTACGTTATATATATTTTTTTGATTGTCTCAGAATTTGTGTTTATTTAATTAATAAATTGATATTGGTGTTAAAATGAGTTAAATTATTGATATATTTGTCCGTTACTTTGTGATAATTCATTTTTTAAATCGAATAAAACAATTTTATATTTTGTTATAACAGTGTTAGATAATAAAGTATAAAATTGTTTTATTCGATTTAAACTGAGTTTGGAGTAGGTAAGACCCTCTTTTCAGTTTAGGTTTTTATTTTGGTCTTAGAGAACGGGGTGGCGCCCTTTAGCAGTGCCATTTGGATGCATCCATGACCCACGGCCTAACTGCCATCGATAAATAGTTTGGTTTGGTCAAAACAAATATTACACCGTTCTCAGAAAATTTGCCTTGATTCATCCCAATGTTTTTTATTCGATTTTTTCATTTATATCTTAGGGTATCTTATTCGTAGCATATCTATATTCTTGTATGCGAGACCTCATGCAAGCGTAATTTTAAGTTTCCCCCAAAGATAAAAATCACACATGGAAGGGTCCAGTGATTGAGGAAGTTCCGTGATATTATCAAAATGCGAAATTAGGCAATGTAGCCCGAGCAACATACATATAAGCTCTGACCGTACAGGCGCTACCCCATTTTGTTAAGACTGCATATTCTTTCTATTGATTCCTCATTTTCCAAGTTCTGGTTTGAAAAAAAAAGTTTTCAACGTCGCGAATTGAATTGTGTCGTGATCTCTGGTGCAGTATATGGGACATTTCACAAATTTATCGTACCGTTTTCGAGTCTTCAGCGATTTTATATATACTTGACAATATCGAAAAGGTCGATCGGAAGGTCGATAGACTATTGTAGACCCCTTCTACTGGTCAATTCCAAAAGCGTCCGTTTTCTGTGGACCATTATATATTGTGTAACTGTAACTATATATTACATATTAAAATACCTTAAACACAGGAGGTGTGTTAATTTGTTTAGTACTTTTTTAAATTTTATTAGATACTTTGAATGTCATTTTAAAGAAATAAAGTGATTTTATAACTATGATTTTCTGAATTTTAACTGGATGATTATATATTGAATATGTCCGGACTGGACCTATTCAATATGTCATTGTAATTCTGTATCTAATTTGATTTTACATTTTGTATTAATATAGAAGAAAAACAAGGATTAAATTATACGTAAACCAATATTTATTTAATAGTGGCATTGTTGATTTAATTCTTATTGACTATATTTTCATGTAATTTTAACAAATGGAACTTAATAAATTATGCAAATAAAATAGTAGTTTATTTAATTCTATATTTTTGTATATAACTAGTTCGTTAAATAAAATATTTTTCCATATGTTAGCTCAAAGCATTGGCATAGTGAGCCCGTGGAGGAAGATACTAATAACAGAGATTTTCCCCGTACTCCGCATTGTTACCTTGCCGTTTCCCCCAATTGCCAGCATAGCCTAAGCAAGTGCCTTTCGGGATCGGTTTTTGAGCACGGCTGATGACAGATATAAAGTCAGAAACCGGCCTCGGAGGACAATTGTTGATACTATGGTGGCAGCTGAGGGAAACTTGACTGGATCATGGTCCTGTTCGATGTATCAATCTGCTTGGGAAATATCATCCAGATAATTAAAAACAGTTTTAGCAAATTATCAAGCTGTATCATCCTATTAAAACCAAATATTTTGATTGGGTACAGGTGATTCTAGAAGATTGATTATGGTTGTAGTGGAATAATATTGAACGAATCACTTGGTAATCAATAGTTTCACCACAAATATCAATAAAGACAATAAGGACCACAATTTTTTTAATAAAATAACCCATACAATTTGCAAATAAACTTTTAATTTGGTATTTTTAAAATAGTTAGATGAAAGGAAGTATAATTGGGTAATGGAAAAATACAGTATCAATTAAAAATAATCGCCGTGGGTACTTACAAAATAATAATTTGTTCACTTGGCCGTATCTTCCAAAATAGTCTATATTTCATATATTTAATTAATTTCTTGTTTGGGAGTATGAAAATTTACAAAGTGGTCTACGGAATTTTTAGGTCTATTTCTTTTCGAAGAAGGTAAAGTCACAGTAGCCGTGAATTCCGATCGTAATGTTAATTAGTGACTTTGGTGTAATAGTTAATTCAGTGACGGAACCATGTTTTTAATTTTTTTCAAATTATATCTTCGAAAACGGAGAACCAATAGAAGAGATGTGTGGTTTCAATAAGGTGGGGCCACTGCTCATAGGACCAGAGCTTCTATAAATGTAGTTCGAGCACCATTTTCTCATCGAGCAATTTTTAAAATCTAGTGAAAATGTGAAAATAAGCCTTGCACATTGGAGACCGTTACACGTAAAAAACCTTAAGAGGACTTTCTAGAATGACTCCAAATCTATGTTTAGGAAAATAGTTTTCACTTAATAGTTTACTAAATAATTACATTATTTTCTACACTTGAAAATGACATATTGCACTGATTGTTTAAACATAAATAAATCTGAATTATACAAAAAATGAATGCAGTCATGCTTCTTAAAGAAAAGTCGTTTTCTCTTGGACAACTTTGTATTAAGCCTAAAATTATATATTTATTCAACATTATCTATTTTCATCAAATAGATGATACGTGTGTAAGGGGTAAAAAATTATTGTCCCTGACATAAATGGAAATATCTGGGAAATTTTTAACACATTTTTTTTTCGATATAATCTCCTACATTCATTTGGTTTCTTGATCATGAAGAGTTTTATCTATATAGATTTGTGTCATATTATAAGACAAAACACATTGCAATTTAGTCTTTTTTATTTTAAACATATGTTATTAACGTTTCTTTCAAAACCGGTTATTTTTGGAGCTAATTTAGCCTGAGGAACTAACATAATTTAATGTTAATGTAATCTAATATTACATAATTAGATGTTATTTGTTGTCAACATAACTAATTTAGTAAAGCAGAAATAAGAAAAATAGGTAATTCAAATATTTGAAGCTAGTTAATTTCCTTTTGATATACAACTGAAATTGCAACATATTGAATTACACATTTTGATCGTTTAATAGAAAGTGTTGCTGAAACGGGTGCAAGTGATATAGAAGACCCAATATGTCGATTTCATGAAATTCACAATTGGGAATTACTGAGATTATCGTGTGGTATATTAAATTATAGTACGGGAGCTAACCACGTCGTGAAAACGAGAATTTTAGGAAAGCTTTTATCAACTTTTAGAAACATAAATTTATAATTGCCAGACATTTTTAGTATTATTAATAATGTGTCATATGCTATTTTTTATTACAAAAATATATTTCCAAAATATTTCGGTATGGATGAAATTTTAATATGTTATTTAAATTTTAAGATATTTAAAATTCATTTCCCAGATAATAATTCAATTGTTAATCCAAGAGCCAAACCGATTTAAAGCCAAAAAGTATTGCACGGTATTATGCCGGTAGTCAGAGAGATAGTTGCGAAATAGATTGCTGTTAAAAGCTTAAAAGTTAATATTTTTAGCTGTATAGGTATTATGCGCACAGGTAAATGCAGTCTGCACTGCCAGCCAGGTAGCCCGCACGCTGACCGAGAAGCCATATCAAAAAACCAACTTACCTAAAATTCTCTTTCGAAAACGCAGCTAGCTCTTAGACTATAAATGGTTAATGGTTTAACTTGATAATTAAAATCGCTTGACTATTATTAGTTAGGTTATGTTGTGAATTGATTTAACACCAGTTGGATTGTTAAGCAAAAATTGCGATAAGACGTTTTGCCATGTAAAGAGATAATGCACCAGCACCTTTCGAAAGATGAGATCGGAAATGCAATGCAGAGGATCATAATATCGGCAAAAGGTTACAATTTTTTTTGGCAGAAATTGCAGCTTATGAATTGAGGCGGTGTGTGGTTTCGACCAGATGGTACTACACCGTAGTGAGATGTTGAAAGAGATTGATTTATTACACACTATATATTCTAAACGTGTTCACTTTTTTAAATGGTGAAGGATATTAGTCACCAATATCCTGCTATTTGAAATCGTTATCTTAAATGGCATATTCTGAAGTCTAAATTACAACATCTGATAGAGATTTACCATTAAACACCTAATCACTTTTAAAGTCCTCGACGTGCGTTTCGCCAACACTGTTAGCAGCACCAGATTTAATAAAGATTTAATCGCGATTTAATGAAGATTTAATCTTAAATCGAGATTAAATTCAGATTAAATCATTCTACTTTTGTTTGTTTTTGTATCTCTTTACATGGAAAAAGTCTCAAATTTTGCTTAACAATCCAACTAATGTAATTCAGTTCACAACATAACCTTACTAATAATAGTCAAGCAATTGTAATTCTCATGTTAGTTGAACCATATATACTTTTTAGACAAAAATCATTTATATAATATGCCATACTATCTATTGAACTTTCTATTGAACGATCAAGATGTGTTGTTAATTTTGTTGATTGCATTTTCAGTTTTATATAAAAAATAAATCAGCTAGCTTCAAATATTTAAATTACTTTTCTTATATATAAATAATAATAATATTCAGCTCTACAGGCCTAGTGGCCCTTGGCTTCGAGTTCTTTCACTCTTCTTTTCCAACTTTTTCTGTCCAAAGCATCAGTCTTCCAATCCCTCACTCCTACTTTCCTCAGATCATTTAGCACCTCATCCAGCCACTTCTTCCTCGGTCGCCCTCTTCTTCTCCTTCCCCCTTCGCCTCTCATTAGAATTCCTTTAACCCATCTCCCGCTGGACATCCTCGCTATGTGCCCTAGCCATCTAGCTCGCTGCGCTCTCACCACCTGAACAATGTTTGGTTTTTTGTACAGTTCTTCTATTTCTTTGTTTGTTCTTCTAAATTCATTCAGAACTTTAACTCCTCCAAAAATTCTCCTTAATATTTTTCGTTCCCAGACTTCCAGCTTAGTTTCTTCCTTCTTCGTCATCGTCCATGTCTCGCACGCATAGGTAACCGTGGGCCTTAGTATTAATTGGTACACTCTTACTTTTGCTGCTCTTGTTATATTCTTTGCCCTTAAAATTTTTGAAAACATTCCTGCAGCTTGGCTTCCTTTCGCTAGTCGTTTCTCTATTTCCTTTTCTTCATCCCCTTTACTCGTTAGTGTTACTCCCATATATTCAGCTTGTTCCACTTTCTCTATTGTATATTTCTTATTTACTGCACAATCAATGACTAAATTAGGGGAGAGTCCTCTGGGGCTATCTTTCATTACCATATATTTGGTCTTGCTCTCGTTAATTGTTAAGCCATATTCTCTCGCCTTTCTTTCCAACATCTTGAAAACCTTTACTACTTCTTTCTTGGATCTCGCCATCAGTACAATGTCGTCGGCATAAGCCAAACATTGGTGTCTGGTACCATATATTAACCCCTTGGTATTGATGCCACTCTCCCTCAGAATCACTTCCTGCACCAGATTGAACAAAACTGTTGACAGTGGATCGCCTTGTCTCAGTCCTTTCTTTACAATGAACTCCTCAGACATTGCTCCATCGACTATAACTTCATTTACTGTTCTCCTGACAGTCATCTCCACCAACTTCCTCAACTTTTCCGGGACCCCCAGTTGTCTCATTGCTTGGAACACCTTTTCCCTGCTAATGGAGTCATATGCTTGCCGATAATCTATGAACAGCAAATGTAAGCTCAAATTTTGCTCATAAGTATTCTGTTGGATCTGTTTCGTGATGAATATCTGGTCGGTTGTTGATCTTCCTGCCCTGAACCCTCCTTGGTATTCCCCTACTTGTTCGTTATGGTATTTCTCTAGTCGATCTTTAATCATCTTGGCCATCACTCTGTAGGTCACGTCTTGCAGTGCAATTCCGCGGTAGTTATTACATTCCTCCTTAGCTCCTTTTTTGTGCAGTGGTATTATCAGCGCTTTATTCCATTTCTCTGGCATATTTTCTTCTTGCCAAATTCTGTTCATTAACTTCCATGTGCTTGCCACCAAAGTATCACCACCGTGTTTCAGGATTTCAGCTGTTATACTGTTTTCTCCAGCACTTTTGTTATTTTTTAACTGCTTTATACAAACTTCTACTTCTTCTTTTGTAGGTGCATTTATAATTTCGTTATTTTCTGCAATCGCATCTTCTTCCATTTCATGTTCTCCCCAGTTCCCTTCTTCACCAGTCTCATTTAGCGTCTCTGAAAAATATTGGGCAAATCTTTTCAGTTTTCCATCTACATCTCCTACCAGGGATCCTTCTTGAGTTTTCAAATAATGGGGTCTTCTAGCGCTACTGCCTTTACTTTTTTTTAATTCCTGATAGAAATTTCTTATCTCTTTATTAGCATATGATTCCTCTATTTCTTTTAATTCACGTTCTAAAAGTTCTTTCTTTTTCCTGCTACATATGGTCTTTGCTCCCCTTCGGATGCGATCATATCTTTCTTTGTTGCTTTCGCTCCTTTCTTTCAGTAATCTCAGACGTGCTTTGTTTCTTTGCTCCAAAACTTGTTTACATTCTTCGTCGAACCACCTATTTGTTTGATTTTTTTTGGGTTCTCCTAGTATTTTTTCTGCTACCTCCTTCATAACTGTTTCAATCCGTACCCATTCCTCCTCTAAATGTTCTTTATTGAGCTTAATTCCTAGTTTTCTTTTCATTTCCTGTTCGAAATGCATTGCTGTTGTCCTATCCTCTAGTTTTGCTACATCATATCTTTTCCGTCTTCCCCCCTTTATATTTTTTCTTCTAGGTGGTCTTTCCTGTTTCATTTCCGTTATAACTAATATGTGATCGCTATCACTATCAGCTCCCCTGAAACTTCTAACATCAGTAACGTTTTTTGCATGCTTTCTTTCTATGAGGACATGGTCAATTTGATTCTTTGTCTCTCCATTTGGAGCTATCCATGTTTCCTTATGTATGTTTTTGTGATCAAAAGCAGTGCTAACAATTTTCATATTGTTCTCGAACGCAAATTCTATCACCCTTTTTCCATTGTCATTACTAGTGGTGTGTATACTTTTACCCCCTGTTACCTCCTTGTATTCTTCTTCCCTCCCTACTTTGGCATTCATATCGTCTACCACATATTTTATGTCAAATCTCGGAACCTTTTCCATGAGTCTATCCAGATTTTCGTAGAACTGTATTTTAACGTCCGGGTCTTTTTCTTCAGATGGTGCATGCGCATTTATTATATGCATCTTTCTGAATTGGCCTCTGATTCTAATCCTGCACATTCTATCTGAAATTCCTTCGAACTCGATAACTTCATTTTTGAACCTGTCATTAACTATGAACCCTACTCCCAATATCCTCCGATCAGTTCCGCTATTAAAAAATATGTAGTCTTCCACCTCTGTTATCGTTATATCCCTTTGTTTAGTCTCCTGTAGTGCCAGAATATCTACTCTGTACTTTCTCATCTCTCCAATGAGGTGTTTCAGGGCTCCTTCCGTAAATGTACCTCTAACATTCCATGTACCTATCCTAATTCTGTCTGGTTTGTTTTTTCCTGTTTTCTTCCTGCCTGCATACAGGTCGCTTGCTTCCGGTCTCAATCCATTTCGTTGCTGGGTCAGGTCCATATTTCCGTCCACTGTCGCATTTGTTAGTTTTTTGAGCCGCTTGCTGTACTTCCAGTTTTTTCCAGCATGCTTTCTCGTTTGTTCCATTTCCAAGTTTGGCCATTCACCACCAATTTCATAAATCCTATTTTCACACCTTTTCCTCTGGCCCTTTCGTCCTTTGCCTTCTCTCTAATTTTCTTTTGAATAACTCTTTCTTCTCTGGTGAGATCGTCGTTTATAAATATTTTGTCGCCTATCCTATTCCTTAACTTGTTTTTATTCTGCATCACCTCTATCTTGTTTTCTTCGCTGCCAAGTTCCACCAAACATGTTTTCATACCCAATCTTCGTGCTGTTCTTACTATTGGTTTGACTCCTACCTCATCTTCTATAAACTTTCCCATCATCCCTTTTAGAAGGTTATTATCTCCTGTGTCTATTGTCAGTCCCTGTATGACTATATTTTTTCTTCTCTCCTTACTTTCTAGTTTTTCTATTCTTTCATTGTTTAAATTTATTTCTTTCTTCAAATCATTTACTTCAGCCACCGCTTTTTCACTTGCATCTTTCAGCATCCTTATTTCTTTCTTAAACTCTGCTTGTTCTTTCCTTAATTCTTTTATTTCTTCCCTTAATACCTTAGTATCTTCCCTTTGAGCCTGCTGTTCTAACTTAATATCTTTTATATCTGTTGACAGTCCCTTTATTAATTTCATCATCTCCTTCAACATATCATCGCTGGTTTTTGGTGGGCTTCTGTGTGTTTTTTTTTATTTTTTAAAGAAATTCTCCCCTAATTCGCCTCCCCTTTTACGTTTTCCATCATCAGATGTATCCGACTCCATCTCTGTTTTCTTATTTCTTATTCGATAGAGTTTGTCTTTTCCTTCTGTACCCAAACTTCCGATTCTATCCAACGCTTGGCAACAGCGCAAAAATTTTGCGTAGACCTACGGTTCCTTATTCCCTTATCGCACTAACCTCAAATACATGCATTGTTTCTAGTCTTATGTTCTTTATTATTTCACTTATGCTTGGACAATTATTTTGTTATCACACTGTACCTAGCTCACACTGTCACTGCTTGTACACTGTGGTTTATTTAATTCTCACTGCAAACTCCGTAAAACGAATTTAATGCAGGTGAAAAACAAAAACACTGTATATATATATATATATATATATATATATATATATATATATATATATATATATATATATATATATATATATATATATATATATATATATATATATATATATATATATATATATATATATATATATATATATATATATATATATATATATATATATATATATATATATATATATATATATATATATATATATATATATATATATATATATATATATATATATATATATATATATATATATATATATATATATATATATATATATATATATATATATATATATATATATATATATATATATATATATATATATAGATAAGACATTCCAGCAGACCACAGTACACTTATTTCCTTTTGCCCATTTTTCGACTTACCAAGTTATTTCTTGTGACCACAGAAATAACATCTAATATTGCAAAAATATAAAATTGTGTCAGTTTCTCAAACTAAATTAACTGGTTTTGAAAGACACGTTAATAATATATGTTTAAATTAAAGAATACTCCAGGTACTTCGTCTTAGAATCTTGCCGAAATCTATGTAGATATAGAGACCAAATGAATTTATGAGATTATATTGAAAAATAAATGTGTTAGAAATTTCCCAGATATTTTCATTTATGTCAGTAATGATAATTTCTTAGGCGGTTCGTGGGTTTGAAATATGGAGGTTCTGCATAGCTGCAGACGATTTATAAAATGCATTTTATATATTTAATAAATCATAATTGAAAATAAGAGATATGAACTTACAAGATTTGGTAAGCAAGTAAAAAATCCCTACAGCTCTATTATATCAGCACTTTATTTCGTATAATCTATTTGATGAAAATATATAATGTTCAGTATGTATATAATTTTAGGCTTAATACAAAGTTGTTTAAGGGAAAATTAAATTTCTTAAAGAAACAAGACTCCATTATTTTTTTTTTATTAATATTTATATTACGTTTAAACAATCAGTGTAATACGCCATTTTCTATGCTTAAGTGTGGAAAATAATGTAATTAATATCGAACTGCCTGAATTGAAGTGAAAACCATTTTTATAAACGCACATCTGAAGCCATTCTCGAAAGTTTGCCTCCACTTTTCTTTAAGTTTCTTTATTGAATTCTTCAATTTGATTACATATAACGGTCTCCAATTATTTCAGTGCGCGAAGCTAATTTTCATATTCTCAAGATTTCAAACATTGCTCGAAAAGGAAATGGTGCTTGAATAACATTCATAAAGACTGCGGGTCTATGAGCAGTGGCACTATCTTGTTGAAACCAAACATCTCTCCTGTTGATAGTCTATCCGAAGATTTAAGTTGATAAAGTTTCAAATAAAACGCCATTGATTAACAATACGATCGTAATATTAACGGTTATTGTAACTTAACCTTATTAAAAAAAAAACCAAAAATTTCACCGAGGATTTCATCTTGTAAATTTTCATACGCTCAAACAAGAAATTAATTAAAGATGTGACATACAGATTTTTTTGAAGAGACATGAGAAATTACATTTTTCCATTACCCAATTATATTTTCTTTTATCTAAATATTTCAAATTTATGAAAATAAAAGTGTATTTTCAAATTGTATGGCTTATTTACTAAGACAAAAATGCAGTCTTTAGTGTTTAGAAAGAATATTTGTGCTAAAATTATTGATTAGTAAATGATTCGTCCAATATTTTTCCACCACAACTTTAATGAATCTTCTAGAATTATAAGTACAATATCAAAATATTTGGTTTTAATAGGAGGATACAGCTTCACATTTTGCTAAAACTATTTTTGATTATCTGGATGGTATTTCCCAAGCAGATTAATATATCGAATACAACCGTTTGACGGTCAGGGCCAGTGCTTGACAATTGTATGGCAAAAATTCTTTGTTATTAATATCTTTCTCTACGGGCTCAATAAGCTAGCGTTTTGAACCAAGCTGCTACTCTGCCCAGGGGCTGACAGGCAGGACGCTTCGCATGATCTACGACTTCTACGCACGTCCAAAGTAGGATGGCGCGAGTTGCCAATTGACCTACCTGACCCTGACCGTTTTTTTCAGATGCTCTCCTTCAATTAAATGCTTTCGTTCAATTGAAGCCCAGCTGATGGACCGCTATTAGGCCAGAAATCGGTCCCGAAAGACATTTGCTGAGGCTATGCTGGCAGTTGGGGGCAAAGGCCAGGCAATTAAGTGGAGTACGGGGAAAATATTTTATTTAACGAACTAGTTACATACAAAAATATAAAGTAAATAAATCCCCTAAATATAAATATAAATATTTGTTGCATAATTTATTAAGGTCCATTTGTTCAAATTATATTCAACTATGGTCAATAGGGGCTGAATCAACAATGCCTCTATTAAATAAATATTGGTTTACATATAATTTAATCCTTGTTTTTCTTCTATGTTAATACAAAATGCAAAACCAAATTAGACACAGAAATAGAATAACATATTGAATAGGTCCAGTCCGGACATATTCAATACATACTTTTATTTAATATCCACTCGACTTTATTTCTCCGGAATCACATCCAAAGTATCTATAAACGTACTAATCAAGCAAAAAATTCACCCAATTTGTGATTTAACCATAACTACGTATTAACACAGCTCCTGTCTTCAACGTATTTTAATATGTAATATATAGTTACAGTTACACAACATACGGTGGTCCACAGAACACGGTCTGAGGCCTAAAAAACAACAATTACAATATTAACTCTATTACAATAAACCTCGATTTTCCACTAAACACCACTTTTTTAAATTTCTCCACTCACGTTCAGCCAATCATATTAGCATCATCAGGAAATAATTTAATCTTAAATTGAAATTAAATTTAGATTGGATCATTTCCTGATGATTCTAACATAGAGTGAAACACGCATCGAGAAATTAAAAAAAAATATTTAGTTGTAAAAGATATCTCATTAATTAGATGCTACTAAATTATGTACGAGCTTGACTGAAATTATTTATATATCAGATTATATGACTATCGGAAATTTGTATAAATGTACTTTAATTAGTTTAAAAATAAAGTTTTAAAAATAAACAAGGAATTATGGATGCAACACAGCAACTATTTCAGATTAGTCGACCAGCTAACATGTAGATAAGTAATGAAACAGTCAATGCTTATCCCACGTTACATTTGCTAATTATTACTAACGGCTAAAATAAATTTACTCTAGTAGTATGGAACTGATGTCTGATATGGAAAAAAATTGTGTGATGTGATAATAGAACGAGAAATCAGTATATATAGTAATTACTTTGAGTGGGTGTGAAATTGTTCTGTACAATATACGTTGCGCCAAACGACGTCAATTGGAAACCATTGTTGTATTTTTGAATGTTGGCCAAAAAATCGGTAGAAGAGTCTATGGTTGGCATTCAGAGAGTACGGACGTGTTTCGGGAGTTCTCTTGAAGGCCGATTACAGGTAGTAGGGGTAAAAGTGGCGTGACGTAACGTCACAAAAACCCATTAAAAACCGTTTAACGACCGTTAGGTTCGAAATATCGTGGAAAGTGGCGTTTTTCGCCTCCGCGAGTTCGGAAAAGCGGGCAAATAACGGGAAAAACTATGGAAAGTGCTAACGAAGACGACGTTAGCGTGATCGTGTCGGAGGACTCTCTGAGCCCCGATATCGATACGTCTGATCTGATAAATCAGCTCAGACAAGAAAATTGAGAATATAAAAAGGCTATCCAGCAGCTCGAGAAAAAGCTGAGCGATGCTGTGGCCAAAATAGCGGTATTAACGGAGGCCCGTGATTAACGGAGGCCCGTATCGAAGGGCATCTCCAGTCCGCTGACCAAGACGATGGAATAGAGGAAGCCTCGATGGAAGAAGAGCAGGCTACCCCCACAACGAGTGAAGGAAAACAGACAACTTCGAAAAAGAAGAACAAGAAAGCGAAGTCGCGTCGCTGTAAAGTCCTTACGAGTGCGAATGAGTGCGGTTCCGTCCGCGATTCGGAAATGTTCGACGGAGGCCATTCATCGGCCTCCGAGTCTGAGTTTCAGACGGTTGCGTCTAAACGCAAATGTCGAAACACTCCGCCGCCCGTTAATAATGAAAACTTTCCAGTTCTCTCTGAAAAACGGGCGGTGGTTCCCCCGTCTTATTCTCCGGGAGCCTCGACATCTGCCGTCCAGGTTCCCCAGATAGCCCAACCCATGGCCAGCCAGAAGCCGACAAATTCTGCCGGTAAATCTGGTTTTTCTGTCAAAGATAAAAAGGCCTTAGATATCGTACTTCACGATAAATCGGCCTATCGTGAAGTGATTCGTATTTTAAAGAATCATAATATCGATTTCGGTCATACGACCACAAAACCCGAGGGGATTGTTTCACCCCAAATCTTCAGACGCTTATCGTGCAATTACAAAATTGCTCGAAGAGCGCAAATATCCTTTTCATACTTTTCTAAGTCCAAACGAAAGAAATATCAGGGATTTATGGTCTCGCCGAATCAATACCCGACAATTAAATTAAAGCTGAGTTGATCGAGTTGGGCTATCATCCCTCCCGAATCGATCGATTCAAAAGAAAGGACAAAAGTCGTATGGCCATGGTTTCTGTCACAATCCCCAATTCTGAAACAAATATCTTTAACATTAAATCTTTCTTGCACCAAAATATTAAGGTGAAAACCTAAAAATCCAGTGGCGAAGTTGGGCAGTGCTTCAACTGCCAGCTTTATGGCCACACTGCACGAAAGTGCAGAGCACCTCCCAGGTGCATGAAGTGCGGCGAGGCTCATGCAGCTAAATACTGCAAAAAGCCCCGCACTACCCCGGGTTTTTGTTGTAATTGTGGCGGTGATCACACTGCCAATTACAAAAAATGCCCAAAACGTCCCGTTAGAGGTGTTGTGAAGGCTTCTTCCTCGCAACACCCGCAAAAGGCTAATCTTCAGCCTAAAATTCCTAAATCCGCGAAAACCACCCCAACCCCCACATCCACCTTTGTGTGGGGGTCTCAGTGCGATCAGCGCAGTGCTCCGGCACAATTTGACCCTGCCCAATTTGACCCAGAAGCTGCGAGTTTGCAGCTGATGGGTAACATGACCATGAGTTTCATGAGTTTATTACAAACCCAATTCACACAATTTTTCCAAAAATTCAATGGCTGTTAAACCAGCTACCCTAAAAATAATCTCCTGGAATGCTAACTCGGTGCGTGACAAGAAGGAGGAACTTGTTCACGCACTGACACAGCACAATATTGATGTCGGCCTTATCCAGGAGACTTTCTTAAAACCCTCCATCCGATTCAGCGTACATTGTAATTCGGGACGATAGAATCAACGGCCGTGGTGGCGGCACGTTGATTCTTATCAAAAGTAATTTCCGGCATACAAAACTTCTTAGACCAGATCTTGCCAATCTGGAAATAACCTCCATTTCTGTCGAGCTAGCAGACCGACCCCTAATCCTCCATTCCGTGTATCAGCTAAGCAACGTACCTCCGTTGCGCGCTGACTACACTGCCCTTTTTCGAAGTAACGCCGCCACTATTGCTGGCGGCGACTTCAATGCTCACAACACGCTCTGGGGTTGTCGCAACACGAACTCTCGTGGCGCGACCCTCGGACGCTTGTGTTTCTCGCTCGGGTGTATCGTTGATTATCCTGCCGGATCTGTCATAGACCTCTTCGTTACGAAGGGTGTCCCAAGAGCGATTGCCACGTCGGTTCTGCACGAGCTCGACTCGGACCACCTTCCCGTTCTTTTCGAACTGGGAAACGCCCGACTCTTAGGTGCGCCGTTCAAGCCGTCACATTTTATAACGGATTGGAGGGTTTTCCAATCCGCACTTCATTCCACAAATCCAATACCCCGGGTTGCTGACCCGGAGCAGCTCGATCTTTCTGTCGGTAAACTGACAGACGACATCCTGAAGGCTTTCAGCCTTGCCACGGAGCCTCGACCGTCTGATCAGCCGCGGGTAACTTCCGATCTCCCGACCGACCTAAAAAATCTTCTCCGGGCGAAAAACCGCCTGGTGAAGAAGGCCAGGACTACCCCCTCTCGATAGGATAGACGTCGGGCAAATCGGGCGATCAGGGAAGCCAAAGAGAAGATGATGTCATACAGAAATGAGAAGTGGGATAGCCTGCTTCTCTCTGTTGACACGTCAAATCTGAGGCAGATCTGGCGTCTGACAAGATCGTTGACGGGGAAGTCCCGCAACGACATTCCGCCGTTAAAATCGGATGATGGCAATCATGCCGCCTCCGATTCGGAGAAGGCCGAGCTGCTGGCGGAGTCTTTCAGACTCCAAATGACGAGTCCGAGGCTGCCCGAGGCTCAGGAGGATCGAGATTGGGCGGTCTCCGATGCTGTCAAAGCACGGATGACCGAAAACCCACGTTTCAACTTTCTGCGGGATCACCTCGTATCTCCAAAGTCAGTTGTGGCTATAATTCGAAGATTTTCACCCCGTAAAGCCCCCTGAAGCGATGGGCAAATCACAGAAATCACAAACATTGTGAATTCCATTCTGCAATTGCAATACTTCCCTAAATCATGGAAACACGCTCTTATAGCTGTGATCCCCAAGAAGCCGAACTCTAGTTCGGCTTCGGATTATGGGCCTATTAGCCTGATAAATACCCTTTTCAAAATAGCCGAAAAAATTATTCTCTCTGCAGTGAATGACTTTACCGACAGCAATGGTATCATTCCAAATGAGTAGTTTGGGTTCAGACGAGGACATTTATCCTTGCAACAGACAGCCAGGTTAGCTGGCGAAATTAATCAGGCTTTTAGGTCGGGCTAGCGCCTCGGCGCTGTCTTTTTAGACCTTTCCAAAGCCTTTGATAAAGTATGGCACGAGGGACTTATTTATAAGTTACTCGAATTAGGTTTCCCGGAGGACCTAACCATGCTAATAAACTTTTCCTGAAAGATAGATCCTTTCAAGTTAAAATCAAATCTACCCTCTCGACGAGCAAACGTATTGAGTCGGAAGTCCCGCAAGGTTCTCCCCTGTCACCGGCCTTGTTTAACATCTACTTGGCCAAATTTCCTCACTTTCGTGATGTCAGTGTTTCATTCTTTGCGGATGACACTGCTTTCTTTTCAACGTCACGTTCCACTTCGGTTATTCATAACCGACTGCAGCGGCAGCTTAAGGCTGCCGTTGCCTGGCTTAAATTCTGGGGCCTGCAGGTCAATCCAAAAAAGACCCAGGCGATTATTTTCTCCAGAAATCGCTTTCCAAGCGAAGCCAGATTGCTGGTTGATAAAGTGGCAATCCCGTGACTACAAAAAGCCACATATCAAGGTCTCCATTTCGACCGCTCTCTTAAATGGTCTAGTCAAATCCAGCTTACAATTAGCAAGGGGCACGGAATCCTCAAATTTATGTGCCCCTTGATCTGTCGTTCTAGTAAACTATCCCTGAAAGTAAAAATTCTAATGTATAAAGTTATGATATGATCCGTATTTCTATATGGTCTTATTACCTTTTATCGTTTTTTGTCGCCTTGTGCGGCTAAAAAACTCCAAAGATTCTAGAACAAAACCTTGTATATGGTACTAAACGCACCTTGGTATATTCGGAATAATCAAATCATGAGAGAGACCGGTGTACCCCCGGTCTCTGAATTCTATTCCCAAATCTACGCTAAATTCGTCCAAGCGGCGAAATTTAGCGAAAATCCGCTAGTCCGGTCTATACCGGACAATCTACCCGGATTTCCCGGGTAATCTAGTGCAATGCCCCAAATTCCCATTCGGGCCGCAAGAGGAACGGAATCGAAAATTCGATTCCCGGCTTGCATAAGACCGCTTCGATGACTTATAATCCTGTCCGTGGTCTGGCAGTCAAAAGATCGTTTCCGATCGATCGGTCTGCCTAGACAGAAGACCTGTCATTCTCTGACGGGTAAAAGTAAAATTTTCTTTTTCATTCGTATTAACCTCTGAAGTTCGCCAGGACTTCATCTAAAAACTATTCTTTCTTATCTTATTATTCTATGCCCTATTCTTGCTAGGCAACCTCCTGGGTCAAATAGAGGCCCCCTTAAAATTAGTGACTATATAGGGTCAAAGACGACTAGAAACGGGTAAGAGCCTGCGAGGCTAACCCAAAAATCTGGCAAAATAAGTCAAAGTCGAAAATCGGTAGAATCACTTCCCGTCTGTGGGTGGGGCGCTCGGTTAAGGTGAAGAAGTGAGACGGGAGGTGGACGTTTGACTGGAAGGGTGTCGGATGGGCAATTTGGAAATAAACGGTTTCCATGCATTTGGAACTCTAAGACCGTCGTCCCTCTTGTTTAAGCAGTCTGGACGTTTTTCGATCTCAATTGCTTCACGAATTATGCGGGGTTTGTAGAAATATATAGATGCGATTACTTTGGCGTTGTCGAAATCTATCTTGTGATCCGTTTGGATATGATATTCTGCTAAAGTCGAGGAGAGATCCGATTTTCGGACAGAGAGAGAATGCTCGTATATGCGATTTTGGATACGTCTATTAGTTTGGCCGATATATGATTGGACAACCAGAATAGGGAATCTCATAGACACCATGTGGCTCTTGTGGAATATTATCTACAATCGCAGAAATTCAGACGTAACAATTCTTCTAGTCGACAAAGGGAATGCCACAGTCAAACTTGAAACTATGAAACTGAAATGTTTGATCTATTAGAGAGTGCGGACTATAAGCTAATTCTTAACGACAATACAACATATCTAGAGAAGAAAATGCATTCTGTCATTAATTATTCTGATCTTCCTTCAGATGATAAAAAGGCTTTAATACCCCGCGAAAAATCTTCTCGTATCACAAAAATGTACGGTCTCCCAAAAATCCATTAAACTGACCTTCTTCGCCCCTTGTCAGCGCATACCGTTCACCAACTTATAAATTAGCGATATATTTAGAGAAGAGAGAAGAGAGAAGAGAAGACTATTTAGAGAAGACTGTGGAGCCACTCGTGGAAGATCAGCGTCCTACATCAAAAATGCCTCTCATTTCATTGAGCTTCTTTAAAGGCACAGCATATCCGAAATTGACATTCTTGTTAGTTTTGATATTGTCTCGTTATTTACAAACATTCCCCCACTCTAAACATAAAAAACAAACACTACACATCAACGTATATTTTTTTCATTTATTTGGGGTTTTCGATTTTTTTTCGATGTATGTATCGTTGAAATACACAAAAAATATATTTACTTTCACTCGTTACTTTATATATTACAAATTAATATAATTTATTTTTTAGTTTAGTTTTGAAAACGGGGGGAGAGGACCCTCCGAAACGTTAACGTTAAAAGTTTGTAAAATTTTTTATAACATTTTTATATCTTTAAAATTTTGTTTGTTAGACAAATGTATTACAAAGAAGAACACGTCACTGAGAAATTTGTCTCCGTTTGGTTTTTTGTTTTTACCCAGTGATTCTTTCTTTACATAAGAACAGGTATTTTTAATATTTTTTGAGTTTTAGATAGTGCCGAAAAACCCAAATAAAGGAAAAAAATATATGAACACGCCAAAATCATTCAGACATTACACATCAACGGATATTCTTAGTCTTATATAACATTGGATGTCCAATACATATTTCATCTTCAAAAATAAATTCTTTAAACGAATTCGTGGAGCTCCTATGGGTTTTCCTCTTTCTCGGTCATAGCCAATATTTTTTATAGAAGACTTTAAGACTCAAGCTATTAACACCAGTCCGTTAAAACCTACTTGCTGGTTCCGATATGTAGTTCCGAACTTTGTGTCATAGAATGGATTCCGCGCCAAAAACTTTTGGTTTTTTGAGGCCAACCACTCACCAAGCGAAATTTTCACCTCTTCGTAAGAATGTAAGTGTTGTTCTGAAACGCGCTGCATCGATTGAAATAAGTGGTAGTTCGAGGGGTATGGTGGAATCGACGGGTAGGTTAGGATATCCAATTTAATGTTTTCCAAACAGATTTTTACACACTTTGTAAAATGGAACCGAGCATTGTCATGTTGAAAAATGACTTTATCGTGTCTTTGGGCGTATTCTGGTCGTTTTTCCTTCATTGCTCGGTTCAATTTTATCAGTTCTTCGGTATCGATCGACAGTAATCGTTTCACAAGATATCAGCAGTTCATAATACACAGCTCCTCTACTATCCCACCAAATACATAGCAAAGCATTCTTTCCGTATACATTGCGCACTAGGTTTGATGTTGAAGGCTGCTCTGGGTCTACACATGATATTTTACGCTTTAGGTTGTTAAAATAGATTCGCTTTTTATCACCTGTCAAAACTCGATATAAAAAAAACTTTCTTTTCTATCTGACAAGCAAAATTTCACAAGTGGTGTTTTGCCTTTCAATGTTTCTTGCCTTCAATTAAAATGCAACCCATTTTCCTTCCTTCTGGATCTCCCCCTATGCGTGTGTACGCTCGAAAATGGCGGATTTGACAACTTTCAATATTTCTACCAATTGTTTTAACGTATGGGTTAGTTTTCAACCAATAATGCTTGCAAATCTGCATCTACAAACTTTTTCAGGTTTCCTGGACGCTCCTTGTCTTTTATATCAAAATCACCACTTTCAAAGCGTTTAAATCATCGTTCATAAGTTTTTTGGGTTAAAGCATGTTCATTATAAGCTTTAACCGACAATCGATAATTTTTAGCAACCGTTTTCTTTAAACAACCGTTTCTTTAAACAACGTTATTAAGCATCCCCGCAAAGTGTCTTTTGGTACATAATTCGACATATTCAAAGCTACGAAATATTATGTTTTTTTTTGTATAATGACAATTAATAACGAACTGGCTTTTGAGCTTTCGGCTCATATTTACCCTCCAAAACGCCATAGACCTCATTAATAAACGCTATCTCTTAGCAAAATCGATATTATTGTATTAGAGTTACTAATACATTTGTTGGTTATAAACCAATAACGTATATGGCGTTTTAGAGGTTAAACATATTTATAGAGCAGTAAAATAACTATATAATATACTACATTTTGAAGTTTCATCTTTCATATGAACATATGTCAAGTTTCAAGTTTACCTGTCAGTTCGTTTGAACAAAAACAGCAGCGTAAAGTAAACGTATCAGTGTTGTTTCTTAAAATTGAAAATCGTACATCGTGCAAAAAAGTAAAAGTAAAGTTGTAAAAAAGGTTTAAAGCCAATGAAAATTTATAGTGAAATAGTAAATATATTAGGGGAGTCTGCTCCTTCAAAACTAATGGTTTGTAAGCAGACAGGTGAATCTCAACGTGGTTGTACAAGCCTGGAGATAATTCTCGTTCTGTACGTCCAATAAGTGCAACTACTGAACAAATAATTAATTCCATACATGATATGGTTATGGATGACAAACAATTGACGTTAAGTGAAATTGCTACGGCTATGGACCGCTCAACTGAACAGGTGTTTTATATTTTGAAAAAGGAATTGGAGTTGAGAAAGCTTTGCATAAGATTGGTGCGGCATTTGTAAAAATTCTGATTAAAAACGACTTCGAGTAAAAACTTTCTAACCAACATTTGAATCTTTTTCGAAAGAATAAAACATATTTTAAACGTCGTTTTGTAACTATGCATGAGACTTGGATTTACCACTATGATTCTGAACTGCTACAGCAAACCGCAGGGTGAACTGAGCTTGGTTGTTTAGCTCCGAAGCAGCCAAAGTGGTCAAAATCGATCAATAAGGTTATGGCATCAATTTTTTTGAATGCAAAAGGCATTTTGTTAATTGATTACCTTCAAACTAATAAAACAATAACAGGACAGTATTACTTAAACAATTTGGATCCATTGGATGCAAAAATTCATGAGAAACAAACCTGGTTTGGCGAAGAATAATATTATTTTTCATCAAGACAATGCACCGGCTCGCAGATGTGTTCTTGCAAAGACCAAATTGAAGGAGTTACAATACGAATTGTTGGAGCATCTACAGTATTTACCAGATCTGCTCCCGTCTGACTTTCATCTGTTCCTAAACCTCAAACAAATCCTACTTGGCAAGCGTTTTTTATCAAATGAAGAAGTTATTGCTGCCGAGTATTTTGAAGGATTTCCAGAAAATCACTTCAGAGTTGGAATAAATAAATTGGAGAAAAAATATATTGAGCTTAAGGGAGAATAATTCTTACATTGGTAATATAATTCTGACAATGGTAATATAATTCTTACAATGGTAATATAATTCTTACAATGGTATTAAAAGTAAAATATCTGATTTCAAGTACGATATCATGCGCAATATACAAAATTAAAATTTCAGAATAGATTTTACTAGGCCAATTGAAAAGTTAGCGGGGAAACGATAAAATAAGTTTATGGTTGAAAAAACGACTTTATTCTTCAGTGTTTTTTTGAACTAGACGAAGAGATACTCGGGATAAACCTAAATTGTTCTTCAAAAATTGATTGAATTAACTCAAATAATATTCCAGTAAAATCTACAATGTCTATAGTACTTAATCGGTGATTACTCGGTATAAAATTCTTGATTTCGGAAATGTTTTCTACATTGGCTGATGCTGAAGTCCTAAAAGTTTTTCTTTAACATAGCCTGCATTGTCGGTACACTTTCTTTACATAGTTAATTCGTCACCACAAGAAATTTTGTTTTTTATAACAAAATTTAATGAACATTAATTGTTGAATAAATTGATTCTTTCTGAGAAAATCGGCGAAACTCATTTGTAACAATTCCAAAAGACTATATAATTTCTAAATTAACAAGTTAAATGACATGAATATTATGTCTGATACTAAGGAAAGTATACCTTAACAAATAGGTTTGTATAGATACATAGTTACCGTAATTTTTAATTATAGTAATAGTTATCTTGCCTGAAGGTAAAGCCGAAATTTTTTTACTTTGAATTTTTCTTACTTGAACAGAATAAATATTTTTAAAACTTTTACGTATATTTGTTAATTATTACTCCATTGTGTTTTTATGCATTTTTAACCAGTGGGTTACATCCAGGGCACCTACCTAGTTTATCTGTAATTAGAACAACAACTAATTTATACTAATTCAAACCAAGACAGACCAAGTTGTTCCGGTCTTTCTACATTTTTGTCTCCCATGAATTTAACTTTTGACTTGGTGTTAGTTAGTGTTGCTTTGATAATTGTCATCGTTTTCAGGTCTAGTCCTTGTTCTTTCAAGATTGGGAATAAATATTCGCGGTTAATAGAATCATATGCTTTTTTGAAATCCACAAATATACAGTCGAGATTTTTATTGTACAGTTTTTGATGTCTTAGGATCAACTTTAGATTCAGGATCTGTTCCGGGCAGGATCTGAGGATCTGCCGTGTGGTCTGTCTAGTAGACATTGAGGTAGAATTTTGTAACATATCCATAAAGCCACTGGCCTAAAATAGTTTGGGTATGGCACCAAACAAATATATATATATATATATATATATATATATATATATATATATATATATATATATATATATATATATATATATATATATATATATATATATATATATATATATATGCATCGGTCATAAACCAAAATAACATTATCTTTAATCACGACCGTTTTCGAAGCTGGCTCATCTTGTGCCTGCTCACAAAATCCTATTCTTTGTTTAAAAGCCCGAGCGAGTTTTGATTACTTGGAATGAAGTGGCAACATCGCATTATTTATCGGTCGCATTATGGGACAAGTGAAATCAGAAATAGTTAATACAAAATATCATAGTGAATACAAAATATTCCATAACGTGCGATTTAGTTTGGTCACATTACTTCTATCTGAGTGCGATATTAAGGAATGTAATACATTTGAACGAGATGTTTTATTTAAAAAAATAACTTTATTGTGTATGGTTGTTTTATATTTCTCTATCATTATTTATAAATAATGTCTTGTAGCAGATGCAGTTAACGTTAGTTTTCCTCGCAGTATTAAAAATATTTTACATTTTTATTATTTTCCGTTATGTGCTTTATTTGCATAGCTATGTGATTGAATCATCGGTATGGGATTTACACGACCAGAGATTCCAGTGTAATTGTTAGACACTGCTAGTAAGATCGCCTGCCCCAAAAACCCTAAACAATAAGTGCTCTCTGTTTTAGCAACCCATTAAGTAAAAATACTAAAAATACAACACCGAATGCCACAAATAGACTCAATGTCCAAAATGAGACATTATGAATGTGATGATTAATATCGAATGCATTTTAACCTGTTAGATTTGGTTGAACTAAACATATAATCAAAACTAATATTTTAGACTAAAACTTACTGAAATCAAGTCTTTTCTAGGGATAAATCTTCTGTATTGGCAACGTCATCATCATTATTTAGAATGACCGAAAATGTGTACAATTTACTTTATTAGACCATACAGGATTGATCAGTAAAAATCGATATTATGAACCAATAAACTTGCCGAAGTACAAGATCCTTATAGGGAATAAATTATGTTGGAGGCACTACAGTGTCTTAATATATTAAGACAAGCTGATATTTCTTGAAGAAAATTTTGTAGAAACAACCATTCGAGTAGATGATAATTTGTCATGTCTAAATACTTAAGGAAAAAATAGATTTGTAATAATATAGACTAAATATTTGAAGAACATAGATTTAAAACTGAAAATTATATTAAGAATAAAATATATAAATTAAAATATTTTCACATACTAAGATACAAAATAATGTTTATATCACGGGCATAGCCAAGGAGGGGGTTTGGGGGGGCCAAATATTACCTAATATTATACTGAAAAAATACGAGGAGTGAAGAGAGTTAAATTATTACATTTGAATTGAATATATATCCGAACTAGTGGACGTTGCGCACAGTAGCGCCATCTCTTGTCGAGTAGTCGAACTATTTTGTATCGTTTGGAAGCCCCACCTCCCCAAACTAAATCCTGGCTACGCCCGCTACGGTTTATATTATATCTTTAAATAATATGGAAGGGTCGCAAATAAAGGTGTTCACCTTCTTATTACAATAACACATGTTAATAATTATATAACACTTATTTGAACACTTGTTGACAACAAGCGAAATGTCATTAACAAGTGACTATCATTAGTGCGTCCGGATACAACCGAAGTAATACAACCAAATTAGATGCCCTGAAAATATTTATTTTTTGTGAAATAACATGTAATGGGATTAATTCTTGAAAACGATTTCGGACAAATGTCCGCCATCTTTCCAATTTCCGACTTATTTTTAATTCAATTTTCAACCACTTTTCAAGCAATTAGGATCTTATTATCCACAATTGTCTGAGGTACAAAGGTCGTTCAATAAGTCCTTAGAAAATCCAAGAGATGGTGCTCGTAACATCGGAAATGGTTTGTTTTTAGTAAGCATCATTATTCGTCAGATAGCTGTCAAAGTCTCATCATCATCACATAGTTTCATTTTTATTGTCTACAGAAGCAAGACTGGTGAGTGGTGATAAAACACTTATATTTAAAAGGCTTATCACCGAAAGAGATCAAAGATGAACAAAGTTCGAGATGTCCAGTGGATGTGACAACTCCTTAAATGATCCCACAAAATCCACGAATTTTTGGCAAGATGGGTGCCGCGTTTGCTCTCAGTGTAGAATAAACGCAAACATGTGGTCGACTCATAGTTTCTGCTTCGATAGTTGCGACTCAGTTTCTGCTTCGATGCAAAACTGCGGGCAAAACATGGATATACTACTATACCCCAGAGATAAAGAAACAATGAAAACAGTGGATTTTGGAAGGCGAACGGGCTCCGAAGAAGGCGAAATCGGTCGGCTATGTTATAGCCAGAGTTTTATGGGATGCACGTGGAATCATGTACACCGATTTCTTGGAAAAAGAAAACACAATAAGTAGAGAGTATTATGAACCTGAGAATGTTATTGCACCGGTTGAGAGAACAAATCAAGAAAAATCGTTTTCATTTAAATAAGAAAAAGATGCTTTTTCATCAAGATAATGCACATCTGTGCAGTTTCAAAATTTTGAAAGTTTGAAAATTTAAATTAAATAACTTTAAGAATTAACGTTCGAATTATTACAACATCTACCGAATTTACCGGATTTGGCCCACAGTGATTTTGTTCCGAACTTAAAAAAATGGTTCAGTGGACAACGGTTTACATCGAAGCAGAAGGCCATCGTTCAAACAGATGCCTATTTTGAGGACCTTTCGAAATCTTACTTTTTAGACCGCTTAAAAAAGTTGAAGAAACGTTTGGAAAAGTGTATAGAGCTAAAAGGAGATTATGCTGAAAAATAAAAAATCTACTTAAAATAATTCGTTTAACTATCTTTTTCTAAGGACTTATTAAACGACCCTCGTATGTTGGCTTCCAGGGCGTCAATAGTTGCTGGTTTATCGGCATAGACCAAAGATTTAACATAATCGTAAAGAAAATAATCTGAAGGTGTAAATCACATGACCTTCTTCACAGCCCAACTTTCTGCGAACGGAGACAAATTGATAAATTTAGATTTTCAACGAACGCATAGTTTTTTGTCTTGTTTTTGTTTTAACATCGGCCAGTGTGAAATGCCTTTGGAATTTTTCGATAATTCGGCGAATACATCACGAAGTGCTGTAGTTTGGCGCACAGAACCCTGATTTTGATAATAAATTTTGACACTTAGCAAGCCGTGCTCTGACGTTAAACGCTCTATGATCATTTACCAAACTATTGGTAAATGATCATACACAGATACACAGATTTACAGAATTGCGCGCAAAATTACAGTTTGTTTGACAGCGACCCTTATCAAAAGTTCGGACACACTAAAAAAAATCACCCTCTAAAACTAGGAAATTTGAATTTTGAAGTGAGAATAATTGTTGCAATACCTTCTATTTTAAAAAAGGGTAGTTTCTCTATAGTTATAAGTGTCCATATCATACTTAACAACAACATTATCTTTACAACGCCATCAGTGCTTTGTAACAAATTGTTTGTAGGGAATATACCGATAGTTTTGAATATTTTATGGTACATATGAACTGATACTGAGTTATAAATATACAATTCTGATCCTCATTTTAGAGAACTCCTGCTACAGTGCAACTTAATTTTTAATTTCTCTCTTTTCATATATCCTGTATCTCAAATATAGTATACCGCATTCAGGGTTAGTGGGCACTACACGTCTCGCGGATTGTATTGCGAAATCTCGCCGTTGGGCGTCGAGGAAAAGTATGATTCGCCTTGCTTTTTCAAAAAGGACAATATAAAAATCTCACGCTCTGATGGTTTCCAAAAGGCTCGAAAAATGTATATTGGTATAATAACTAGAGAGGTGTTAGGAGTAACTGAACTATATATTAATATTAAAATTTAAGTTGAGAATTAATTAAAGTAAGAATTGTGTTGTGACAAAACTATATTTTACTTACGAATAACTTTCACAGTGATGGGTTGATCTTTCCAAGTTCCTGAGGCTTCACTGACAGCCTTACAAATGTACGTCTTGTTTGTATCTTCTTTACTAAGGTTGTTAATCACTAAACCATCTTGAACTATTTCATATTTTGGACCTGAAATTATAAATATATTCAACTATTTACCTTAATATAGAAAAAATTAGAGATATATAAAGAGCTAATAAGAATTAATTTGGGTATTTTCAATAACTAATTTATCAGGTGTTATATTTACTTTTGCTGTTTATCGCTATACAAATATTTTTGTTTTATTAATTACAATATTATCATTTCAATAAAAAAACATATTTAACATATTAAATTAAATTAAAGAGTTAGATTCCGCGGCAAAAGAATATATAGATGTAGTATGAAGTAGTCAGTTTGTAATCAAAATGAAGGGAAACAGAGGCATTGAGGTTAAGGTCCAGAATGTGCGTTAAATTGGAGAAGTGGAGGATGTTACTGAAATGGAGAGCTTCAAAGAAAAAATCAAAGTCATGAAAAACAAGTCGAAATTAAGGAAGTTTATGAAAACAGCTGTATATATTGAGAGTGATATGGTAAAAACGGATAGACAAACCCAAGCGGTGATTAGAAGGGAAGCGAAGGAAATACGACAGAAGGGCAAGGATGTCAAGATTGCTTATAGAAAATTTATCATAAAAGGTGAAGTGTGGAACTGGAGCGATGAACAATAGAAACTGTAAATAAATAAAAAAGCATCAAAGTCACATAGAGGCCAAAAAAAGAACAGGGAATGGGACGCAGGACAGAGAAAATACATACGCCAATATTGCAAATGTACCTGGACGGGAATATGGATGTGATTGCGAAAAACCAATTGCGATGGTTCGGGCATCTCCTGCGGATGCCAGATATGCGAGTGGTAAAAAGAGTGTGGGCCATGGATGTGTATGGAAGGAGGAAGAGAGAAAGACCGAGGCAAAGTTGGAACAAGTCGATCGCTGAAAGCTTGGCAAAGGCGGGGAGAATTGATTGGAAAAGAACAATGATGCTAGCCAGACAGAGGGGAATGGAGAAGGTTCCACCAAAGGGGCTGATGGGGCCTAACCGTCTAGACACAGTGGGGTAGAAGAGGAGAATACTAAGTATTTTTTATTGAATAGAAAGTGAAAAATATGTTTAAAATAATTTACCCAACATAATTTATTAATTATTATTATAAACACCTAAAATATCAGTGAAAACTAGCCCTTATTTACAGTAAATAAACTGTGCATAAAGTATGTATTATAATACGTAGAATTGTGTGAGATTTTTGAGTTTTATTAAGCTCACCTTCTTTTTATTAAGCTGACCTGGTCTACCACACCTGGGCTCTTTCTATTTCCCATACATTTAGCTGGTTAATTATGTGCCTATGCCTAAGTATAGTTGTGTAGTATGTATGTATGTAATATATTGTGTAGTATGTATGTATGTAATATATTGTGTAGTATGTATGTATGTTGTATGTATGTTGTATGTATATTGTATGTTGTATGTATGTATGTATGTATGTATGTATGTATAGTTGTGTAGTGTAGTATGTATGTGCCTATGTTTAAGTATAGTAGTATGTTTGAAATTGTAGATTAAGTAAAATTTGTAGGTAAGTATTTCAACATTTTAATTCAGAATTCATATTTCAGTCACATTACGAGTTATTGGGGGTAACGTTCCGGATTATTGGTTATGTTGGATATTGGTTATTAATGGGTTAACTTTTAAAAGTCATAGAAAATTCACGAAGATTGGTTTTTGAAATAAATATTTAATTAATTATTTGAACACTTAATCTAATAAACGCCCATTTCTATTTATGTTGAATTATTTACCTACAGGAAATTCCTGATTTGCCCTCTCTTAGGCCAAAAGCTGGGTAGACCCATGTCTGTGGATATTCATTTGAGGGCCGACGCGGATTTTTCGCCAGCATCTATAAAAGATTTTCACGTAAAATTATCAAAAAAAATTACTTCTCATTTTTAACGATTCTTCACAAAACATATTTTTTTGTTTTTGATAAGCAAGGAAGCTGGAACCGTCACCTGATATAGATAATGGGGATCAGATGATACATCAAAAATAAGAAAGTTTTCAGTTTCAAGGCGAGCTTGTCGATTGGCGTTGTCGTGGTAAGAGTGCGCCTACGTTGATCGAGGCATTTCGCCAGGCTGGATCTTGTCGACCATGGTTTCAAAAAGTTTATAATGTGTGGTGAACTGACTACAGGTGAACGTAGGTAGCAAGTTTCTGACTTCTCTGCCTACGTTCATCTGTAATCAGTTAATCATACATTATAGACTTTTCTAAACCATAGTCATCTAGCCTGGCCAAATGCCTCGACCAACGTAGGTTGATAATTCTACGTGAAAATATTTTATTGATGCTGGTAAACAATCCGCGTCGATTCTCAAATGAATATCCACAGGTATAAAACATGCTACGTAAATACGTTTAGCTGTTTATTTATCGACACGTTTTGTTTATTTCAGGCGTTAAAATTAAAAAAATAAATAAAAACAAACTTGGCCAAATAATGATTTTGTTAGGAAAGGGTCGTAGCGTCCATTCTATAGCTGCTGAAAGAGTGGATACTTTAAAATTGCGAAAAGAAGCAAAGTCACTAAAGAAAATTGCAAGGATTGTCGGTGGAAAATGACTAAAAACAACCAGTTCACGAAAACCGTGGAGCTAGAGGAAAAACGACACCTCATACGGACAGGAAAGTTGTCGAATTTCAAAAACGACCCATCTAAATTGTCTACCGAAATCAAAAGCGGATTAGGGTTAGACATAAGTTCAAGAACAATTCGAAGAAGGCTTCAGGCCAAAAGAAGAAGGCTTCAGGTTCAAAGTAACTTACATCGTAGAGCAGCTAGAAAAGTCTTTTTAATATCTGCCAATAATGTAAATTAATGTTAAAAATGTGCACAAGATCAGTTTAATTGGGATTGTGAACAGGGACTCAAGAAATGGCCCAATATTTTATGGAGTAATGAAACAAAACAAATTTAATAAGTTCTGATAGAAGGCGATATGCTATATGAATACCATCTAACCAAAAATTATTGCCAAAATATGCTATTAAAATTGTAAAACATGAAGGCGGTAACATAAAGTTGTGGGCAGTTTTTTTCATGGTACGGTCTAGGACCAATTTACAGGATTGAAAAAAGCATGGACCAAAATGAGTTCATCGACATTCTTCAGGAAGTTATGCTGCTTTTTGTAGAAGAAAATATGCCGCTGGTATGGAAATGTCAACCGGAAAATGCTTCGAAACATACTGCTAGGAAAACGAAACAATTTCTTAGTGACAATTAAATGGATTTATTGTTGTGGCCTTTTGTCACCGGACTTCAAACCCATTGAGAACTTATGAAATTACCTCAAGAATGGGGTGGGTAAACATAAAAAGACAAACAAGTTTGAACTTTGCCAGGTGATTAAAAAAGAATGGGAAGCTATACCATTAGAAGTGTGTCAAGGACTTGTAAACTGTATACTCAAAAGATGCGCCAAAATAACAAAACACAAAGATCATAAAACTAATTAAAAAATGTTTATGTGTCATTTAGTACTTTTGTTAGCTGTTAAATAATATGTATTGTGTCTGTTTCTTTGTTGGCTCTAAAAAAAGGAGCCAACTCTCTTTCTTATTTCTAAATTTTTGTTAAATATTATGTTTACGGTATTTTTGTTAAACTAAGTTTGATACTATGTTTTTTTTTTTGTTATATATTTATATAATACAGTTATTACAATTTTATTTGTCAGTGTCTTTAATGGTAACGCCTCTATTTCTCTGACGATCATTGTAAATATGAGTGTATTAGGTTTTTTTCCGGGAGCATATCCGGTTGTTAAATTGGTCCTTGTCATTTCGCCAAAATTATATTTGGCATCTTCGGTGCTTACTGTGGCGAGGTTCGTGACTTGCTCGCGATAGTAAACACCGAAGATGTCAAATGGGATTTTGGTGAAACGTCTGCAAGCTCCCGACAGGGATATATATATATATATATATATATATATATATATATATATATATATATATATATATATATATATATATATATATATATATATATATTATATATATTATTCTATACCGTGAAATAAGTGTGCTCTTTCAGTTATATGTTAAACACTAAAAACTAATTACAATCGTCTGTATAACCGCCTACATACCAGTTTCAGAGAGAAACGTGTAATTGTGGGTTATAGTGCCATAGCTTTATTTTAAGTGGCTAAGTTAACTACATTATAAATTATGGAAATCATCCTTTCTATGAAGCCAAAAAACCTGACTCACGTTTTTGAAAGCACGTTTGTATAATAACATTAGAATCTTTAGAGCCAAGTTTAATTTCCTCCAACGAATGAACTCAACCTATTTGGTGAGTCGTGAAAAACTATTTTTTGTTTGTAACATTATTTTTAATAATAACAATCACTTTTCGCAGACAAATAAATAAAAATGTTATTTTTGTCAGTTGTAAGTTCTCGTTTATCGAAATTAGTGCACACTTATTATAACATTTCAGTTAGATGTTTTGTTTCTTCCAAGATTTATTAATTTTAATCTGTAGTATACCGGAGATTGGAATCTTCTGTAATCTGACACTCGGCAACCGAATTGTAGCGGTGCTTATTTCGATGGGTGGGAGTGTTCAAAGGAGGTGACATATTTATACAATCTAATATTTATTTAATATAAAAATGTAAAACTTGTTAAATCCATGCAAATACATTACTGAGGATTATGTGAATATCATATGAGATGTCATACAGCGACAAAAACTTCCACTTTTTCCTCTTGTGTTCTGTAGCATCACCTCTTTTTAAAAAGCTGCAATTTTCATGTTTCTTGTTACCCAGAAATCACTACATTCACTACACTTACAAAACATTTTTATACTGTCTATTTCTATTTATTTAATTTTTCTTGGAAACGGAAATCACCAAGATGTTTCCTTATTTGAGGTCTAATAAATATGCCTTCTTTTAGTTTTGCATCACTTTACATATTACAGTTTTCATTAGTCCAAGCTTAATATGAAGATGCGGAAAAAGCACCTTTTTTGGGTTAACACGGGGGGCATATTTTATGTTTGAAGTCATAGTCTCCTTAAAGTCCTAGCAATATATCACTTTTAAAACCCCACACATATGTGTCAGGATTTAACTAATAGTGTTCATATTTAACGCGATTTAGTATGAATGCTGTATTGCGATTAGTATGATTGCTAAGTTGTCATAGGTTTCTTTCATTTTCACTGAATGAGCTAGATGAATAAATAGGTTTTTGTTTCCATTATGAAGCAAGAGTGCTTTTAGGATGTATTTCGACGAATCTATGAAAATACGCTTCTCAGAAGGAACATGTTCCATATAAAGCTCAATCACTAAACCATTAATATCATAACAAACATAGCGATCCTTCCATTTTATAAAAGCATGAAAATGTTACATTCCGTGTTCGGTAAAGTAAAACTCTTGCATTTTTATCTAACAGGTTCCACTGTCGAAGTTCCGATTATTGTCTTGACTATCCCAGGACACATACCAAATCATTTAATTCATTCGCTATTAAGTGAGGTTCACTGGTAATTGTTAAAAATGTTCCTAGGAAGTTGTGGATCAGATCCTGATGAAGAATTAGAATCATCGGGAAACACGACCAAGTTTAAAGGCGCAATCGGTAACGGTAGTACTTGATCAGTATTTATTCTTTTAATGATTATGATACTATGGACCAAATCAACATTTTCTTCGATCACAACTGTCATCGGGGCTTGCGCAACTAGGCCATGCTCACAAAACACTTTTTCGAAATAAAAATTTTGTGGCCAGTTTCTAAATGCTTAATATGATATATTAGCTTAATCTAGCGGTCATAAAATTATGAGTTTCTGGTGGTAGACACATACTATTTGAGGAGGAGGATGATTTTTGTGACGTTGATGAGAATGTTCATTTTGCATTTTACTTAGGTAGTTATTAAAACGCCTTTTCACAGAAATGGCCTAGCACATCCTATTTTCAAATACCTGCTTCTCCTTTAAATCCTCCTTTTTAAACAAAAATGAATTTGTAGCTTGGAATTGTTTTTTAAATGTAGTGAAAGGATTTCTGGGCAACAAGATAGATGAAAAACTATATATACTATAAAAACCTTATAGATTAACTCCCATTTCTTTTTACACTCCCATCCCTTTTTACACTCCCATTTCTTTTTTTTCTGGCAAATTTGTATGCATTAACCGACGAAGAAGGAGAAAGCTTTCAGGCCATTGGAAGCGAGACTTCAGGAATCTGGAACCCATCTGTGTTGGGCGATTTCTTCTAATTTTCAAAAAGAGATGATGCTACCGAACACAAGAGGAAATTTCATTTTTTATTCATATAATCCTCAGTAATGTATTTGAATAAATTTAACACGTTTTACATGTTTATATTAAATAAATATTAGATTGTAAAAAAGTCATCTCTTTTTTTCTCCATCACCGTTCCCCTGTAACAAAAAGCTGTACGTGATACAGTAACTATCTTACTATTTTAGGATTTAAGACTACAACATACTTCATATACACCTATTTTCATTAATGTTACCTCAGAAAAGTTTAAATTTGTTGACCTGGTTTATTATAGTTTTGTTCAATTTTTAATTATAATTATTGTTGTTCTTATATTTATTTGTTCATAACTTTTGAAAAATAAATAAATAAATAATTGAATTCGGTTTCTATGAAATTTTTGAGATTTTCAGAAAAAAATAGTTAATTCTTCAAAGTTCGCGATTTTCAGTATTTTTTCTTTTTTTCCCAAAAAAACTTCCAATCATTGTACGTTTGATGCCGAAGTCCCATCGTGGGCCAACTTTTCTTTCTATTTTTTTAATTCAGTTTTTTTCCTATTTTTCTTTGTTTTTATAATAAAATAATATAAAAAAATAGACTGAAATGTTGGCCCACTATTCTACTTACGGCATCAAACGTTGAATAAATGCAACTTTTTTGTGGAAAAATAAAAAAATTATAAAAATGGTGAATTTTATATAGTAAAATTTTTAAATAGTAAAAATGGTGAAATATTAACGATTTTTTCCGAAAAACCTCAATATTTTTATAGAAGATGAATTGACATTTTTTTTTTCATTTTTTTGGAAAAGCTCATCCAAAAACGAATAACTAAAAAAAGCTTCTTCAATTTTTCAATCAGTCAATTTTTTGATGAGTTTTAAATATTTGAAACAAAAAACTCCTGTTTTTTGAAAAAGTCATAACTTTTTTCCGGTTGAGTAAAAAAAAAAAGAAAAATCACAGAGGAGTATCTAGTAGGGTACTATAACATATACACATTTCAGCCAAATCAAAAGGGGTCGGGTTCAAGAGTTGTCGATTTTGCATGGAATGCACCATACATGTATATGTATATCATCGCTAAATCACTTCTCGCGGTCAAAGTGGGCGTTTGTTCTTAAAAACTATGTTGAGCCTGCCAAATGTCCGCAAGCCACACTTAACACGCCGTTCCACCTCTCATCCATTGTAATCCTCTGCCCAAGATATATGTAGTGATCCACAACCTCCAAATCCTTTCCTAAAATAGAAATTCTTCTGCCATCAATAAATTTATTGAACATAACCTCACACTTTTTCAGTCTAATCTCTAGTGCTTTGCAGCTCTTTTATGTGTCTTTGCAGTTTCTCTAGGTCTTGTGAAAAGAGAACAATATTATCTGTGAATTCACTGATGATACGTTTCCTTAGTACATTTTAAAATATATTTTAGCTATGAGTTTTTGAATCTGTATACATTTATATCTATATACACATGCATCTTTCAAGTAACGCTATTCGGCCGGGCATTGAAATTTAATTTCCTTTTGGAAATCTTCGATATTCGAAAAAGTTCGATATATTTGCTACAATGGAAGAAAAACGAATTTCGTGTGTTAATTAAACACTTTTTGCGTACAAACCCAAGCCTTAAAACCCAAAAATAGTCGAAAAATGATTATGTGCAGTTTGCTCCTTTACATTTTATAGTTTGTAAGTGGTTTACTGAGTTTCGATGTGGTCGAACCACACGTGTGACGTTCTGCGTTCAGAACGCCCAGCTGATGTAAGTATTTAGGAACTAGCGAATAAAATTCATGATATCATGTTGGTCTATTGTAGAGCAAAGGTTAGAGACATTATTGAAATAATAAAACATGATTCACCACTATGTACAGATATAAAGGAACTTTTAAAATCACTCAATTTTAAATGGCGAACTTGCTCCAAAGAAGGAGAAGACGTTTCCATTCGCTGGTATTATTGGATTTGCAAGGCATTATCGATATCGACTATTTGGGAAACGGAAAAATGTTTACAGGAGAGTATTATGCTGCATTATTGACATTATTGATCAAATTTCAAGAAAAGTCGACAAAAAAACGGTCTCATTCGATGAAGAAAAAATGGGACTTTCAATTTGAAAATACACTCTCCCATTTGTCCGTCATTTCAACATGGACATTGTTCAGTTTGCTCTAGGAACTGATGTCGTGTCCACCCTATTCACCAGACTTGGTCCTTTCCTATGTGTTTCTCATTCCGATTACTTTTCCAATAACAACATTCCTTCGGAAAGAAATGTGGTTATTGACGATTACTATATAGTTATTGCCATTGATTAAAATACATATAGAATAACGAAAAGCCTAGTTTATAAAAGAGCGAGTTGCTTCTTATTCTTGTACTACTTTATTGTCGACCGAAGGTTGGGGCGAGGGTTATCTCGGCGTAGTAGAGGCGAATTAGAGGAATTTTTCGTTGCAGGTTTTTTGTTAGAAGGAAAATTGAACGAAATGCTCTTCGTTGTTTCTTTCTTTCTTATACTTTAATAAGGCGCCCAGGGTTTCTTCTTCAGCTTCTATAGTAAGACCATTTTTTTTGTAATAGCTGCATCCTGCCCGTCAATAGGTCACGCCAAAGTGTGCCAGAATGTAATATTTTTTGCCAAGTAAACTTGGAGACGGACTATTTTTCGGTGTTTTCCTTTTAGAGTTCTACGAAGTGACTCGTAAACCTCAGGTCTGATTTTAATCTGTTACGAGGCCTCTATCATTGTTCTATCCATGACCCGGACTGCAGTAATACCTTTTCGAAGTCTCCCATTGAACTGGCGGTCAATAACATACTAATTATAATTGATAATTAAGCCACTTTTGATGAAAAAAAAACTTTATATTTTTAAGCAAAGTGAAAAGCTCAGTTTAAACCTTTCATTTGGTATATATTCGATAGCAATTCCATTTCTGTTCAATAATGTATTACCGTAAGTTCTGTAATCCATAAAAATGCTAGTGTTATATGGGAACTCTACTCACTTTTTGGATCTTCTCCGTCAACTAACCATGTTACCGTTGCACTGGCTGCACATCGTAATACCAATGTCGAATTTTCTTCACCTTGCTGAATGTCAGGTGTATCATAAAATCTGATTGGACCTGAAAAAAAAACAGTCTTAAGTAACCCATTTTTTTAACAAGTAGAATCTATAATAATTTTCACGAAAATATTCATTATTTTTGTTTTTATTTTAGTAGTGAAAATGTGTAATATAATTTTATGTATAAAATAAATTTTGAGTAAAGTATATTTTCTGAGGCAAATTAGTGAATTTATAATTTTAGTCCAATGTTCATGCCTAGTATGCCTGGATGGTCTCTCTCAATAATACATAGATTGCTTTAAATGTAGATCTTGTAATTTACACCTTTTGGTCGTAATGTTTGTAACAACATAGGTATTTAATTTTTTATAGTGCTGACAATGTGATTTCCATGAGAATGTAGAACGTAACTGTTTAAACATTGTTGTTTTTGGCACGATGTAAGGCATTTCCTACGCTACTTTAAACTAAAAAATATTTTAGTGGTTCTGTTAAAAAATTTTAAATACAGCGAGTTTGTGCATCAGGTCGTTTCGGATAATTATCCGAACTTTAAAAGAAGCAGGTTTAAGTTTTCATGAAATAGCAACAACATTGGCCATTGCTGCTGTTATCGGTATGTAAATATGGATAAAATAGCTTGAGGAAGAGAATTATGCTTTAGTATAAGATTCTAGTCATCCTGGAAGTATCTGAGAACGTGACGCATAGCATATTGGACTTTTTTATTTTTATATTTAACTGAGGTAGCCGATACTTGATAGAAAATTATTTTAAATAGAAATACTGAGACTTATGTTTAAATTCCAACTATATTTAAAAAATTGACACATTGTAGTTTCGAATTTGAACAAATTGTCGGTTCTTTTACTTGCAATGTATTTGTTGTACCTAAAAGTAGGATAATCGGCTTTTCTTGCGATGAGGATTGTTCTTACTGGGTATGCTGTTTACATTGGTGATTCATTTATATTTTATTTAAGGTGGTTATGATGGGCGTAGAAGGATGTAATGTTTTTAGCGACAAAGATAAAAATTTGACTATCGCATTGGCACTCTAGGAATAATGGAATGGTAGGTAATATATTTGGGAAGCAATTCACTTCTTAAAAGCAACAATGAAATTTTAGACCCATATGTAATCGAAATATTGCGACTCATCGTTAGGCAATGTTTGTAAGCTCGTTGAGATGTGGACGTTAAATAAGATGTTATTTAACGCTGGACAGTAAATAGTTTATCAAACAGGGAGGGTTCTCAAAGACTTTGCGATAGGGACAGTTGGCTGGTTGGCAGTTTACATCGGTGAACCGAAGAGTGCGAACGTGAGACTGCTCACCTGAGACTGCTCCTGAGACTGCTCAGACGGGCACCAGGGGGGGCGACACACAAAGAAGTGGCGAAATGATGTCATGATGACTTCATCAACGAGGGACTTCAGGAATTTCTTTCTTTTCACCAAACAAAATCGTATGGCGGTCTTAAAAAAGAAGAAAAGTGAAGACGAGAAAGAAGTGTAGTGTAGTGAAGTTAGACAACGTAGTGAAAATGGCCAGGTGGGTAGGTTATTAGTAATTATGAAATTCTGAAGCACCTTAAGTGCGATCGGCACATGAGAGACAATAATATATCTTAAGATTCACCACCTTCTGGTACTTGTCCGCCAGAGGGGAGTGGTGCGAAGCGGTTGGTCCACTCCGTCGGCGGCCAAGCTGCGGAAAAGAAGATAATGGTTTTGTGAGTAGCTTTCGACTATGGAAACCATATCTCATCTCCTAGCAGTGAAGTTTCGGGATAATTTTAGAAAATAATCTCGGGTGGATGGTGGGCGCGAATACGAATTGACTTGTTGGTTAGATTTTATGATGTTTCGTCGATTAAGTATGTATAGCATAACATTGGTTGGATCATTGAGATAATACATCGACAGGCAGCAGCTTTAAACAAAACTGAAGCGTGTTGAATAACACATCTCGGATATTTCACACAAAAAGATATAGATAAATTCGATTAACTCGATCAATACCTCACAAAGTTACAGTGTTTATATTATTATTAATTATTAGTGTTATAATAATTGTGTTAGATCTATTCTTAATTAATTTTCTTTGCATCAACTATAAATCACATTTCATGACCTTTTTACAATTATATAATACCGCCATGGGTACAAAATAAAATTAATCCAATTAACTTTATTTTTATGGTTAAATATCAATCAATTCAAAAACTTCGGGTAGCACAGAGGGGAATGGAAAGATGTATGCTTGGCATCACAAAACCAGACAGGAAGTCCTGCGCATGGATCAGGGAACAAACGAAAGTATGTGACATCATTGGAAGAGTAAAGCAATTGAAATGGAGCTGGGCAGGCCATATAGCGAGGCGATGGGATGACAGATGGACCAAGGCAATCCTGGAGTGGATACCGCTTGATCGCAAACGTCTATATAGCAAAAACCGTATTGGGGAATATGAACTAGCGAAATACTACAGAAATGAGGAAATTTAGCTACAGAAATCGCAATAGAGAGAGGAAGAAATATAGAAACTGATATTTGCCAAGATTGAGATTTGCCAAGCTATATATTTAAATGTTATTTCATTAATATATTATCCATGCAAATTAGCTCACCACTATGGTTTCCTAAATTCACTCCATCAAGCAAATATATATATATATATATATATATATATATATATATATATATATATATATATATATATATATATATATATATATAACAGGATTTTCTAGGAATTACTTTCCCAAATATATAAGGAAACATATAGGATGTTAAAAACAATTTTATTTTTCAATATAAATTTATAAAACGATAATTAATTTGGTTATACCGATAAGTTCTATCTAAATATTTCTTCAGGTTAGGGAACAAAAATTGATCGCACTGGGGTAGATGCCAAGATTAGAGGGGTTGTTCAAAAATATTTAAACCAAGTGTATATGGCCTGTAGTGAATTGCAACCTTTGTAAGTTGGGTCATTAAAATAAATGTTAAACACGTTCATACGTTCTGTTAAACAAACTGCTCCGCCTAATTTTGTTTATCCATAAACTTTAATTATTTCATAAACTTTCTGTATTAATCCATATCTTATTAATTTGTTATGTCTACGTGATAAATAATTAACAAGCTACCGCCCCAATTTTTTCATGTGGATTCAAATATCTAGCCATTTTGATACCAAAGTGATACCACTATCGGTATCAAGCACTATTTCAAATCAACATTCTTTCCTCATATTTTGTTTATTACTGGTAAAATTATTTAGTGGTGATTTGCCTGATATTAGAACAAGCTTGTCAGTTCAATAGCTGATGTATAAGCACAACATTTTTTTCAAATTTATTCTAATATTCAGTGTTTATTTACTTGGTATTCAAAGACGGAATCACTTAATATATCGGTTATTTAGCATGCATTTTTTGTCTAGATTTTTGCAATAAATATAATACTTTATGACAACCTCATTTCAGATTAATTCCTTTTTGAACAAATTGAAATACTAATGCATATTGTGGATATTCTAGATTACCCAACCTACTTTTGATCAAAATCCTGACTTTTTATTTTATAAATCTCCGATTTTAAATGTTGCTTTACTTTATTCTTTAGATTTCCCAAAGTATTTCTCAACTTTTTTCTATACTACATTTTTGTATACTACTGTAGTTTGTATACTACCCCCTTTTGTATACCACATCCCTTTTCTCATCCCTTTTCCCAAAACACATCCCTTTTCTCAAAATTTTGACTAGAAGACCTGCTTAATCCAAAGGATAAAGTAGACGAACATAAAAAATCAGGGATTTATAAAATTAGCTATCAGGATTGTGATTCAATGTATGCTGCACAAACTAAAAGATCCGTATTAACTATTTTGGATATAAAGAACATATTGCCTATATAACAAAGGTAGTCTGAAAAAAATCCAGCCTTAACATGAAGATGGAGTGAAAAATATTCTGTTTATATAATTATGCATGCGTTGAAAGATAACTTTGAAAATGTCAACCATATTAAATGCTGGGTTGTTTATCATTCATTTATGCCAGGTTGATGTTATTGTGTTTCTGTGCAGATAGAAAAAAGCGAAAATCGAGCCGTCATTATATTCTTGCATTGGAAAGGCAATACGTCTACGCAAATTAATGCCGAGATGGATTCTATTGCCTTTTAAATGCAAGAATTTAACGACGGCTCGATATTCGGTTTTTTTCATCTTTACAGAAACACTAACATCGATTTGTATCGAAATGGCTGTTAAGCAACAACTGAGCATCTAATATGGCTGAAATTGTTAACGTTATCTTTCAACGCATGTGTAATTATATTACCAGAATATTTTTGACGAGTAATGCCATCTTTATGTTGATATTGGAGACTTTTTAGACTACTCTTGTAGATATGGAAGAAATGAGAACTCTTTGGCAGCCCAATATGCATTTGAGGATTGGGCTAAGGGATCTAGACATATGCCCTTTGTTGTGCCAATGATTTGGACGGAAACAAAACAACACCTATGTGCTCTCTTGCTGCTATAAAGGGTATCACAACCAAGTTGAAGCATACCATAAAGTACCCAGACCTCCCATATAGTGCCGAGTTGCCTGTGCCAACACCTCCAAATCCATTAGAAACTCAAGGAGCTGCTGCTAGTCAAGAAAATAATATAGAGACAGAGTGCGACCCAAGTTATGAACCAAGTACATTTAAAGATGGTCCTCAAATAAGGGAACTAATGAAAGATAACAGTTTTCAGCAAAAACTGAATGAAGTTGAAAAACCCGTCTGGAAATGTTTTGTTAATGTGATAAAAAACTTTTTGAGTAATCACAGGGTAGAAAATCATAAAGATTTAATTAATGAACATCTGATCTCATACAGCTTTGGGGTGCAATATATCCTTGAAGATACATATTCTGGACTCACATTTCCATTTTTCCCTGAAAACTTGGGTGCTGCAAGTGACGAACACGGCGAGAAATTTCACCAGTATATTTCCCTTATAGAGATGCGATATCAAGGGAAATGGAGTTCTAGCATGTTAGTCAATTTCTGCTGAGTATTGAAAAGGGACCTACCAGGCGCCAAGTACTCGCATACATCCTAAATATTGTGTATAAGTGAATAATTGCATAAGTGTAAATGTGTTTTCGTACATTTTTTTATAAAAATATATATTTGAATATCACAAAGAAACCTGATGTGATATTTTTTTATTAATATATTCTTATTAGGTGGTCATAGTGTATCATTCAAGTGTATATCATGAAATTGTAAAGTTTTATGTCATAGATCGATCGGAGAATTTTGTATTTTTTTGTCTGGTTAAAATTTCACGGACAATTTCAAGTTATTACGAAATTTTAGGGAAGTAGTCAATGAATTAATTTGTTATTGGTCAAAATTATCATTTTATCTACTCTATAGATATTATTGTTTGGATCCATTTTTATATGATGAAAATGTTACCAAGCTGTGGGAATATACAGGTTCTTAAACAGCTTTATAACACATTTAATACAAATATTATTTCAAATATTCATATAATTACATAAACATATTGTACAAGGTATTTCGAACTTCTAGTCAAATCTGCTGTTTTGATATTTTCACGAGAACTGCGTGCTTCAGGAGAAGAAATGACCTTATTATGTTCTTACTTCTCTATTCTCTTGAATGGATAAAATAGACTGTAAAAGTCCCCCATATCATTTTTTATTTCAAAATACTCATACAAATTAAGCATAAATTGTTGGTCTTGCGTTTTCAGTGTTTTTTCCGACATTGTCTGATATCACTCAAAATGTTAAATCAAATATAAATACCTTAAAAGTTAATATAAATTCAATTTTTATTAAACATTTGTAATATAATAATATTATTAGGTTAGTATTATTTAAGAAAATAAAACTTTATGAATCTTGTTAAATACTTACCGATAACAAAATAATCAGTAACAATTAAATACTTATAATAACTTATTTTGCAATAAAGCTGGACTTTACAGTACAAAATTTTACTAAAACACAATAACAACACCTTTGAATTATTTATCTTGATTTTTCGTTCTACCACACTGTAATGTTATCATAATGTACTGCTTGAATATATTTATATACGAATAAATTATTATACTTTTTTATCTCCTTCGCTCTTCTTCATTAAAATAAAAATAATATATTTAGACAATGTTTATGACTATGTCTAAATATTAATTGATGACGCATGGGTAATTTTTCAGCGGATGAACTGTAAATAAATATTAGTCACTTTTGACATTTAAAGTATGAACGATAATAGGGCTTTGAATTCATATAAAATCATTCAAATGCCAAATTGTAAGGAATAAAGTAAGGATAAAGAACATATTTTTTTATAGTCAACTTTGTGAATTGTAATTTTAAGGCTTGGTTAATTTCACGGTTTATGATGTTTACACATCTCATTAAGTAGGGGAGCGGGGAGCTAGTAGTAACACGGGTAAGTAGTAACAGCTTAATTACTCAGCAGGTTTCCAATATTTTTTTTGAATTTACACATAATTTGCTTATAACCGGGCCTATGACGTAAGCACAGCCAGTAAGACGCGGGAGAGCGCAATGAGTGATTGTGAGCAGGCTCACAATTTTCGCATGTAAAAACAAAATTTCGTAAAGTTTGATTCTAAGTTACTGCAATGCCTTTTTGAAATTAATATCTGTTAATTTGTGTAGTCAATATATTAAGCTATTATATGTAACTACCTTCATTTGACAATAACAAAACAAAAATGTTCAACATTTTGTCATAGAGCTAGTTATAACGATATTTCGGGGCACATTATAACATATTACAACTTTTCCTTTGATGTGTTTATGTGAGTGCCTATGCTTGTCGTTATATAGGTACACAATAGATTTTTTTAATAGCATGTACATATTCCACTGCTGGGTAAAATCCTTACCTATTGCAGACCTAACATATTTATCTTAATCAAATTTCTTTTTGTGTCTTAGGATGAGAAATTATATACATCAAGCCAAGATTAGTATTTATGCCAGAGGAAGAAGAGAAAATTTCCGCGTATCTGCTTAAATGTGCTGATATTTACTTCGGATTTCTTTTATCGGAAGCGAAAAAGCTAGCTTACCAGTGCGCTGTAGCTATTGGCGTTAAAAACATCTCTTCGTCTTAGATAGATTATCACTCAGGACGCCAGAAGCTACGTGAGAGAGCAACATCATTCAATCAAACTAATGTAACTACAAAAACACAACATTTCTGCTTCTCGCATTTGGAACGTGGACGAGACAGGAATCACAGCCGTCCAGAAACCAAAAAAAAAATCGTCGCTGCACGTGGTCAAAAGCAAGTTAGTGCGATGACGTCCGCTGAAAGAGGAAGGCTAGTGACTCTTGCTTGCGCTGTAAACGCCACTGGCAATAGCGTTCCTCCAATGTTCGTGTTCTCACGAATCCTGTACACGCATACATTTGTTCGAAGTGGGTCACCTAACTGCATTGGAGCTGGCAACTCTTCGGGCTGGATGACCGAAAATGAATTTTCAAAATTTATTGACCATTTCATTCAACACGTGAAACCTATAAAACAGTCTCCCATCCTTCTCATATTAGATAATCATAGCTCCCACGTCAATATTAAAGTTCACATTATCATGTTGTCATTCCCACCACATTGCTCGTACAAGTTGCAGCCTTTGGATGTGAGGGGTGTACAACCCATGTAAAAACTATGTAAACAGATCATTAAAAAAAAAAAGAAAAAGCTACTTTGATACAAAGTGAAGAAGAAGACATTTGATTTAGAAGACCCCGGATTGCTACAATCTGCTTGGCAGTTGGATATAAGCGTGACTAATGTTATTAACCAGCAGACAGGTGAAAAATTTAGTGAACCACTTGCAGACCACTACCTAAGGCTCCACCTAGGAAAAAATCTATATGAGGTGGACGCAAGCGAAAATGCGCTATACTGATTAATACTCCAGGAAAAGAAGCTCTAGAAAAAGAATTCGAAGAGAATATGAAAAAGAAACAGACGCAAGAAGATAAAGAAACAACAAAGGAAAAGGTAGGGAAAGGATAAAGGAAAGGCAAACCGAAAATCGACCGAAAAAGAAAATATTTATAAAGTGAAGAAAAGGGTTTCGAATGACGAATCAGATTTAGAAACAGAACAGTGGTTCTGTTTGATTTGCGGAGAAAATAATACAGCAGATCTGACGGAAAAGACTGGGTTGAATATTTGATTTGCAAATTGTTGTTAAATGTGTAAAAAGCGATCCTGTATCATACGTTTGTGTGAACTGTGATTCTGATGAAGGCTGAATTTGCATTTAATATAAAGCTTTATGTATGAAGCTACACTAGCTTGTCAGGTTGATTGTGAAAATTTAGTTTTAAAACTAGTTAATGATGATTTTTAACCAGCAAAAGTTTAGGGAAGCCATTTGATTTAGATATATTTTAAAATTATGTAAGTACCAAAAATTATGTTAAGCTATTGAAAATTATTTTGACTGTTGATAGAAAGATTGTTATTTTGTTTAAAAGACTAAATAGATATTAAGCGACAAGAAATATCTCTAAATGTTGATAAAGAAATACTGTGAATCTCATTACTTGGTAATAAATACGCTATAAGTAATACTTTTCATAGTGCGTACAATAAATGCGTAAAAAACATACAAATATGTTGTTTTATTATGTTGTTGTAGTAACAACATAATAAATTATGTTGTTGTAGTAACAACATAATAAAACAACATATTTGTATGCTTTTTAGGCATTTATTGTAGGCAATATGAAAAATATTACTTATAACGTTTTTATTATTATGCAAGTAGTGCCCCATGCCAGTTACAACTTGACCCAAGAACGGGGTAAGTTTTAGCATGTTGTGCAGGTTTCACAAAAAGTCATTTATACAAGCATTTGTTACCAATTTAAGCCCAATTATCATTCCAATTGATAGCTGAATAGATGTCCTCTCATTTAAAAGTGGTTCATCATGAAATGAGTTAAAATGAATCATCTCCATATGTCGTTAATAATGCGCTTTGAGGAATTAACCACTTGGAGGAAGGAAGGAATTAACCATTAAAGTGATTTAGTGTTTTTAATTTTAGTGTTTCATGCCAACAATTTCTTTATACGAATATATATTTGCTGACATTTTTAGAAGATATTATTTCGCAAATGTGTTAAAATAAATTATATTAACAAATTAAGCTCGTATATTGAGCGATAAAAGAAAAAGAAATAAAATGTGGCTTGTCAAAAATCAGTTTATGTCTGCAAATAAAATTTAATATAAAATTTCCTGGAAACCAGCAAATGACGGGTACATCTACTACATATATCAGCTCTCCAGTTGCAAGCTGAAATTTATGCATCCAATAAATGTATTCTTCCTGGAAAACGTTCGGTAGATGAAACTGAATTCGTTCCATAATTCATACCGATAATATTGTCCCGCTAACCTGGTGTGGTAGTAAATTGAAGTACATTGTTTTATGACGACTTTGTACAGTGAAATATAATCAAATAACTGGTAAATGAAATTTTAATTCTTTCATAGAGATTATAACATTACACTTAGTAAAGTTCAGTGCTGGTGGTGTTGCATTTTATTGGAAAAACTATATTTGGAATCGATTAAATTAAACTATTATTTTATATATACTAAAATTATTTTTATATATTTTTGTTATGTTTATCAAGTTATTTTATTTAACACAAACTAATTTAGATACTGTAATATATGGAAAGAGCTTTTATAATTTTTTTGGTAACTAATAGGTACAATAGCAAGCAGTATATTATTTAAAGATGATAGAGAAATAAGTGGTGGTTGCTACGTAAAAAGCAGTTTTTGATTCAAAAAAATTGTTTATGTTTTGATATATGATAATAACATGATGTATTCATTTATTTATTTATTTATTCATTCAAATATAATTATGCAGCATAATTCGTATAACATGATGTAAAATAGCATGGATACATTTTCCATATTTTTTGAATATGTATTTTTTTAGGATATTGTAGTTAAGGAGTTTAAAACAGTGGCGGCTTGTGGTTTTTTAAAATGGGAGAACGTAGAAGAAAACAGTGCCGCTGAAGAATATTTTTTTGCTTTTCCCTTCCTCCTTTTTACTTTCTGTGCTATTGAAACCCTGAACAGGAGGTGAACCAGAAAAATCAGTTAAAGGAAAGAAATTGAAGGAAAATATAATATGGTGTTTTGCTCAAAAAAATTGTTTACTGTGACAAATACTGGAGGGGCGACGCCTCAACGTCCTCCCTCACGAGCCGCCACTAGTTTAAAATATTTAATATCTAGTGCAAAACTTAATAATAAGTTTTCCACACTTACTAAAACGCATTAAAATTACTCGACATTCATTTTGCAGTTAGGATTTGAGAAAATGAGTAAGATCATAGCTTAACCTATTTGGTTTTTAATTTATGTCTAAACTTAGTGCGGTGAACAGAATTAAATTTATAGGAGCATTTAAAATTATTCGTCCGTTATTAAAGTAAACAAAAACTGTATGAGATTTGTGGTTGGTTTCACATGTATTCATTTAGCGTATGGCATGCATGGATTTGAATCAGGTATTACATTACATATAGTACATTAAAATATAACCCATAAACAGATTAAATTGTAAAAGACAAAACAAAATATGAAATATATAAAATACAAAATATATATAAAAAAAAATATCAGGTTTATACATTAATATATAACACACAAACAGATTAAATTGTAAGACAAAAAAGTACATATTCAAAACCGAAGACACATCTCAACAAGTGCATCAAATTCTAAAATCGAGGCCATTGATACAGTCCAACACGTTTTGAAACAACCTGTTGGACTGGATTCAGAAATCATTCATCAAAGGGCACTCAGCCACGATGTGATGTAGGGTTTGATAGGGTTCTCCACAGTCACAAGCCGGCGACTCAGTCAGTTCTCATTTGTAGAAAGAGTCACGGCATAGTAATCTGCTATGCCGTGCTGCTAAGTATCTTCCACTCGTGGCGGGGAAGCTCCATTCCTGGTAAGGCTGCAGTAGAGTCGATGACATGAGCCGCTTGCCTCGGTCCCGGACTGTTCTACAATTCCCTCCGTTTATAATTAAGGTTGACATTTTCTCCGAGGAGTTGTTCTGCTAGCAGTAGTGGCGGGGGGGGGGGGGGGATCTAGACTTCAGTCTCCGCAAGTCGATAATAACAATGTGTATTGGGAGGTGAGGATTTGGTAATATTTTATTCTATTCCCTGACTAGCATTTCCTGTCTAAGGATAGTGGGAGAAGCAATATTACTCAGAGTGGGAAACCAAGCTAGAGGTGTGCTTTTTAAAGAGCCATTAATGATTTTCAATGTCTCATTGAGTTTAATGTCAATCATCTTCCTTGACAGCTGTTTAGCCAGACTGGGGCACAATATTCAGCAACGGAGTAGACCAGGTTGAGAGCTGATGTTATGAGCTGATGCGTTTGCGCCCAACGTGGTATCACAAAGTTTGTGTTATTGAAGTATACTTGAGGCCCCAGGCGTGCTTGTTTGTTATTGAGGTGGAAGCACGACACTTCAGTTTTCTTCATGTGTGGGATCAAGCTCTAGTCCGCGAAATATTTTCCCAATATGAACACGTGGTTGGATAATTTGTTACTAGCTTGTTTTTTGGTTTTACTGCGGGTAGCAAGAGCTAGGTTGTCAGCATACCCACATTTTGTTGACGTTTTGTGTGTCGCATGCCTGAGATTTACAGAATAAAAAGGACAGGTGCGAGTACCGATCCTTGAGGGAGTCCGTTATTAAGGTGTCTCATTTTGCTCTTGCTCTTTTCTGTTTTTACTTGGAAGGGCCTGTCACAGAGCTGCATCGTATCACGTTGAAGAATTTGTATAGAAGACCTTCTCTCCAAACCGTGTCATATGCTGCAGTGAAGTCAACATACACCACAACAGTCTTCAGTCGCTCTTGAAACCCTGCCTCAATGTATGTTAAGCTGAGTACCTGGTCTACACAGCTGCAATGGGATCTGAATCCACCCTGTTTAACTGGAGTATGTTCCAGTATCAGTGGGCCTAGTCTGTTTAGTAACAATCTTTCTACAAGTTTGTAGCGTAAACTTAATAGAGCTATCGGGCGGTAGCTCTCAGGCAAGTTCTTCGGTTTGTTTGATTTTGAGACTGCGATTATTTTGAATTTCACAAATATTGGTTTCACAAATTTATTATTTATGAAAATATGGCTGTTTCATGAAATAATAGCCATATTCTTCACGGGCCCACTATGCAACTTTTCATATATTGTTGATTGATCCGCAAATATGTTGGGCAATCGCAGATTTATCTGGTTTATTAAATCTTAGTTGATCTTAGTTCTTAAAGCCTTAGTTGATCTTAGTTATTTAAATCTTGTTACCATTGCCCTTATTGTTTGTCCAATATATTTATAATACAATCTCTACATCTTAATAAATACATTCCCGATCTTTGATTGCATTAGAAAAATGATTCAAGAATTCAGTCATATGTGAACCCCAATTACACGAGGGCTTGATAAAATATTTAAATTTTAATTAATTAAATGTTTTAATTTAAAATTAGTACAGAAATCCATTAATAGATGACAGCAGCTATTGAGTAACCCTAAAAGCTATATTACAAAGAAGAAAAAGTGGGGGATTTAATGATATATTCGTCAAACTAGAAGGACAATGGCCGGGATGTTGACATTTATTGCAATCCTGCGATTCGTCGTTCGAAATGCAGCATCGCGGCTAGTACTTGGACGGTGACCCGAAGAGAGATCAGGCTTGCGTTACTGTATTTTAACAGGCAAGAGGGAAATACGTCAAGGAATTACTCTTGAGTAACACCCGTTTGAAGCTGGCTAAGGCTGGATGCTTTCTGAGTAGTATTTTGCGTTGGTTACTCGCCACTTGGTAGAGCTATAACCAAGGGTTGATAGCTCGAGAGGAGGTATTCACTCTGGTTAATCTGTAGCTCATGATCATGATTCGGAGTTCAAGTTAAGTTGTAGGCTCAGTCGCTAGTAGACTCAGTTACTCATATTGTTATTAATAAAAAAGGAGAAAAATGTAGGAGTCAAAAAAAGGAGTAATAAGATATAGACAACAATAGCTCAACTAATATGGTTAGTATCCATGAAACTAACCATAATGTAGATTTAAATTAAAATTACTTGGAAATGTTAAAGATGAGATATTATTCAATACGAAAGCATCAAAATTGTTAAATGTAAAAATAGTTTAAATAAAACAAAGGACCAATTCCATATAGCCGTTTGTTTACTTCATTTACGAGCCAGTAATTTTTACACTATAGAGTGTAAAGTAGAATGCAAAGAGCTTGATTGTCTTCACTGGACTGGCTTCAGGTACAAAATGTAAAAAAAAAATAGGTAACACTTTAGTACTGACTTGAACTGACTTGATGATGATGGACTTGACTAGTGAAACGCGCATCGAATAATTTAAATGCGTTTTGGTCTGTTGCGGAAAACCTACAGTATAGATTTTATTCAACATCAAAGGTTCCAAAATCAAAATTATCAAATTATGCCTAGTTGTAGAACTTGAAAATGCATGCCAAATATGAGGGTTACTATTTATGTATTCGAAATAATGAATAAAAACAAACATCATTGAAAATGGTTTTGTTTTTAAAAATATTCACCGCGATGATCGATATCCTTTTGCACATGTTTGAACTAATTTTCATAGCACTTTTTCCTTTCCAACTGAGGTATCTCCAAAGCATGCATTTTGAACGCATCAACTGCTTTATCTGGGGTCGAAAGTCATTGATGACGTAGTTTATTCTTTAGCGACGGGGACAAAAAGAAATCATTGGGTGCCAAATTAGGACTGTAAGGCAGATGACCAATTCGATGTTTTGACCAGTCAAATATTGAGTTGTTCTGTCGGATGTGTGAGAGATTGCGTTGTCATGGTGAAGAATGATCCTGCGTCGCTGGTTGTTTTTTCTTATTTCTTCGAAAACTTCTGGCAAACAAATGGTTGTTTGCTAGAAGTCGTCACAATTGATTCACAATTGACGGTTCTACGATACTCTAGTGACATTGTAACCACATGTCTATTTATCTTAAGAAAACAGGCGACCATTTGCTTCAAAGTGCTTCTTGCCCGAAAAACTTTTGTTGGATTTGGCTCATTTTGAAAGACCCATGCAGTTTGAAAGAGCCATCTACTGTCGGGCTCTTATACATAGATCCAAGATTCGTCACCTGTGTAGGTGTTATATACGGCTTTTGGCGCACCACAATTGTATTTTGTGAGCATTTCTTTACACCAAACGACACGAGGCTTTTTTTAAGTAATTGTCAAATTATGCGGAATCTAATGCGCACAAATCTTTTTCACGGCTAAATGTTCATTTAAAATCTTTTGTATGCTTATCATACTAATGCCCAGGCATGCCTCAATCTCACGGTATGTCACATGACGATTTTGTTTTATTAATTCGCTGCCAGTATGAATGTTTTCTAGCACAACAGCCGATTTTCAACGAATTTATTTAAATTCGTGTGCGAGCGAATGATGGCCACGATTGAATTAATTAAATCAGTGGTTTTAGATGGTGCTTTATCTCCAAATGTCAAAGTGAGTTGATCGATGCAGTGTTGTTGAGATAATCCACGTCGAAATTCGTTGTAAATCATCGCAAGATAATTCACATGAGTTGATTCCATTTTTTGACTGAGATGAAGTTACTAAACAGCACAAATAGAATCCGTATGTTAAAATGTCCTGACTACGTATACAGTCAACAATGTCAAACTTTACGATACGTATGTCAGATAGTGCCTAGCAAAACCATTATTGCCAATTCCGGATATATAAATAGCAACCTTATTTTCAGCAAAAGAAAGTAGAATTTTTAGTTAACTGAGTGAATTTGAAAATGGGCGAATTGTTGTTCTAGATGAAGGGCGTTTTTCATTTCCGAAAATTAGCTACTATATTAACAAAAATATTGCAATAATTAGATATCTACTGTGATTTGATAAATAGAAGGGAACGACCACTAAACGTCAAAGGCATACAATGAACGTTTATGATTAATGTTCTAAGTATATAAATGGTTTACCGTTATAGAAAATCATTTGGTTTGCAATATTATTAGTTCCATTTTGTGCTATCTTTGATCGTTGAGCATAAACTGTAACGACAACAAGATTGAAACGTAAAATGATAATTTTGAACGTGAAATTCAAGTTTTTCCTGAAATTAATTTATATTTATCTTTATTTTCTAAATGTATGATATATTGATATTGGAAACGCCTGTTCTTTTGGTAGTATGATGTTGCTTAGGAAATTAGAATTGAAATGTACTATGATAAAACTAGTTATATTTTAAATCAGGCCGTACAAGCCCACAACTCTCACTACAATTATTTTTTAATGATTGGAGACGCATCAGCTATTAGCGACTGGACCTACCACTTAACGCGGGCTCCAAAACAAGTCCAAACAATTCTTCTTTCTGCTTAATCGTAAGTTTCTCGAGAAGCCTCCTGACCAATGTAGAATACCTCTCAGAAGGCATGCGGCTTTACACATGTCCAAATTAGCGTGGCTCAGGGCCAATTCCTTGTCGGATTTTACACTTTTGCCTGTTGAAATACGGTACGCAAGCCTGGTCTTTTCTCGGGTGTTCACCTATCAAGTACTAACCGCAACAAACCACGCTGCATTTCGACCTCCGAGTGGCCGGGTCACCAGAGATGCCAACGTCCCAGTCCTCATTACACAGCACACAGTACACAGTACATAGCATTTGCTTTTGTTTTTTAATGGTGTTTCAAAATTAATAACTGTTTTAAAATAGTCATAAAACCGAATTTGCTGATGCAGATTAAAATAAATTTTCATACTAGTAGAAATTTCTCACTTCTTTTGAGATACAGAGAATGTTTTTGTTTCTTTTTTTTATGGGCATTTTTTTATGTCTTACCATTGCGTATTTTATGCGTATCCACTGAAATTGATAACAAAAGTATTTTCTGGTCAGATTATTCTCCATTTATTTAGCGTCGAGCCAGTGCCCCATAATTTTTTTATACTCATGGAAAAGTAGTGTTAATCATAAAAAAACTAATTTCCTTTTTTATGATAGGATTGGCATTAATATACTTTAACAAATAGTCAAAAGTAAGGAAACCAATATTTTTAAAAAATCCGGGAGCTTTATGTATCGATACAACCCTTTGCTTTTTAAGTTAATATGTCCGTGATATTTGATAAAAATTGTATACCATTTCATTTGTTAGAAACGATAGCATCTTTTGTAATTGTTAAATATTTTTGTGGCGATATTTTAATCAACAAATGCGTTTTAAAATCAAACTTTCTCATGCTGATGTATTAAAAATTTTTGAGTAAAGTAACACTGCGATGATGCTGTTTCATAAAAAACTGTTTTCGAGGACTTTAGTAAAGATGGAGCAGCTCTTGAAGATAAACCTTGTTTAGGAAAACTAATTTTCAAGAAAACATCAAATCCAGGGATTTGATCCAAAATCAAGGATATTGTACTGAGTAGTTGCAAATTAAATATTACAGTTCATTTGAAAAACGCCCAGATTTGAGACAAAATAATTCGTGATTTTTCCAATAATTATTCTTCAATTTCTCGCTAAAAATTAGACAAATACTATTCCATAAACAGCATATTCATCAAACATAGCGAGGTGTGGCATTTTCCTGTTCCTTCGATTGAACAAACCACTTCGTATAAGTTGTTTTGAATCCATAGAAGTATACTTATGAGGGCTTGCCGGCCACTTTGAAGGAAATATCAGAAAATACTATTTTAATAAGTGTATTATACTGAGAGGGATTCCTTGAAAGACACTAAATTAATTTGGTTGAATAAATAGATAGTTGTGTTTTATTTTGAAAAAGTCACTTTACTTTTTGATCGTAGTAGAATATCACAGAATTGATGAAGATTATTTACGTTTCTATATATTTTAGTGCAACAGCAAATTTACGTCAAAGCTATATCGCAACGTACCATTCTAGATTATTTTGTATATACAATGATATAATCACTTTGTTCGTTGACTAGCAAAGCTCAATAGCCTAGTGCATACTAGTCTTATTAAAATGAACCAATAGGAAACAGAACGAGAAGTTTTCCATCACAACAATGTGTAAAGAATGTGTACTTGTAAGATTGTATTGTATATAGGGTGATTCACGGTGGCTGGTACATTAGACGTTTAGGAAGAACTACTTAAACTATAGATTTGAAATTTTATGTAAATACGTAAATTATGTATATGACACTTATGTAAATAAACATGAGCTCTCCATTTAAAATATTTTCTACGCTACGGTGTTGCCAAATCTACTCGTAGCTGAAACCAACTTTTTTAAATGGAATACCAACTTTTTTAAATGGAGTACCCTATATAATATTACATTTTTGCATTCTATGAGGCATTTTGAAACTTTTTCATGTAACATATCCTATACCTATCCTGAGTCATTTGGGAAATAAAAAATATTTTTTAAGAAAGAAATTTTTGCAAGAAATATCCCAATGTAAATATGAGATTTGCAAGAAATATCCCTGACTATAAAAATACTTCTTTTTATAACCAGCATAGCTAGATACCTCAATGGTTGAACACAGTTCCTTAATACATTTCTTTATGATAATACAACATGAGAATTAATTTATCACATACAGGGTGTTTACAAAATAATGCGCATTTAATATAACTTAAAAATTTATGTTAAGTAGGAATTTTAAACGGAATACCCTGTACTTTTTAGTATAGCACAAAAGAAGAATAAATTCTGTATCTAAAAGTGTTAAGTGATGATATACCTATTTTTAGCGGTTTTCGAGTTCGAGCAAAAAACCAAAATATTGTAATTAATGCAAAGGATATTGGTTTATTTTAGTAGTGGGCCATGGCCGATTGGGGTAACATTACTTCTAATACAAATATTATGCAAATGTATGTATTTGACATTATTAGTTTGATAATTCATAATTAGTGTATTTAAGTAATTGTCTCATTAAAAAATGGAAGGAATTTACTATTCGAATGCAGTGATCACAAATTTATTTATTTTACATGAACAGTGTGACAAAATTATCGACCACACCTACAGACAATTTAACGCAATGTATCCTAATTTAGCACGAATGAATAAAAGAAAATTTAGATAGATTCAAAGAAATTTTATAAATTTGCGTATCCACAATCTTTTATTAGAAGAGCTGAAGACGAGCTGCATGTAACATTCTCCTCAATACAAATAATACTAAAAAAAAACACGGCATGAGTCCTTACAAATTTTCTAAAGCTCAGTTTCTCAAGCCAGACAACTGCCACCAAAGAGTTGAATTTTGTGAAAATTTATTAGTTTATTTCCAGAAAGATCCACATTTTTACAAAAAAATAATCTGAACTGATGAGTCCAAATTTTCGAGAGAAGTTTTTAACAGACGAAATTGCCACTTATGTGCCAATAAAAATCCTCATTTTCCAGGGATTCCACATTTCAAGAGAACTTTAGTTTTGTGTTTTAATGGACAAACAAATTCGATACTTTATTTACGATAGCCAGTTAATTTCAAGAAAGTATCTAGAAATAGTAACAACAGTAGTAGAGGATTTGACAGAAAACCTTCCACAGGCAATGTATCGAAGCAGCTGGTACCAGCTTGATGGTGCTCCGGCACACTGCATAGAATAAGTAAGTTATGAACTAGTCTAAGACCAGTGGTTTAGACGTTTGGGTCCGTGGAATTGGCCGCCGTTATCACCCGATTTAATTCCCCTTGAGTTCTATCTTTGGGGTACTGTAAAAGACAATATCTACAAAACGCCCGTAAACACTAGAGATTAATTAAAACATCGGGTAAATCAAGCATTCGCAACCTTAGATCCTATTGAGATAAGAAGAGCCGTCACGGAAGGGGTCCATATTAGAATGTTGAAGTGTTTGGAGGTAAATGGTCAACGTTTCGAACATTTACTATAAAACTAGTTTTTTAGCGAGTATTATGTTTCTAGTTTTAATTTTGTGTTATTGTTTACTAAAATAAAATAAACCGTTATCTTTGCATTAATTACAATACAGGTTATACACTTTAAAATTCCTACATATCATGAATTTTTAAGTACTGTTAAAAGGTCACTATTTTGTGAACACCCTGCATGAAATGAAATAATTCTCATGTCATATTGTCGTAAAACAACCTATGAAGGAACCGTGTTCAAAAATGTAGGTATCTAGCTATGCTGGTTGTAAAAAAATATTTCTTTATTCAGGGATGTTTGTTGCCAAACTTGTTAAAAAATACTTTTTATTTCCGAGACGGCTCAAGACAGTTATAGTATATGTTGCATAAAAACATTCAAAATGGTTCACAGAATCTAGAAATGTAATAACATGCAGGATATTCCATTAAAACAAACGAAGTTGGAATCAGCTCCGAGTAGATCTGACCACACTACAGCGTAGAAAATATTTTAAATAGGGAGTTTATATTCATTTACATAAGTATTCAATATTTAAAATCATTACCCCAAGTAGTTCTCTGTAAACGTCTAATGTACCATCTACCGTAAATCACCCTGTATATTTTGGATGCATTTTTATCATTAAAATACGTACTGACTTCAGAATTTACAAATTAATTCCACAGTTTGAATTTATACAGGGTGTAAGGGAAAATACTTTCGTAAATGTAACCAACGATTTTTCGCGTCATTTTAAAGAAACAAATTCTTTCCAAGAATCCACATCCCAAAGGTTGCCGAGAAAAAAAATACAGACACTAAATCGCCAATCGATAACCTGTGTTTTGTTCAAATATGTAAAAAAGCTCATTTGGCCCCTATTAACTTCAAATTATTTAACGAACAACCTACAAATGAAGTAATGAACATTGTTAAAACAATGTTTTTTAACCCTAGAACACTAATGCCTGGTATATATTACGAAGCTCGTACTACTTCGATTATTTTCGGACTGTTTCGTAAATCGTAAGAGCCACACCTGACTAGTATCCTCGTATTTAATCGTAATCCAGGGCCTGTTGAATTTGCAAGCAAATATTTTGTATGCCTATATTTTGTAGGCCTCGTCGTAAATTTAACGACATGTTAGTGATACCGTGATATTTATCGTGACGTTCCAGTTATTTCACATACGTACATTTTAGTTCATTATATTTCAAAGTAATAACAGGTAAATAAACTATTAGTTATTTAACCTTACTATAAACTTTACTTGTAAACAATAATGTTTTCAAGAAAATGTCTTCCAAGGGGGATAAATACCGTCTATTGACAGAACAAAATGTACAACGAGAAATCAAAAAAAAAAAAATTAACGGTGAAGATTGCGAACCTGAACCTTTTGAAGATAGCGGCAATAATTGGGATGCAGATAATTTCGAAGTAGAACTTTCAGGGAGTGATGTCGATTCTGACGAAAATAATGTAGCCGTATCCAGTCTTTTCAAACCAGGTGTTAATACAGCTGAGTCTCTATTTGAAAATAATGATAATGTAGCTGAAGACAAGGATTCTGATGATGACGTTCCAATATCCACTTTTTTTAAGGAAACTAGGAGACACGAGTCAACTGTACTCCCAAATAAACTTAGGCTAAATGGAAAAAAACGGGTAGAGATGATCTGCAGAGAAAAGAAGAAAAACAGCTGCCAGATATTTGGTTCATTTTATACCTGGCAGTACAATAAATGCAAAAGGATGCTGATGAGATTACAAATATTATACTTCGGCGAACAAATAAAATCATTTGATAGTCTTAAAATACAAAGAAGCGTCAGAAACTATTTCAAATATCACAAAAAGTGAATTGAAAGCGTTTTTTGCAATTTTGCTTCTCTCTGCTGCAAAGAAACACAATCATTTGAATGTAAAAAAAAATGTTTGACGTTACTATTTCTGGAAAGTTCTACAGGGCTTGCAAAAGTACTGAGTGTTTTACATTTCTTACCAATTGCATGCTATTCGATGATAAATAAACTAGATAAGAAAGAACCCAAGCTGATGAATTTACACCCATTCGTGAGATATGGGACATGGTTATCGAAATATGTAAAACATCATATACACCTTTATCCTATGTCTCAATTGACGAAGAACTAGTAGGCTTTAGTAGTAGATGTCCATTTAGGATGTTTATATCCAGTAAGTCTGCCAAGCATGGAATAAAAATTGTAATGATTTGTGACATGTCATCCGAGTATGTGATTGATACGATGCCATACCTGGGAAAAAGTACCAAAACAAATGATCTACAGCGCGCCAATTTTTCTGTAAAAGAGCTGACGAAAACAATTCATGGAAGTAACCGCAATGTTACAATGGATAACTGGTTCACTTCAGTTTGCCTTGCTCATAAATTACTAGAAAATCCCTAGTATTGTATTGTAGAAACTATGGTAGGAAATTTACGCAAAAATAAAAAATAATTTTATGCAGAATAATCAGAAACCATGAAAAGGCGCCCTGCTTCTTCCATGTTTCGCTTCGACAAAAAGAAAATATTATCATATTCTCCAAAAAAAGCAAAAATTTGTTTTTGCTTCTCTCAATCCTTTACGAAGAGGAAGCAGTCTGCACACAGACTGGCCATTCAGCCATAAATTTGAATTATAATTAGACTAAAGCCGCAGTTGATTCATTTAACCAACTTTATAGCAGTATGAGTTGCAATAGAAAAACGCACACATGGCCGTTATGCATATTTTACAGTATTGTTAATGCAGTTGGCATTAATTTATATATTGTGTACCGTCATAATAAATTAAAAGCAAATGTCAAATCACTTTTCCGATGTTATTAGTTAGCCGATGTTACTACTAGACTTAGCCAGACCATAAATGGAGGAAAGACTTTCAATTCCAAACTTCCGGAAAGATCTTCGTTAGGATATCCGCGCTATTTTGAAAATTATCGAGGAACCTGAGCGTTTAGAGAAGAAACGTATCGCCTGTCATTATTGCTCAAGTCGATTGAGGTGTATGACCACCAAATATTATATCAATTGCGGGTGAGCACCGCGGAAACTCCTGAGTGTGCAATATAATGCACTATTATATAAATATATCGTTACTTTAGTCTTTAGAAAATAAGACAAGTATTTCCAGTTCTAGAGAATTTTGTTTAAAGAAATATTTTATATCAATTTTATTGTTTTTTAAAACACGACGTATAATTTACGACATATTAGTATTTACGTGTGTCAAAAACATATTAGTGTTCTAGTGTTAATTCAGAATCATGCACTATATCAATCCTGAAGGAGGTGGCCACATCGCAATATTGTCACGACAAAGATTGTTATTTCATCGTGACAAAAATTATTTCAGTGTTTTAGTGCGTCCATTTAAGCTCGATTTATAACCCAAAAATATATTCTGTATGTGAATATCAGGATATGCTTCTGTTTACTGGGAACCATTCCAAAATTTTCAAGGTGCTCAGCATATTTGCGATACCCCGAAAGGCCGCTTCTAGATCCGGCATATTTTTATCCAGGTTCTTTAAAGGTTTTTGGATACGGGTAGCGTGGTTCCAATATTTCAAGCACGTGGGCGGCTGCCCGAAATCTGTCCTGAAGTAAAAGAACAAATTTCTACCAGCAGTATTAGAAGTTTTGCTGCAATTATTTTATCCGTATCATGTTCCAATGATACAAGCACTCTTACCCGCTGATTTTTATACAAGCAGAAATATTATGAATAGTTTAAGAGCTTAAACCAAAAGAATCCAAATTTTTGGTTCAATATTATATCAACTATCGAATATTTTTTCACGAGGAACGGTATGGAGAATATTTTAAAGAATTAATTCAATAAAACACCTAATCATGTGTTTTTCAGTGTCACGTGAATCGTTTATATAATACCTTTAAGTTATCCTTTTTTGTTGTAACAAAAAACAAAATAAATATTTGCAGAGCCGTATGGATTAATGAGTATAAAAATATTATGTTTTATTTTCGAATTATACCTTCAGAGGCCAATGCACAATAACTGACTTTGTAATGTATTGAAATAAGCAAGACGAAAACAGACGTTGCCGTTACGAAAATTAAACCGATTTTTTAACCAGTTCTACGCGGAAATAGTTGCAATTTGGATACATGTTATAAGAAAACTATTTGTTCAAAATTTATAAAGAATCATTGGTAAAATTTAGTAGGTTCTCTTACTCCCTTTGTGTAATGATGCAGACACCCCCATATTTTCGCTATTTGAAGAAATAGAGATTTAAATTTTTGCACAGTCATTCAAGTTGATGGGTAACATTTTTTAAGATAATCAACTGAAATCTGTTCTTTAAACTCAGCCTCTACGAATTCACAAACAGGGTCAATTCTCGATAATTTACTTCCTGTTAAAGATATCGAAAAACAGTTATTAAAAAAAGTTGTTTAGAATTTTACTTTAATCCCACATACCGAGTTTCATGACAAAATTCGCATTTTAAATATTTTCATTAATTTAGTCTATATATAAAATTATTATAACTTTATTTTTTCATTTAATAGAGTGCCATGGAAAGTAACAATTTGACATTAGCATTATATGTCGGTCAGATTAAACTTTGAGTTTATTGCGTTAAATTCTAGTCAGTGATCACAGAATTAAAATGCCGTTGACTTTAAGAGAAAAAATCGAAATAATCCGGATTTAGTCATAGTAGCAGAGAAGTTGCAGTGTTATCAAAATCCATCAAAAAGGTCAAGCTCGTCGAATACATCCGCATCTTGAGCATTACGATATATTGGTGGAAAATCGATCAAATCCTTTCATGAGCTTTCGAGATTTATCGTCTCAACTGAATATTGGCAATAATAAAATCGGATGATGTTTCGTTCATCACAAAATCAAGCCCTATAAACCGAAGTTCTTACATACACTGAAAAAAGGTGATGATAAAAGATTAGACTATTGCTATTGGGGCCCAAGGTAATTTTTAAATGACATACATTTCCTTAAGAAGATTATGTTTATTGATGAGGCTACATTCACCACTTATGGGGTTGTATCATCTCAAAACTGTAGATACTGGGCCAGAAGTAATCATCTCTGGGTTATAAATTGTAAAGGCCAATATTCCCAGAAAGTCGATGTCTGCTGTGGAAAGAAACCGAATAAATGGTGTAAAAATGTGACCCATCAATCTATGACTGTGCAAAAATTAAAATCTGTATTAATTCAAACAGCTTAAATAGGGGATGTCTTCATCTTAAAAGCGACAGGTTGTACTTGTATGTATATGTATATATATATATATATATATATATATATATATATATATATATATATATATATATATATATATATATATCATCATCATCATCATCAGCCCGCATCGATCCACTGCAGGATGAAGGCCTCTTCAGCATGCTTCCAACCTTCACGGTTTCCTTCTGGGCTTTCCTCTGCCTCTCGGGTCCAATATACTTAACGATGTCATCAATCCATCGTGCTTTCGGTCTTCTTCGCGGACGTTTGCGATCAAGCGGTATCCACTCCAGGATTGCCTTGGTCCATCTGTCGTCCCATCGCCTCGCTATATGGCCTGCCCATCTCCATTTCAACTGTTTTACTCTTCCAATGATGTCACAGACTTTTGTTTGTTCCCTGATCCATGCGCAGGACTTTCTGTCTCGTCTTGTAATGCCAAGCACACATCTTTCCATTCCCCTCTGTGCCACCCGAAGTTTTTGAATCGATTGCGATGTGAGTGTCCAGGTTTCACTTCCGTATGTCATAACGGGTAGAACGCACTGATCGAATACTTTTCTTTTCAGGCAAAGTGGGAGTCTGCTCTTAAACACTATGTTGAGCCTACCAAATGCCTGCCAGCCACATTTAACACGCCGTTCCACCTCCCGGGCGGTATTCCCCTCCATGGAAATCCTCTGCCCAAGATATACAAAGCTGTCCACAATCTCTAAATCCCTTCCTAGAACTGAAATTCTTCTGTCCTGAGCGAAGTTATTGAACATAACCTGACTCTTTTTCAGGTTTATTTTCAAGCCAAATGGTTCGCCAGCCCTTTGCAGTTCTTGTATGCGTCTTTGCAGCTCCTCTGGGTCTTGTGAAATGAGAATACTATCATCTGCAAATCTAAGATGGTTTAAGTTTGCACCATTGATCTTTACACCATCCTGTTCCCAATCCAGTTTACGGAATACTTCTTCAAGGCCAGCCGAGAAAAGAATAGGCGATATTGCGTCACCCTGCCGTACACCTCGTTCTATATTAATTCCCACTTCAATATATATATATATATATATATATATATATATATATATATATATATATATATATATATATATATATATATATATATATATATATATATATATATATATATATATATATATATATATATATATATATATATATATATATATATATATATATATATATATATATATATATATATATATATATATATATATATATATATATATATATATATATATATATATATATATATATATATATATATATATATATATATATATATGGCATTCCATGCCAAATCGATCACTTTTGAACCTGATTCCTTTCGCTTTCACTGAATCTTTTGTGTCCTTTTCTACCCCCTTAAAGATGTTCCTCAGTTTTTTTTCAATTTTTTTACCCAACCCAAAAAAAGTTTTGGGTTTTTCGAAAAAATGGCTCTTTTTTTCAAATAGTCATTTTGAAATAACTTTTTCAAAAATTGAGCTATTGAGACGTTTTTTTTTAAATGCATAGTCATTCTGAAATAACTTTTTCAAAAAGCTATTCAGACGTTTCTTATTTTTTAATTTTTGTTCTAAATGCATTTTTTAGAAAAAATACCAAAAAAATTCAGAAATCAAATTCTTTGAAATTTAAATTAAGAATGATTTAAATTTGATTGAATTTGATCGATTTTCAAAAACGAAACAAATTACGGGTACGGAGTACGGGGTACGGGGGTACGGGGTCAGTAATTACACAGTGTAATTCCGGACAGATGGTTGTCTTTATGTCCGAAATTTTTCTAATTCAGATGAATATTGAATATGTAAAATATTTAAACGACAAAGAAAAACAAAATAAATTATTTGTTGAATTAGTATCAAGAAAATTGAGAGTTAATTTTATACACCGTAAACTCCTAATCATTAATTTATTATAAGTTTAGACTATAAGTTAAGAATAAAATACCGCAGAATCATTCACTGAAATTAATTGTACTGTATAAATAAGGTTTTTAAAATAGAGAAAATTAAAAAAAATGTTTAATTAAATAAAAAAAAAATAGAAGGAGCCACTCCCGCCAAGCCAAGCCAAGTCGGCCCACTCCCCTTTGCACGAGAATATTTACAGAAAAAAAAAAGTTTTCTTTGAGAGAAAAAAGATAAAAATTAAAAATGTCGAAATTCGAAAAAATGACGGTTTTTACAAAAAACTGAAGAATTTCAAAGAACTTGATTTCTGAAATTTTTCGAATTTTTTTCTAAAAAAGTGCATTTAAAAACAAAAATTAAAAAAAAATCGTCTCAATAGGTCAATATTTGAAAAAGTTATAGCTATTTGAAAAAGAGCCATTTTTTCCAAAATTCATAAGTTTTTTTGGGTTACGTAAAAACAAAATAAAAAATTTTTGACACAAAAGTGTCAACAAAATCAAAAGGGGTCAGGTTCAAAAGTGATAGATTTGGCATGGAATGCCCTATATATAACATTATTATTAATTTGCCAGGTGCTTCATCGCCAAAAGTCGACGTGAGTTGATCGAAGCATTGTTATTGAGATAATCCACGCTGAAAGTCGTAGTAAATCATCGCACGAAAATTCTCACGAGTTAATTCCATCTCTCTGACTGAGATGAAATTTTCAAATCACTAATCAACAAAAATAGCGTCCGTATGACAAAACGTTCTGAGTACATATGCAATCAACAATGTCAAACTTTACGATGTATATGTCAGATGACGCCTTCGGATTCCGGTTACATAAATAGCAACCCTGGTATCTTACGTTTTATTTCATAAGGTTATATGTAAAATCGCAAAAAAATCATCGCATGAAAATACTCATTCAATAATTATGTTATTAAGTGTGTAAATATGTATGAAGCTTAAAATGGTCTAAAAGTATGACCAAGCTCTCGAAGAGTATGCCATTTAAAATAATAATAAATGGCGTCGAATGGCAAACGATTGTTATATCATTGAATATTACTAATACTTAATATAGCAATAAGAGTATATAGTTAAATAAAAATATTTCTGAATTGCTATCACTAAAAATATATAACTTCTTTTATAGATTTGGTAAAACTGATAAAAGATTTCTTTCTCTTTGTATTTTTTTCTCAAGAAATTTTGAAAGAAAAACGTATATTATTTATTAGGTGGAGAGTTAAAGGTATCGTTATGTTATACATTATCATATGAAATTATTTATGTATTTCATAAAAAGTACCAACTTATCGGCTTTAAAAAAGCTTGATAAGTTATTTCTTAAAACGGGAAGCTTTTTATCTGACTGCATAACGGCAAATGGCATTCTGAATTACATTTATATAAATTTTAATTAATATTATATATTAATATGAATATTAATATAAATATTAATATTAATATAAATATTAATATTAATATAAATATTAATATTAATATAAATATTAATATTAATATAAATATTAATTGATATTATATATAAATTAATTTTACTAATCTAGAATGTTATTTACAGTTTCTTCTATTAAGAAGATTTCTTCTGTTAAGAAGAAACTAAAAAACATAATAGATTACTAGAAGAAATCAATGGTATTTTTAAATACTAAATCCATATAAATGTAATTCAGAATTCTCTGTTCCATTATACAGTCAGATAAAAAGCTTCCCGTTTTAAGAAATAACTTATCAAGCTTTTTTAAAGCCGTTAAGTTGCCACTTTTCAAGATATACATAAATGCTCCCATACGATAATGTATTACGTAACTCGATACCTTCAACTCTTCGCCTAATGTGCTAAGTTTCTCTCTATATCCCTAGAAGATAAAATACGCCCTACTTTCAACATTTCTTGAGAAAAAAATACAGAGAGAAAGATATCTTTTATCAGTTTTACCGAATCTGTAAAAATATTCCCTTAAGTTATATATTTTTAACTATTGCAATTCACAGATAGTTTTATTTAGTATGTGCTCTTATTGCTGCAATAAATATTAGCAATATTCAATGATATAATAATCGTTTACCATTCACCGCCATTAATGATTATTTTAAATGGTAGACTCTTCGAATCTACTGATCTCACTTCCAAACCATTATAGACTTCAAACGTATTTACATACCTAATAACATAAATAAATTATTGCATGAGCATTTTCATATAATTATTTTTTTTGCGACTTTATATTTTAGATAGTAGAATAAACTGTTAGATATAAACAGTAGCTTTCTTTTTAATAACACTCCATGAAGTTTAAGTTAACTTGAAATATAGTCTTATTTTAACAGTCATACAGGTAAGTTTGATTTTTCCGTGATCATAAAAACCAAATTGAGTACCGTAAACTGCGTTACATCGGTAGATTTTTAATGTTTTTCAAACTTTTTGAAACAAGTATTAATAAATATAATTTTTATTTAATGTACATGCCACTTGCGTTTCTTTTGATTTAGTAATTCTAACAAAAAATATGTGCTATTGATATTCAAATCATAAAATCACTAAAACAATCATGCCAAAGTTACCCCGGGTTTGGAGCATCATAGGCTATGTGAACATAAATGTACATTTATAATTAACTGTGACTAGGTAACTTAAAATAATGGGTGTAATGGTAATGGGTGTAAAAGTTAACAATATTAAGTGGTAAGTATATCTTTATTACAAATCTTAAAAGTAACAGGTTTAGTGAAAAAGAAACAAAAAAATCTTTACTCTATGATAGATACCACAAAGCCATTTTTTGCATGTGATACACTGTAACCAGTCTGCTCCCTTATATGTGCTCCATTTTGTATTACAATTAGAGCACATATCGTCATTTTCTTTTTTCTTCTTTGCTTGAGAATGTTTAGGCTGAGACTCAACTGACTGCGTCGGTTCTTCGTCAAACAGTTGCATCAGTTGACCTGGCCTAATTTTTTACCACGCTTATGACTTCGTTCATTCGTCACACTACGATTCTCGTAAGAGATCAATGAGAGATGAATCCAAAACACTTACAATACGCTTACTCTATTAGTTAGTCTATTTTCTTCAACGAATTCACAATAATCAGAAAGCTTTTTTAGAACTTGATCTGGTGAGAATAGGTGAAGGCATGTTGTTCTGAAACCTGAAAGCAAATTTTCCTTAGACTTGTTCTGTAGGTCAGACCATAAACAATGAAGAAGTCCAGGGAAATGTTCTTTTGGCATGGACCCTTTTAGACGTGATTCTTTTCGTCACGTACCTAGAATTTCACGCCACTTTTTTTTCAACGGTGCAAAAAATTACCCATTCAGTGGTTGCATTAAATGTGTAGCACTGGGTGGCAATGGAGTCATATATATGATATTTTCTAACGAGACTTTTAATAGAGCTGCAGAAAAGTGAGATGCTAAATTGTCGCCAATTACAATTGTAGTACTGCATTTGCATTTGGATGGGTTTCAAAGTCCCGCGTTCTAATGGCTAGAACGCCGTGAGTTGGCGATGGGGCGGGGCTTGCCCGCTTGGTTGGTTCCAGTGGAGGGGGTAGTCTGTTTTATTGAGGCTTGGCGTAGGGTTTTCGGCGGTGTTGCTTTTTGTGGCGTATTACTGGTTTTCTTGAAGGAATTTTTTGAGCCCTGCTGCTAGGCCGGACATGGCTTGCAGCAGGTATTTCTCGATGGCTTCGTCGATGGGGGTTTTTGGGGTTGGACCTGGTGCTGGTGGCGGAGCGGCGGCGTCGGCGAACGATTTTACTGGCGACGTGGTGGCTGATGTTTTAGGTAGACGGTTGGCGTTGGAGATGTGGTTCTTTGGGTGCACCGGGCACCCGGAGAAGGTGGCGGCGTGCGCATCGCCACAGTTGATGCACTTTGTCGGCTGATTTTCTTTTTTTGTGCAATCTGTCGGTTTGTGACCCCCCGCGCACTTCCGGCACTTTGGAGGAACAAAACAATTCACTGCCGAGTGGCCGAACTGCAGGCAACTGCGGCACTGGGCGAACGAGCGGTTGTATTTTTGGGATTCAACGGTGACTGCAAGTTCGCAGAGCGTGGTTAAGTTGTAAATATTTTTATGGTCACGGGGGACGCGAACTTTCACTAGGGGCATCTTTGCCCCTATTCCGCGTGTCACCCTTCTTATTTCCGACAGCTGGAAGCCTTGTAGTTTTTTTTTGCTTCAATTTCCTCTGTGCCGATGTGGGTGTCAACGCCGAGGATGACAACGTTGAGTTCCCGGTCACTGGTGAGGAAATGTCTGTGGTAGTTGATCTTGTTTGCGGTCAGGTGATGTTCCGGTGGCTGTCCGCGGAGGTCGGGAAAAATTGGATGCCAAGCCGCACTGTCTTTGCCTCCGTGAATTCCCATTTTTGAGCTTGAAAGTGTTTAACGACCTCGCTCCAGCGGGCTGGGTCGCGGAGGACCACCGGAGTTTTCTTAAATTGTAGCTTCGGCGTTGGTGCTGATTTTTTTATGGAGGTGGCGGTTGAAGAGGACGGTCCCGTGGCTGGGCTGGTGTCCATTGGGCTTTGGGCTTGCAGGTTTAGCTTCTGGAAGTGGCGAAGCACTCCTGGGTTGGTGGAAGCTGAGGTGTTGATAGCGACCTTCGGTTGCGGAAGGTCCGGGAAGTCTTCCGCCTCGTGGGCCGACGGGGTGGCGGGTTTTTTTCTTTTTTGGGTTGGGGCAGACTTCTTCTGCGCGGTTGTGGCGATATTTTTCTTCTTCGGGAGGGGTGCGGTGGTGGGCGGACTGTTGCTGGGTCCGGCCGATTTTTTGAGCGAGTTGAATTCGAAGAGCTGTGCCGAAATTTTAGCTTCCAGCTCCCCGATTCGGTTTTTAAGCGCAGAGTTTTCCTTCTCTAGGGCTATGTTTCGGATTTTTAGTTCCGAGTTGGTATTGCACAGTTGCTCCACTTGGGCGTCATAGTTTTGGGCTGTGACTTCTGCAATGTCTCGAATTTGGGCGCGTTGTTCTCTGTTGAGATCTTCGAGATCTTGACAGCGTTGAAGGACTTCCGTCAGGGTCGGATGCGACCGGAAATCCCTAGGTAGGTCATCGGGTTCTAGCTCCAGGTCGGAGTCGTATTCGTGTGCGTTCGCCATGGCGCCGGCCTGTCGGGCGGGCCAGACGGGTGCGGCGCGAGCCTAGACATGGGTCTAGTCGGCCTGTCTGGAGCGGAGTGTGTCGGAACGAACCGTTACTACTTTCGATCGCGGCACGGTAGAAGGCGAGAGAGACGATGTTGTTTCGAACGAGGATCTAACTGAGTTGAACGTTGTAGTACTGCCTGCCACATTATCTTTTTAATGTGTAGAACTAACCAATGAAAAAACCACTTCTTAAATAAGTTCATGTCGAACCACCCACTTGTACTCTTTGTACAGATTGTTTCTGTAGGTCCCCCAGAAGTCAGATGGTGAAGAACAATATAAAACAAGTGTTAATAGCAGTATTACAAGATGTAAGCATCGTATCCCTAACCATTTACATGAAACACTAAATTAATTGGATATTACATGAGTATTTTGCTGTAAAATAGTTTTGTTGTCGATAGATGCAACACAATTTGACTTAAGCTGAAAAAGCTTGCGTGAATTGGTGAGAGCAAATGCTCATACGATTCAACTGGAGAGCTGTATATGTGGTTACGTCTTTCTCACAAATGCAAACATGGAGTCCGAAACAAAATATGAATCAATTACTGGAATGTATGAAAAGGAGCCAAAACCAACGAAAGTATGTTTGTTCACATGTATTTCAAAAATTATTGTATCGTTTTTGTTTTGGTCATGTAGCTTAATAAAATGTGATCGAAAAACGATTGTTTATGTATGACTTCATTCATTTTTTGTAAGAAAATATAAATTAACATTATAATAATCAGTGTAACATGCTACTTTGAATGCTTAAATGTAAAAAATAATACCCTTCAAGTCATGGCCATTTTCACGAACACACGTTTCGAGCTGTTTTTGAAAGTTTTTTTTTAACTATGTGGTGGTCTCTGGTGCAATTCACGAGCATATTTTGAGGTTCAAATTCGGCAGCTTTGGTTGTGAAATTATTCCATTTAAATAAAAATGAGCTTTCTCACTTATGATGAAAGTCAAATTTTTAATATTTTGTTGTATTTGTGTTTTTCTTGTTTGTATATTTTGATATTTTAAAAATGTGAAGCACTGAGTAAATGTGTGGCGTTAATAAACAAAAAAAAGCAAATAAATTGTAAGCAAACTGGCGGCGGTGTCGAGTCGACAGTGACACAATGAATACTCAACAGCATCATAGGGGCAGTTTATAGGTATCTACTGCAGGCCTCCCCCCTCTCTAATAGCCGAGTATATCCCATTCCAAAAACGTTCATTTCCCGTAGACTGTCCTATATGATCGAATTATTGTCAATACTATTTAATCTAGTTCAATTTGTTTGACATTTTAAAGGGAAATAAGTAAAAAAAAACGACAGTGATAAACATTCAATTCTTCTATTGGAAGAATTCTATTTACCACTAAACACCAAAACACTTTTTTGAACTGTGGTTTGGTGTTTTATGAACTGTGTTTGTTGAAAAGTGTTTTGGTGTTTAGTGGTAAATCTCTTCAAGTTTAGTGAAAAACAAATTCAGAAATGAAGTGAGGTTCCTGAAACAGCTAAATATGAGTAACTTAAATGTTTTAAAATTGTTTCAACTAAATGAAAAAATGTGTACAATGAAAATCAGAATATTTTGAAAATAATACATTTATTTATACGTGATAATTTTTGTATTTACCCAGTGTATGCAGAAATTTTTGTAGTGATCTGTGTAGTTTGCTGAATTAAAATAGTGTGATTGGTTCTAAAAACAAAACACTAATTATAGAGTATTCCATTTCAATGGTGCATTGCTGTTGATTGCATTTTATAAAGAACATTTGCCATAGAATTTTCTTATTGGAGTAAATGTGTTAAAAGTAAAAATTTAAGTTATTATTAGATTAGAAGTCTTACAGGTATTGTGTGAAGTAATATAATTTATGCAAAATAAAATAAATTCTAATCGAGTGCACAATGGTCATTAATTATCACTTAGCTCTTAGTATTCAAGCATTTAAAAAACTAGAGAAGTTACTGTTAAGTTTTGCCAAATATCCCATCTTAAATGTTTTAAAGATTAATGTGGTATATTTAAATATCAGCACATTACGTATAGAGAAAGCTCGAATTTAAAGAGTTCGTTCGTTGTAATGACAATTATATTTGTACCAAATAAATTCCATAAATTAAGTAGGAAAAACTGCATAATTTTCCTGACAATTTTAAACTAGATTAAATAAAACCGTTCTATTAAAAATTTAGTAAATTTAATAGTTGTTATTTTTCTTTATAAGACATATTTAAATTGTGATTCTTGTTGCTTTATAAAGGATCTGCTTTTTTGAAACAATAACTCCGGGCCATATACTTTGCAAAACACAACCTTCTTGACAATGAAATGTAGTTAGAATAAAATATCTTTAAAACCACACAGGCGGAAATTTGGTTTGTTTATTTATTCATTTAAATATGCTTGGTCGATGAAAGGACCATTTTAATAATACAGTTAAACATGTATACCTTTTTTAGTTTACGTTACTATTTCTATATCAGAAAATAGGAAAATTCAGCTGTCAAATATATACTGTATTTACTGTCAAATATCATTCATTATAGTTTCCATAAAAAATTATGAACTTCAATAAATGACATCTTTGTGAATAACTAATAATTCAATATTCGATCTAATGTGACAAATCTTTATAAATATGACCTAATATGGGAAAAATGTTCTATTTAATGAGCAGGTCTTTAGATGTTTATCGATTTTCCTTATGAAAATGTTTAGTATCCATCATGCCGCCGACGGCTCGAGAGAACCGTATGTTTATTTACGCTTGTCAAAAGTAATTAAAACGAATCAACTCTTCAGGCGTCATTTCATCATCGGACATTGCTAGTCAAAACATCATTTTTAGATCGGCAAATGCAATTCGAACAAAGGGTTTATTAAAAATTAATAATTAATATTAATAGACAATGCCATTATACAACACCTTAATATCAAAGACAACGCCATTATAAAACACCTTGATATTAAAAACAACGCCATCAATCACCGGTCAATGAAGAAGGTTATCAAGGATGTCTCAGATAACAATGTTTGATGTGGTTGAAGATATCATGGTTTGGTGTGGTTTTTGATCGACGTGCACACCGTGGAATGTGGATTAGGTAAATGGGGAGACTATCAATAACATCTCATATAACAATGTTTGATATGATTGAAAAAAAAATATGGTTCGATGTGGTTTTTGATTAACTTGCACAGCGTGGAATGTAGATAAGATGAATGTCCAAACCATGGTCTGGATCGCAAACATGTGTAATAAAGCTCATCTCCATGGTGTAGTTAAAAAACTGCATATTTTGGCCATTATAAAATCACCTTGAATTACACCAGCGACCACTGCATATTCTAAAAACACCAGTGTGCTGTAGTACGGAATTTTCGAGACAATTTTTTTCGATCACATCAGTTGCCAATTTAGCTAACAACGTTAACATTTTAGAAAACTATTTCTAATGAGAACTTGAAGATAAAGAATCGGTAATATGTAGTTTTAACAGTATGGGCTATTTGCATGAATAGAACTTCCATGAGTCTTATTACAGCTACATTCCCTAATCGAGCGATTTCTCGCTATGGTGATGTTTCGTAAACTTCTTAGTTATCAGACTATTCCATCTGTGATTTTTACGTTTGGTGATTCTTGAAATCATGTATGTATAATGGTAAATCACGCACACTGGAAGGATTGAAAACCGGTGTATATTATTTGGTTGAAGAAATTGATGAAGAAACATTGAGAAGAGTGTAAAGATTTTTGCACCCTGATCTCCCAATCCTTGTTTGATCCCCAAAAATCTTGTTTTTTGTTTGGGTTGCATTCTTGCGTTCTTTTTCGCACACGTGGAGTAAACGCAACTTATCAATCGACATTTTCAAGGTAAATCAAATTAAATGAATGAAAACAGTGTAAATACCACAAGAATTAATAATATGTAAATAAACGTCACCAATCCACCACAGATTTTTGTTTACAAGCGTTAAAGATCAACTAATGGAATCGCTACGAACTTTCTGGGCAACTCGATACATAAACATTAATTTTTGAATCAGAAATGATTCTAGGAAATTTCCAGTGAAATTGGTGCCCCGGGGAATGGTCATATGTCTATAGGTAATAGTTTTAATGTTTTTCTAGATTAGTTCTGAACAACTATCGTACTCTCCAGATTTGGCTAATGTGGTGTTTAGAGGTAAATCTCTTTGAGTTTAATAAAAATGTTAACAGATACGTTTAGTCGCAACATATGATTCGAAAAGCGTGTTAGGAAGACACTTTCCTTTCGAGCAATATATTAAATAAGATACATTTTGCCATTCAAAACTATTTTGTTTCTAGTTAATAACACTTATAACTCCAAACGTATATTAATGTTAGTTAAAAATAGAAGGTTAGCTATTTATGTATCCAGAATAATAAATAAAAACAAATATTTGCCATTGAAAATGGTTATATTGTTTTGCAATATACTCTCCGCGATGGTCGATATACTTTTGTATACATTTGAACCAATTTTCATAGCACTTTACCCTTTCCACTATTGAAGTTTCTTCAAAACATGCATTTTGAACGCATGAACCACTCCTTCTGGTATCGAAAATCATTGACCACGTAGTTTAATCTTCAGGGATGGGAACAAAAACAAATCATTGGGTGCCAAATCAGGACTGTAGGACGGACGATCCATCAATTCGTAATATTAAGTTGTTTGGTTCGATGTTTGAGAACTCGCGTAGTCATGGTGAAGAATGATCCTGCGTCGCTGGTTATTTTTTTCGTATTTTTTCAAAGATTCCTGGCAAAGAAATGGATAAGTTTTATTTAGAATTGACCCTTACGCGATTCTCTAGTGGCAGTGTAGCCAAATGGCCATTTATCCTAAAAAACAAGCGACCAAGTGCTTCTTGCGCGAACAACTTTTGTTGGTTATGGATCATTTTGAAAGACCCATACAGTCGACTGCTGTTTACTTTCGGGTTCATATGCATAGATCCACATTTCGTCACCTGTGTAATATTATAAGCGGCTTTTGATGCACCACAATTGTATATTTTCAGTATTTCTTTGAAACAATTGACAGATTTTTTTTGAGCGATTGTCAAATTATGCGAAATTTACAGCGCGTAATATATTTCACGGTAACATTTTCATGTAAAATCTTGTGTATGCTTGTCATACTAATGTCCAAGAATGCATCAGTCTCACGGTATGTCACATGATGATCTTGCTTTATTACTTCGCGCACAGCATCGATGGACTGCCTTCTTTAAATTCGTCCGTGAGCGAACAACGGCCACGATTGAATTCACTAAACCAGTCACATACAGTGATTTTAGATAGTGCTTCATCACTAAAAGTCGAAGTGGGCTGATCAATGCAGGTTGTTGAGATAATTCACCTTGAAAATCGTAGTAAATCATCACCAAAAATTCTCATGAGTTAATTCCATTTTTTGAGTGAGATGAAATTTTCGAGTCACTAAACAACACAAATAGGGTCGGTATGACAAAATGTTCTGAGTACGTATACAGTCAACAATGTCAAACTTTACGAAACATATGTCAGATGACTCCTAGCAACACCATTGTTGCCAATTGCGGATACATAAATAGAAATCCTCGTAAATATAAATAAAATATTATTTGAAGATAAGATAATAAATTTTTCAAAATATTGGTGATATTCCCGGAAAGATCCATCACAATATTTCTAAATTCAAGAGTATTCCTGTGAGTATACCACAAATTCCTCTAGGCTTCATTTACTTAGAGCGTAATATAGTTTCTGATAAATTTCAACCTACTGGATAGTTGTCTTAGACTACTTACCTAAATGGAAATAGACGAAGTTTCGGAATAATTTAGTAACACTAGAATAAGGGGCAAAGTACTCTCGCCCAGACTATCATGAAACCGACCGCTTGTCTAAATACATTTTCCGTATCCTCTGTTAAGGTTTATTTAGTTCGAGCTAGATAATTTTTATTCTAGATATACTTGAAGAATTTAGTTTCTTAATTGAAACAATGTTGAATAAAAATAAGTGTATGTCTGAAATATCAAAGTTATTATTTATGTCACTAGAATATTTGTTCCAATTGCGACTGAAGAGAAAATATATTGATTCGGTTATAGTTGTGTTGAAGAACAATTAAGCGTTGATTTGAATAAAATAAACAGACAAAAACGACGACTTAACGACTTGTCTTTCGTACGTCAATATTGCGTCAATAATGTCACATTTTATATCGCCTGACGTTAAAAGTTTTACAGATTATGAAAGATGATTTTAAAGGAAACATCAATTCATGAAACATTGTTGGCAAACATCATTTATATGTTTTAAACGTTTTTTAAAGCTGAGTTTAAAGTTGAGTTTAAAGCTTTAAAGTTGAATGAATAAATATTACATATTCATATCATAAAATCTATCGTTAACTCGGTTAAAGGCGCGTTAGAATGTTTTCAAATATAATTCTTGCGTTTTATGTTTAATAAGACTAACGAGATTTCTAAATTAATGTAAATAAATTAGTTTTGCCCCATTATGTCAAGTGGTAAATATCGCGACAGAGCAAGAAATTATCAACTTTGCGAGGTCAAGATTCCAGCATTTGTTAAATCTTCCGGCGAAAGGATTTGGAGCAGTCCGCTCTGATAATAGAAAAATCCTGGCCTGATGAATGAAAATGGCGCTGAGAAGCATGTCTCGCATTATTAAACATGATGTAGGGCTTGGAGCATGTCGAAGATCTACACATTTACTTTAAATCTACTAATCGTAAGGTAACATAAGAGCCACGAGAGCTAAGGCGTTACTTGAGCGGCATGCAAACGGAGCGCAGAGGGAAATTCTTTTCATAGATAAAAATATTGTCACTGTTCAATAGAAATTCAAGCATCAAAATGTTTAGTTTACGCTCAAAGCTCCTGGGAAGCTGGCTAGAAAATTGAAATAGGTAAAAGAGATCACTATATAACTTCAGCGATAGTTTGATGGAAAGTGTTCCCCGACGGCATCGCTCAACCGCATTTCTGTGTACACAACAACTAGTAACACAGACTAGTCTACACAATTAGTAAATAAATACCACAGTGCTACATCCAGGTTCTCGATCCACTTGATTGCAGAAGATAAGGTAAGAAAATCTGTCTTGGTTCCCGAGAATACTCTGTGTCTGCATTCATAGGCTATATGGGAAACGGTTTGACGAAGGTCCCCACAGTCCCATTGGACTGAAGGTAGCTAACCCCACTTGTACATCAGGAAGGCGGATTTACACTGATTCAACACTCAGCTATATTGCCCCGCCATATCTTAGAATTCAGGAAGCTTTGGTATGCCAATATAGAAAAATTGTTAAAGCCCCCAATCTTCCAATACACGACGATATTGTCAGTGCATCTTCTATCACATTGAAATCTCGACGCCTTACAGTAAGAACGGAAGAAGAGCTATACCGCGTAAACTTCGACATTCAACAACAGTGGGTGGAAGAATGGGGCATTTTACACCACCTGATAGCCATATGAATATACGATCAACGAGACGCAACTCTGCTTCTCTTTTATTTAAACCTAATCTGCAAGGGTAATCACCTGTCGCAAGTTAGAGGTCGAAATATGCTAGTAGCATGCCGACCTCTAGGTAAGGTTTCCGTATAGGTATATTCACACTTGTTCAACTTTTGGTCTTCAAGGCGCATGCATCTGTTGAAATATAATTATATATATTTTTAATTTTTTTTATTGGCAAACTCCCGAGCAAGATGAAATCACAGCAGAAATGCTGATATATATGCGAGAAATAGCAAAGAAAGTATTTTTGTTATTACTAAACGATATCATAATAAAAAATACCAACAGACTGTAATATGTGTATAATATTGCCTTTGTTTAAAAAAGGATACATCAAAGAATGTTAAAACTATAGAGGGATCACACTAACATTTTACCTAGAAAGATATTTACACAGAATAATAGAGCATAGGCTGAGAGAAAAATTAGAAGCAACATTAGAGGAACACGGCATGGTTTTAGAACGGGTAGAAGCTGATTTTTATAATTGGACAACTAGGAGAAAAAATGTTTAGAAAAAAAACTGAAATCCATATTTGTTTCATCAACCTGAAAAATGCATTTGATAGAGTAAAAAGAGGGGATGTCTGAAAAAGTCTAAAGGGAAGAGGAGTAAAAGAGGAAGTAATAGAAATTAACAATTATAACAACAACAACAAGGATAAAATAAGAACGCATAACTATGAATCCACATAATTTGAGACAGGAATAGGTCTAAGACAAGGCTGCGTACTGAGCCCACTGTTATTTTTAGTAGTTATTGACGAAGTTGTAAAAAATAGCAAAGCAAATTGCAAGAATATAAAAATAGGTTTCAGAAAAATGAAAACAGTGACAAAACAAGAATTACTGTTCGCTGATGATGTGGTTCTAATGGCAGATTCTGAAGAAAAACTACAACATAACTTAATGGCACATAACTTAAGGCACACACAACTAAAGACACAATAATAGAAGATATTGGAAAAATGGACGGTGAAATGAACGAAAAAATAGGAAAAGCAGGCAAACTATACAACATTCCTAGAAAAAAAGAGATATACCGAAAGAGGTAAAAGCATACGTGTATTAGAAAGTAGTGAGACCACCAACGGCAGCAAATATTGGACCTTAACAAAGAGAGACACAAGTAGAATTACAGCTGGAGAAATGAGATTCCTACGTAAAATAGAGAAAATTACAAGAAGGGATGGAGTGGAATTGGAAAAGAAACCAATAGAAAGAGATATAAAAGAAAGACAACTGAGTTGGGCGGAAGCAGCAGAAAAACAAGGAATTCATTGGAATGAGGCTAGAAAATAACCACTGGACAGGAACTCATGGAGAAACTCAGGCAGAGTAAATAAAATAAAAATTAATACAATTGTAAATTGAGTATGCGAGGAATATATTTTTTAATATATATTTACCTGTAGTAAATTGTAGTAACTTTTGTAAATATTCATTTGTCCATACATATTTTCTGTATTTTTCCTTATATTTCGTGCCCTTATTAATAAGGCAAATTAATTAATTAAATTATTAATGCAAATATAATCATTTGTTGGAGGACACTATTAAGATATTGTTAAATCATTTTTTATGCGATTAATAGGTATCAGGAAAATTTCCAAATTACTGTCCTAAATTTCTGATATTATAAGTTTTTGGAATTTGTCAAATATTTTAAAAAGAAAATAGAAATAATATAATATATAATTCCGAAATAAATTTATTGAAATATATAAAAAGTAATGAGTTATAGATTTGTAAAAATTTCTTACAAAATCTCCACTTGTGATATTTAATTTTGATAGAGATGTTAGTGACCTAATTAACAGAATAGAAAAGCAGATTAGGTTGAAATGTACGAATAAAATAAGAACGCAAAACAAACGCTGCACCTGCTGCAGACTTATTTAGGATAAAAAGCTGTCTAAAATGAAATTGGATAAGTATTCCAGGAAAAGAAAACTACAGAAACTATTTTGAGAAAATATAGTAGAATAGTTGAAATAATTAGTAAATCTTTTAAAAGGCATTTTTAGGGTGGCCCTAATATTATCCCTAGTCAGGAGATATTCTGGCACTTTGATATGAGTTTCTTGTACAAAACAATTATCAGCGAGGATGTTTCCGAACAGCTCGTTTGTTGTTCAAATAGTCACCTAAGCGTATTTTTATTCCTAAATACGAAAGCACAACTTTATACGAACTAAGTTCTAGGAAAATAAATTAAAGTAAAGAATAATAATTTCAAAAGTATTATTTACTAAATTCGAAAAAATCTTAAGATATATAGGTGAAGGGTTGAAGGGAAATTAAGATATAGGTTATGAGGAAATGTTAATGAGAATGCATATCAAATGAAATAGAAATTGCCTACCATGACCATATCGTTCAGAATTAATAGTATAAATTGCCTCTAATACTAGAGGGTAAAATCGAAGGTAGAAAATGAGGGAGGAAGCAATTATTATAGCCAAGAAACATCAATAGATTCAATGAAGATTAACAGAATAACTTGTAGATACTGTAAGAGACAAATAAATATTTAAAAATATAGTCGACAACATCCAATAACTATAAATATATATATATATATATATATATATATATATATATATATATCCATTTGCTGGACTTAATTTTTTATGCATGATGGGGCTCAGCCTCATTTCGCTGTAAATGTAAGAGCGCATTTAAATTCGTTATATCCAGGACGATGCATACGACGGCCACCACGTTTCCCAGATTTAAATACTCGATCTTTCGATCTCTTTCGATTACTTTCTGTGGGGATACTTGAAAGCATTGGTTTATGTTATCCCGATTGGCACTGTAGAGGAATTGCAGCAACGTGTATTTACTGTTTGTGTTTATACACAGCCGTGACAGCCGCCACTTAATTATTAAGATGTATTTCAATATCCATGTAATCGGGCATCGATTTAGGAAAAGTTAGTTTTCGGGAAAACGGTCTATCCTAACGAAATGAAATACAAAGACCCTTTTTACCTAAAAATCTTTATAATTAAATTTTATTTAAAAAATTTCAAAATAATACAAACAAAAATGCTATGGCAGCATTTACCAAGGAGACACACCTGAATGTGACGCTCCTGACTAAAATCTTCAATTATTAACCCAAAAAAATATTTTTCCATTCCAACCTATTGAAGTTTACCGAATTTCACGATTTTAGCATAAACCGTTTCGAAAATATTACGATAAAACCATCTTCAGACTGCCCCTATTAAAGGGTTCTAGCACCTTTAAGAAGCAATTTTTGGGGTATGGTTTTTGGGGTACATGTATGTATATACATGTAAACTTAAAATTTGGCAGAAGTGTTCGTCATGCGTCGTAAATGTTTGCTTAACAAAAGGGTTAACAAAAATTTACTCCTAAGGGGGGTTGTGGGGACGTAAAAGATAAATATTCGCCAGTATTTGAAATTTAAGTTTGAAAATTAACTTACGGAAAGTACCAACAAAATGCATTGCAAAATACAAAAATAATAAAGTGTGGAACACTAGACTTATCATTATCAACGAGTACAAGCGTTATAATTCGAAGATTATGCTAGAAGAGTTGAATTTTGTCAGTGGCTTTTACATCACTACAACAAAAATAAAAATTTTACCAAATTTATTTCGGCTACCGACGAGGTCGCATATACAAGAACTGGCGTAATCAATTCCCACAACAACCCTCTTTGGGAAGTAGAAATTCCACTGCTGTGAAAAAAAACCCATATTCAGCACAGATTTTCAGTAAATGTTTGGGTTGGCGTAGTAAATGTTCCTCCTGTGGGGCTATTAAAAAAAGTAAAAAAACTGAACAAATGGTGATAATTTTGTACAATTTCTGTAATATGTAGCATTTTTGTTTTCGTTATTCCGCAACTTTTATATAAATGATATTTGCTAAATTGACTTCTCTTTGCGAGTTCCACAACGCTGTGGTCGAGAATATCAGAAAGTCAGGTCTGTTTTTAAATTTTGTAACTGTTACTATGTTCACGAGTTTATTGTTTTCATAAACGTGTGGCATTTTAATCGTAGAAATTATCGATAAATTAAACACGCGCTATTAAGAAATTATTACCACTGGTAACTTAATAATTTTAACTTAGTAATTTCATTGGACGCAGTCCAAAGAAATAAAAAAACGCCATATGTATAATATATATATATATATATATATATATATATATATATATATATATATATATATATATATATATATATATATATATATATATATATATATGGAGCTACAGCCACAATTCACCTTGATGATCTTGAAGTGGGAATTAATATAGAACGAGGTGTACGGCAGGGTGACGCAATATCGCCTATTCTTTTCTCGGCTGGCCTTGAAGAAGTATTCCGTAAACTGGATTGGGAACGGGATGGTGTAAAGATCAATGGTGCAAACTTAAACCATCTTAGATTTGCAGATGATATTATTCTCATTTCACAAGACCCAGAGGAGCTGCAAAGACGCATACAAGAACTGCAAAGGGCTGGCGAACCATTTGGCTTGAAAATAAACCTGAAAAAGAGTCAGGTTATGTTCAATAACTTCGCTCAGGACAGAAGAATTTCAGTTTTAGGAAGGGATTTAGAGATTGTGGACAGCTTTATATATCTTGGGCAGAGGATTTCCATGGAGGGGAATACCGCCCGGGAGGGGGAAGGGCGTGTTAAATGTGGCTGGCAGGCATTTGGTAGGCTCAACATAGTGTTTAAGAGTAGACTCCCACTTTGCCTGAAAAGAAAAGTATTCGATCAGTGCGTTCTACCCGTTATGACATACCGAAGTGAAACCTGGACACTCACATCGCAATCAATTCAAAAACTTCGGGTGGCACAGAGGGGAATGGAAAGATGTATGCTTGGCATTACAAGACGAGACAAAAAGTCCTGCGCATGGATCAGGGAACAAACAAAAGTCTGTGACATCATTGGAAGAGTAAAACAGTTGAAATGGAGATGGGCAGGCCATATAGCGAGGCGATGGGACGACAGATGGACCAAGGCAATCCTGGAGTGGATACCGCTTGATCGCAACGTCCGCGAAGAAGACCGAAAGCACGATGGATTGATGACATCGTTAAGTATATTGGACCCGAGTGGCAGAGGAAAGCCCAGGACCGTGAAGGTTGGAAGCATGCTGAAGAGGCCTTCATCCTGCAGTGGATCGATGCGGGCTGATGATGATGATGATGATATATATATATATATATATATATATATATATATATATATATATATATATATATATATATATATATATATATATATATATATATATATATATATATATATATTCATTCCGTAAGCGGCAGTGTTATTTATTACTGAAGAAAATTTTGCAGTTAAATTGTGGATCAAGTTGCAATATATTTTATTTGCAAATAAAACATATTTAATATATAGTATATTTCAAATATATTTTAATAAGTTTACGGATATTTCTAGTTTATTACTTACATATCTACTATTTATTGTTTGGGAACGGAGAATAGTAAAAAAAAATTTTAAATTCATCCATTTTGTTGCATCTTCTAACATCTTTGACTTAGCATAGGCCTATAAAATTAAATAAATATAATTCCTAAACGACGACTCTATAATATTATATGATGTGGCCTCGAACGTATTCATATTAAAACCAACCGGTTTCAAGAAATAACCATTTTACTAATACTCCCCATTCAAAACCAATATATGTAATATAATTGAAAATTTCCTCGAATTCTCTGCTTAGATAAAACTTGCGAAATCTGCAGGATATATTTTATAATAAAATTCAAAAAGGAAACTCAAAGAAGGCTCGATATTTATTACGATATAATTAATACATACATGTATTTTATTTAAAATTGTTGATTTTAGGCTATATTAAGTTGTATATTTTAATACAATTAGGTTTCTAATATATATATATATATATATATATATATATATATATATATATATATATATATATATATATATATATATATATATATATATATATGTACTGTTAGAATTTCTTGGACGGCGTCCAATGAGACAGCAGTAGCTGAGTGTCGTCACACACCCAACCAAACCTTCCCGGTCAAGCAACCAACAAAAGTGTTCATGTTTATATATATATATATATATATATATATATATATATATATATATATATATATATATATATATATATATATATATATATATATTTTGTGTTTACACTGAAAACTAAAACATTATTTGCAATCCTGAGAACTTAAATAAACTGTCAGACTAACACAAGAGCTTAACTAATATGGAAATATAAATCTAATAGATTATAATAAAAATATCGTAAATAATACGATTTTATTGAATATATATTACGTATTTACTATTCAGCATAACTTAACAATTATTTTTCATCAGCTCAGTAGTGAACTAAAAACAGTGGACATTTTAACACAGTTGTATATTTTAACAGCGAACATTTTAAAACCCTATTATTCACAAGTTAATTATCATTCCAAGCACAATACATCAGTCGCAAGTTTAAAACTGAAAAATGCTAATCCATGTATAATTTTCGTAAAAGGAACGTGCTAAATACTTCTGGGATCGTTAAAATTTTCCATTTAAAAAACTTGCAAAGTTATGTATGAAATAATAATTTTAAGTATAAAATGAAAAAATAAACAGAGCGATGCATTTCATAATTCAGCATTCACTGATTGAATGACGATAACATAATTAGACATAGTGGATAAATAACATTTATTTTAAGGGGCATGTTATTAGATTTGTGATTATTTTAGTTATTAGATATGTTTTATATTTAAGTAATATTTTTTTTTAATATTATTATAATTCCCGTATATTTCAAATATATTTTATAAAGTATACCATTGTTTCCAGTTTATTGCTTGCAGGTTTACTATTTATTGTTTGGGAACGGAAAATATTGAAAAAACAAATAATTTATAAATTCATCTATTTTGTTGCATCTTCTAACAATTTTGATTTGGCATAGGCCTATAAAATTGAATAAATATAATTCCTAAAGGACGACTCTATAATAGTATATGATGTAGCCTGAAACGTAGATACGTTCATACAGCAACCGGTTCTCTTCCAATGTTACTCCCCTTTTAAATTCAAAACCAATGTATGTAATATAATCGAATATTTCCTCGAATTATCTGCTTAGATGGAACTTAGATGGAGCTTTAGCGGATATATTTTATAATAAAATGGATTCGTATTCCAATATATCTCGCCTAAGGTACTGGACGGGTTACGGGTGGTGGATAGTGAAAGTTCCATTAGATATTATTGGACAGCTGCGAATATCTCAAAATAAGCAGCCCCGAACCAAGGCAAAAAAAACTAAATCCACTTAGCGTCTGACTTGTATCAAGCGGTTGAGTGGTTAGCGTCTGTTCACCAGTGGTGCGGCTGATATTTAAATTCTGGAACTAACCCCTCCAGTCTTAACCTCTGAACCGTCATGGTTCAAACCTTTAATTCAAAGTACAAGATGAAGCGTTGTAGTAATTACAAAATTACCCCAGGAGGTAGACAATCCTCTGCCAGCTTTGCTGGTACAACCGGACTTTCGGATTCTGGGGCGTCCGGGCTTAAACGCAAAATCTTTCAGAGGGAGTCGGAGACCTCTGGCCAACATCTGAAACCGAAAATAAAAACCTTCTTTGGAACGGTAAATATCAATTCTCTCCTGCGTCCAGGAAAACTACACGAATTGGGGCGAACATTAAATCAGCAAAAAATCCAAATTTTAGCTTTGCAAGAAACCAGATTGACAGATGATAACACCTTGGAATTCGGCAACTACAGACTTTTTAAAAGTAAAACGGACAAAAGAATACTCAAAAATACACCACATCTCGGTGTTGCTTTCGCTGTCTCAAGAAACACTCTTGGTTCTATAACAAATGTCCAGCCAGTAAATAATCGACTTATGACACTATCCCTCAAGTGTGCTAACAAAAACTATACATCAATCAATGCACAAAAATGCACAACAATGCTCTAAAATTCCCTCTAACCATGTAAAAATCCTATTGGGTGATTTCAACGCCCAACTAGGGAAAGAAAAAAAGTACAGGAAAACAGTCGGTAGTTTTCCCGCTCATAAATGGACTAACCATAATGGTAGAAGATTGGTTGAACTAAGTTCTCAGTTGAATCTAAAAATAATGTCAACCCATTTTAAGAAGAAAATAACAAAACAAAATACCGGGAGCTGCCCAAACACGTACATGGGTGAATTTCAAATTGATCATGTTGCCATTTCGTACCCCTATTATAAAGAGATTTTGAATGTTCAAGTCAGGAAAGGAGCTAATATAGACACGGATCACTACTTGACTAGAATCAAACTTAGCTTAAAACTTCGAAAACTTATTCAAAAGAGGCTGATAAACAACCAGCACAGAACTGGCAAGAATTGAAACAAAAAATTATTAAAACAGCCTTAAAGTTGGTCCCTTTACAAAAACGTAGAAAATATCCATGGTGGGATGAAGTTTGCGAGTAAGCAGTATTAAGCCGAAGTAAAGCATTCAAAGATTGGAACAGTCAAAAAAACAGCAATAAACTATAACATCTTTTTGGAAGTAAGAAAAGAAACATCGAAGCTGATTAGACAAACTAAAAGAAAATATGAAAACAATCCTAAAACAAAACTAAATTAACAGGCTATCAACCGCAAAGTATTTTCTTCCGAAAGGAAAACGGACAATTAGTTCTAAATAACCAAGACAATTGCAAAGAACTTGCGAAATATTTTGAACAAATTCTAAACTGTCCTGAGCCCGTAAACCAATTAGCAACACTAAACCCTAAACAAACAAACCCAGATTCATTACCACCGAGTGAAGATGAAATAACTAGGCAAATCAAGCGGCTTAAAAATGACAAAGCTTCTGGTGAAGATGGAATCACTGCTGAACTTTTGAAATCCGCTAGTCCAGGTACAATCAAGGAAATAACCAAATTCTACAAGAAGTTTGGCGAACCGAACGGATTTCGGAAGATTGGAAGGATGCTCTAATCCATCCACTACATAAGAAAGGAGATAGAACGGATGTAAACAACTATAGAGGATACAGGGACAGTTAGAACCTAACATTGGTGAATATCAAGCAGGTTTTCGACCGGGCAGATCCTGCCCTGAACAAATCCTGAATCTGAAGTTGATTCTAAGACATCAAAAACTGTACAATAAAAATCTCGTCTGTACATTTGTGGATTTCAAAAAAGCATATGATTCTATTGACCGCGAATCTTTATTCCAAATCTTGAAAGAACAAGGACTAGATCTGAAAACGCTGGCAATTATTAAAGCAACGTTAACTAACACAAGGTCAAAAGTTAAATTCATGGGTGATCTCAGAGCCCTTCGAAATTAAAACTGGAGTGAGACAAGGGGATGGACTCTCGCCACTCTTATTTAACTGTGTTTAGAAAAAGTAATACAGGAGTGGCGTGAAAAAAGTCGGCCCTGAATATGGACCAGCCCATTAGACTGGGTTGAACCAACATCAAAATTGATTGTCTGGCATTTGCTGATGATCTAGCTATTTTAGCTCAAGATGTATTAACGGCATAGAAACAGATTGAAATCCTAAAAGAAACAGCAGAAAATGTAGGACTCCAAATTTCCATTGAAAAAATACAATACATGACGTGCAACAGACTAAGAACACCATTTCTAAAAACAAAATATGGTAACACCAGACGAGTCTCTCAATTCAAATATTTGGGTGAAATAATCATGGAAAATGGGTTGAAAAAAGAGGCTAATAAGGGTAGATGTCAAAAAATGGAAACGGCACTGAGACTTACTCAAAATATTTACAACAATAAATGCCTATCTAAAAATACAAAACTGAGACACTACAACACAGTTATTAAGCCATAATGTCTATATGCTGCAGAAACGCTCATTTTGAATAGAAAGAGAGACATCGAGGACATTGAAAAGAAGGAAAGAAAAATCATAAGAAAAACCCTAGGCCCCAAATAAATAAATAGCACAACATACCGACTTCGAGAAAACCAAGAAATCAAACAATACACAGATATGAGAAAAAGAAGACTTAAGTTTTACGGACACATACAACGGATGAATCCGAGTAGGTTAACTAGACAAATAGTCAAATTGTATGAAAATAGGAGTAGAGCTAAAGTAGAAATAATTAAATGGATTGCTGTAATTAAAGAGGACCTAAGATCAGCAAATATTACACAAAGTGAAATTCAGGATAGAGGCTGTTTCAGACACAAGGTTAACGTTTGGAAGGTTGGCCAGAGAGAAAAATGTAGGAAGATTGGAACAACTTGGTCTGACGAAAAAAGCTCATAGCGAAAGAATGAAATTAGTATGGGCGCACAGGAAGGCTAACAACAACAAATGCCTCTAATTGTACTTCGCGTGGTCCACCAGGGCCCATACGTGAATAATAATAATAATAAAATGGATTCGTTCAAAAAGGAAACTTAAAGAATTACATTTAAAATTGTTCATTTTAGGCTATGTTCAGTTGTATATTTTAATACAATTAGGTTTCTAATTTGATTATATATATGTATATATATATATATATATATATATATATATATATATATATATATATATATATATATATATATATATATATATATATATATATATATATAGGTTCCGTAGGAGGCGAGATCCATTTTTGTAACACCGCGCTTAAGCCGAGATCCTTTTTAAAGGAGAGATCCGAAATCGGACCTCATCATTTTTCGCGTTTATATAGTTGCCATTTGAATTAGTGTGTCCTAAAACGAATTCTGACGAATTTTTGGTTGGAGCTCATATTTCACATTTTTTATATCTTTTATACTATTGAGGTTTCAGTATATAATTATAGGTGGCGCCAACATCATTTGTAAACAGGTGTCTGATTATTAACAAAGACGAGATCCGACAATTGCGCAACACAGCCAATATATATTCTTATGTGACAAAGCTTAGGTTGAAGTTTTGGTACTATGATATTTGTGTTTTAGAATTGGTCTTGAAAAATTGTTTATTTTATTTTTATTATTTATTTATTTTATTATTGTGTAGTGCTTGTAAATACTATAAATATTATATTCTATAAACAGTAATAAAATATGTTTCTCGTCAAATTAAAAAAAATCAAAATCCTTTTAAGAAAAAACATTATAATAAAAAAATTGAGGGAAAATATATCTGATATTATGCAGTACCTGAACTATTTTTGTAAAGCCAATTATTAGGCTGAACTCGCCATGGTAAAAAAATACAAAATATTAGTTCAAAGTGTATTTATTTAAATCAAATAACTGGTTGTTTGATTTAAATAAATACACTTTGAAGAAATCTTTTAGAGTTGATAACTAAAATACAAGTGACACATATGTTAATAAAAATCATGTCAGTCAAAACACACTTTTTTGCAAATTTCGATTTTATTCATTAATATATTTTCCTTGAAAAGCAATACCATCATTCCAACGCTTTTCTAACATTTCTACACCTTTTTTAATAGAACCTTGCCTTCAAAATATCCTTTTCATTGGAGCGAAATTTCTTCCAATTGACCATTTTTTTGACATCTGAGAACAGGTAATAATCGCTGGGGCCTGATCTGGAGAACACGCTGGATGAAGAAGCAATTCAAAGTGCAATTCATGCAATTTAGACCTCGTAGCCAACGATTTATGACACGGTGCCTTGTCTTGTTGTAACAATACTTTTTTATTCATTTGGATCCTTTTTGATCGCATCTCGTTTTTCAAACGCACCAATAACAATATATAATATTCGCTGGTTTTACCTTTCTCGAGATAATCGATGAACAATATACCATGCGTATCCCAAAATACAGAGGCCATACCCTTGCCTACCGACAGTTGTGTTTTTGGTCGCTTTGAATGGTTTTCCCTGCCTGATGTCCGCTCAGCTGAATGCCAATTTGACTTCGGAGTATGGTTATGGATCTGTGTTTCATCCATTGTCTCATACTGCATAAAAGCATTATTTTTATTTCGTTTAAACAGCTCCAAACCTTGCTCAGAATGATTAATACATTGTTATTTTTGGTCCGCTATGAGTAATCGCGGAAACCATTTAAACAGACATTTACGCATTCCCAATAGTTCATGTAAAGTGGTGTAAACATTTCCTTTCAATATCTTCGTATCAGCTATCTCTTGTGGTTTTAATTTACGGTTTTGCGAAATAATTTTGTTAATTTTACTGATTAAACTTGAAGAGATTTACCACTAAACACCAGATCACTTTTTTTGAACTGCTCGACGCACCTCCTGATGATGCTAACATGTTTAGCGAAACGTGCATGGAGCAGTTAAAAAAAAGTGATTTGGTGTTTAGTGGTAATTCAAGTTTAGTGTTTCACACCAAAGATTCCAATAGAAGAATTGAATTTTTCTGATTGTGTAACCACCTCATTTGGACGTCCAGAGCGTCATTGGTGTTTGTACGGTCACGTCTGAATTCAGCATATCAATAAATTATGGTTGATTTTCCAGATCAGAGTCCGGGTAATGTTTATTAAGCCATTATTTTGCATCAAATAGAAATGCTTAATCAAAATACGAAATTATTTTTTTTTCTTTTGAAAATAACAAAAGCGACAAGTCAGAAACTAGTAGACAGATTGTTATGAAATTTTGACACATGCGTTTGAAGGTTAGAACAATCGACCACTGACCATCTAACATATATGTCAAACCGGGAAGTTATTGACCAATATAATACATGAACAGGTTGCATTTTTCACGAAGTGATTTAACTGATTTGTAAATGACCAGCCAATTTTGCTTTTGCAACTAGGTCGAGGAAATTGTGGTGTATATTGCATATATTATAAGACATAGGGTTATAAGACGTAAAATCTATAAATATTTCCCAAATTTTTGTCAGTTAGGACGCTTTCTGAGAAAACGGACGATATGATTCATTTAAATTGATACGTACGTATGCAAAACATTGTTATGCAAATATAAAAAATATTACATCATCAATATAACAAAATATATAACTCTAAACTAATGACATAAGAACTGATGATATAATGTTTTAGACGAGGTTAGTCGAGGTATCGTCTCTTGATATTTAGACTCTTCAAGGTACCAACACGTGCTCTCTCATCAAGAATAGAAAGATCCCATACTCAACAACCCATACTTTTCGCCGACTTGACTGTGAATGGGGTCTTCCTATTCTTGACGAGAGAGCACATGCCGGTACCCTGAAGAGTCTAAACATCAAGAGACGAAACATGTGACCTCCAATGGAAGGGATGGGTGAAGCCCGTTCACAATCAAACAATCAACAAAATGTTCATTTAGGCGGTAACGCAGGTTGTTGTGTGCTCCACATGAGATTGTGGAACCCAGCAGTTGGGTATCTGATGACACTCAGCACTGTTGTCTTATTGGACGCAGTGTTATTCTTGACGATATAGCATATGTCGGTACCGTGGTGAGTCTAACCACCAACAGACCAAACAAGAGCCCTCCAATCTAAAGGATGGGTGGGGTTCCCTCTCGGTCAAGCAACTAACCAATGCTCATTATGGTGAAGTCGCAGATTGTTGTGCGTTCCACTTGAGATTGTGGAACCCAACGGTCGGGGGTTTATAACTCCTGACTGCTGCTGTCTCATTGGACGCAGTCTTAACTTTATAGCGTATATATACGAGGGTATAGTTGAAATTCAGATGCTTTTTTTAGGGCATATTGATTTCTTTGTAGGAGAATCCATATATTTTTCAACAGTCTCCCTTTGGATTGATCAGTACACTTCGCCAAAAGACTTTCCGACTTCTTTGTGCATTCCATATACTACGATTTGTTCAACTCTTCAAAATAGTTCATTGTTTCGGCGATGGTCTCTTTTTTTATGTGAATTTCTGTGTGTTTCTGTCTTTATGTTTGGAAAGATAAAAAAGTCCGAAGAATAAGATGTATGCGGAATCAGTTCGGAATGTAAATTGACAAATTCGCTGTTGCAATGGCGGACGAACAGGCCGGTGCATTGTAGTATTTAGTATATAACCTTATCGTATAGTATATAAACTTAGAATGGAATGGAATGGAATATCAGGAAATAGTCGCTAGGGCCAGATCTGGAGAACACGGTGGATGAAGAAGCAATTCGAAGTGCAATTCATGCAATTTAGCCATCTTTGCCAACGATTTATAACACGGTGTATTGTTTTGTTGAAACAGCATTTTTTTGTTCATTTGAAGCCTTTTTTGCGATCTCGCCCTTGAAACGCACCAATAAAGCTATGTAATATCACGAATAATATCGCATGCGCATCCCAAAATGTAGAGACCATAATCTTGCCTGCCGGTGGTTGAGTTTTTAGTCACTTTGTCGTTCACATAAAACGTTCACAGTCACTTAAAATGTTTTCATTGTTTGATATCCACTCAACTGGAACCATTCTTCATCCATTGTCACATACCGCATGAAACAATCCATTTTATTTCGCTCAATAAATTCAATAACAGCTCTAAAAATTGCTCAGAATCATCAATACTTTCTTGTTTTTGGCCCACTGTGAGCAAGCGCGTTAGCCATTTCGATAGCAATTTACGCATTCCCAAATGTTCATGTAAAATAGCGTACACATTTCCTTTCGAAATCTTCATATCAGCTATCTGTTGCAGCTTTAATTAATAGTTTTGCAAAATACTTTTGTGAATTCTTCTGATGGTTTAACCACCTCATTTCGACGTCCAGAATGTTCAGCGTTATCGCTGCTTGTATGGTCAACAATAAAATATGGTTGATTTTCCTGGGGCAGTTCCCGGGTAATGTTTATCAAGCCATTGCTTTGCTTCAACAGTATTTTTCTTTATCAAAAAACAATGCTTAACCAACACACGAAATTCCTTTTTTTCACTATTTTGAAAATAACAAAAGTAGCGTCACTTAAAATATAACAATTCAGAAACTAGTAGATAGATTGTCATGAAATTTTGAGACGTGACGTTTATAGGTTGGAACAATCGACTACTTGTAAGGATTTTTCGTAAGTGACGCCATCTATATGTCAGACCGGACCGGATTATTGACCGAAGTGACTTAATTTATTTGAAAATGACCAGTCAAATTTCTTTTTGCAGCTAGGTCGAGGAATTTGTGATGTATATTACGTAGATTATAAGATATACGGTTATACCGTATATCTTATAATCTTCATGATCAAAAGTTGATATTTAAAATTAGTCCATTAGTCCGGAAAATATATCAGTTTCCAATTTTTTGTCAGTTAGGACGCTTTGCGAGAAAACGGATGATATGGTTAATTTAAATTGATGCGTATGTATGTAAACCACTTTGAATACAAATATAAAAAATATAACATCATCAATACAACAAAATATATAACACTATAACCAATTACATAAAATCTTATGATAGAATGTTTGCAAGACGAGGTTAGTTAATGTGATAAAGGAAAACCGTTACTAATTATCAAAGCAAATAAATTTAAAATCAAACATTAAATGGATTCGTTGATGCCGATGTATTATTGTCAGCAATTTTTAAGATATTTTAAATTTTTTAAACGGCTTAAAATATTGTTTTTTTTTTGCCAGCTTAGGAATTATTTTTGACACAATTTTTACCTTGACAAGGTGGTTACAACCTGTTTAGTGTCATTTATGTAAAAATATTACCATCATAAGTAAGAAATAATAACGCTGAATTGTTTGAGTACACGGTATGTCCGGAAAATAACGGAACTTTTTAATTAAAAAAAAAAGCAATTAATTATTTTGTCCAAATTACTATTTTTTATTCGAAATACACCCCTTCCGCATCAATACACCGCTGGACATGTTCACCCAATGCTGGTATAGATTTTTTGTATCATTTTTCAAAATCGCCCTAATGATCTGGTCACGGCTTTTTAGACTTGTGTAACACTATCATAAAACATTCTTTTTCGCTAGTTTGAGTTTCGTGAAAACGAAATAATCAAACGGAGATCAGGCGAATAGAGAGAATGTTGAAGCACACGCACTTGTTTTTTAACCTAAAATCACGAGCAGCGACGATCCTGTGAGATGGTTTGCGCAACAAAAATACACCTCTCGGCGCTCGATATTCGATTCTCACTCCAACGATTCTTTTTCACAAATGCTCTATAATACGCAGATAAAATTCACCAATGAAATTTTGACCCTGTGGAACAAATTCCCGAAGTATAATACCTTTAGAATCGTAAAAACAGATGAACATTGTATTCTCTTGGGACTTCTGGATATGCAATTTTTTAGATTTCGGAGAGCCTGGGGACTTTCTTGTAGTAATTTGGAGTTTTGCTTGAGGATCATACTTAAAAGACCAAGTCTCATCCACAGTTACAATCGATTTCAAGAATATGCAGTTCCGTCTGACTATATTAATAAGGTCTTTACAATGTTCAACGTGAGCAATTTCTTGGCCTGCATGTAAGGCGTGATGATCAAGTCAAGCAAGACTTTCTATTTGTTTTAAGCCTTTGTCAAAATTTCGGGAATCATGTAAATACATGATTAAATATGACCAAATGGTCATATTTAATTCCTCCATTATCCACCTCATAATGAAATTCGCATCGTAGGCGATAATTTCACGCACTTTTTCCACCAACTCATAGCGATTTTTGTTTTGTGGTAAGTCTGGCTTTGAGTCGTCTTTCGAAACATCACGACTGTTCTGGGAACACTTATATCACTTGAACACACCTGCACGGTATAAGCAATGATCATAATAACCTTTTTTGATTCAAATCGGTTCGGTTTTACCGAACTTAATACAAAATTTCATAGTAGCTCTTTGTTTAATCGTGTTTCTGTGACGGGGAGATAAAACTTACTGTCGATCTCAAAATACTATCTGTTCGATTCTAATGACGCCAGTCTCATTTTATAAAGATATACAGCTTTCAGATTATACATATTGTTTCAATATATGGCACAAGTAGTTATCTTTAAATTTAAAACGTTACAAAGTTTTATTCGTACCTACTAAAACAAGGCTGAAGCTTCAAAGTAGTCCTAAGAATAAAAAGGGGAAACTACTGGGTAGCATGTCAAAAATGTCTTTGATCACATCAATTACAGTCACATGAATACAGTTAAGGGAGGATAAATTGTAATAAAATGAAACTCAAACAAAATTTTAACGAACATATTATAAATTATTTTCCACGTAAGGAACTACTAAACTTTTATTGGCAGTTTTGCCATTACAAATTGCTTAGTGATTGTTGTTCTACCAAATAAACCCTATTCAATTTTATTCAATAGAACTTAAAATTATATTAATGAAACTAGAACCATATTTCGTGGTTTCAGCTGGATATAAGGTTAAAAGTCGACAAAATTAACGAAACTCGAACTAGAAATCTTCTAAGTTAGTAATAGTTCCTTCGACAAATGAACTTCGAATTATACCCTATAACTTTAAAAATCACATGGAGACCTACAATAAAGCTTTATTTAGCATATAACTGGCAGTTGATTAAATATTTATATAAATTCAAACAGTAATGGCATATATGGATTGTAAAAGACGTACTTCATTGTTTTAGATAAATATAAGGCTAAAAAAATTAGATATAATTAATATTTCAAAAATATCAATTAATTTAACTTAATATAGGAGGCTTTACTTTTACAAGTTGCTTAGTGGATGTGTTCGTGTCTTAAGCCCCGTTCAAAAAGATCATAAAATTATATATTGGTTCTAAATAAGTTATAATAACTTAATAGAAAAAAGTAAGTAACTGAAATGAAAAAATGTTAACAACTACTAAATTAAATAAAATAATTAAATATGAAATCCTTAACCTTTTTAATTTATGTGTTAGTGAAGATTACTTTTAGTTCGACAATAATCTTTTAAAATAGAGAGCTTTCTAAACACTAATAGTGAAAAGAATTTTTTTTGGTTTGAGTACATGGACGATATTTTGGTACCTGAGACAACGCAGGTGGGTAAAAGTACTTAAGTGACATTAACAACACACGTCGAAAGATAATATTTTAAGTCAGAAATAGAAAAAGATGACACCATTAACTTCTTAGGTCTTCTATAATAAGAAATGCTATTAAATTAAAATTTGATATTTACGAAAATTATTTTTTTTTATATAATAATCCAAAAATTCAATTGCTTTTAAACATTATATGACAGAAAATAATAGTTCAGTTATAATACCCTTAGGTCTTTTAAATCGCATATTTACTCTGGTAACATTGGCGAATCTGGTGTTGTGTGTATATTACTTATAAGCTAACGTATATATTAGATCGGATCTCGTCTTTGTATTTTTTTGTAACATATCTCTTCTTAAGAGATAGATTACTTGTATAAAAAAATATACCTAAAACTTTCCCCTCTATTGGCTCCACAAATTGACCGAATTTAAATTTATTAGGGCAAAAAGGAAAAAAAATAAATAAATACAACTACTCTATCAGCCGGATCTGTAGTTGTCTTTGATTTATTCGGATGTCGTCTTAATAGAAAACAATGTATATATATATATATATATATATATATATATATATATATATATATATATATATATATATATATATATATATATATATACATATACAAACCTAGATGGAAAGACCTGCACATGGATCAGAGAACAGACGAAATTCTGTGACATCATTGTAAAGGTGAAGGTATTGAAATAGAGGTGGGCAGGCCATATAGCGAGACGATGTGACGACAGATGGACCATAGTAATCCTGGGATGGATACCGCTTGATCATAAGCGTCCACGAAGAAGACCTAAAACACGATGGATCGATGACATCAAGTATATTGGATACGAATGGCAAAACAAAGCTCAGGACCGCGCGAGTTGGAAGCATACTCGGGCAGTGGATCGACAATGGCTGAATGATGATGCTATATATATATCATAATATAATATAATTATTTATATATAGGTCATCGCAAATATGCATATCTAAGGTAACTATTAATGAAAAGACAAGTTTAAGTAATGGATTTAATCATATTGATAAACAAAATAATACAACTATTTAGGAAATTTTATTTTTAAGGTTTCTTGTAAGCAGCCTGGGTACATCTTTCTATGTTCTTGTACAAAGCGTGGTAGGAACTATTTTTGTTCTTCTTCTGCAGTAATCAAACATGTTCATTTAACATGTTTTTCGCACAATTCGGCATGGCTTGTAGTGCTCCAAAATAAGGTTAAAAACATTCTTGGGTGTTTTATTTGATCTATGAGTGTTATTTGATCCTAAAACAATCAAGAATTTTTTTAACCTATTGTGGAGCACCACAACCCGTACCGACTTGCGCGGAAAACATGTTAAATGAACATGTTAAGCTAATGCAAGACTTCCACGGTTTGATTACTGCAGAAGAAGAACCAAAATAGTTCCTACCACACTGTGTACAAGAACATAGAAAGATATATCCAGGCTGCTAACAAGAAACCTTAAAAATAAAGTATCCTAAATAGTTGTATTATTTTGTTTGTCTATAAATTCATTACTTAAACTTGTCTTTTCATTAATAGTTACCTTAGATATGCATATTTGTGATGACCTACCTAATAAATAAGTGTTCAAAAACAGCAGTTTACGTAATTTTTTGGGACCTGTCAGTACGAGTTAACATTAACCTAGGCAGTTAAAATTTTGTATATAAGTATAGCTTAGTATATTAAAAAGAAATAGAGGGTATGCGTTTCGGTAACTGCAAAAAAAATCGTCCAAAATAAAGGATACCCTAATATATATATTTTTACGAATATTTTACGAATTTTTTGTTGGAGCTCAAATTTCACATTTTGTATATCTTTTATACTACTGAGGTTTCAGTATATCATTATAGGAGGCACCAACATCATTTGTAAACAGGTGTCTGATTATTAATGAAGACGAGATCCGACAATCGCGCAACACAGCCAGTATAATTTCTTATGTGACAAAGCTTACGTTGCAGTTTTGGTACTCTGATATGTTTTAGAGTTAGTCTTGGAAAATTGTTTATTTCATTATTGTGTAGTGTAGTACCACACACTAGTAAAATGTGTTTCTCGTAAAATTTTAAAAAATCAAAATATTTTTAAGCAAAAACATACAGCACCTGAACTATTTTTGTAAAGCCGATTATTAGATTGAACTCGCCATAGTAAAAAAATACAAAATATTTCTTCAAAGTGCATTTATTTAAATCAAATAAATGGTTATTTGATTTAAATAAGTTCAACTTTGAACCAATATTTTGTAGTTGATAACCACAATACAAGTAATATATCTGCCAATAAGTCCACGGTCTGACAAATAAAATACTTTTTTTGCAAATTTCGACTTTATTCATTAATATATTTTCCTTGAAGAGCAATACCATAATTCCAACGCTTTTCTAACATTTATACATCTTTTTTATAGATATAAATAGAACTTTACCTTTCTGTTTGCCTTCAAAATATCCTTCAGTTTCGGGAAATACCTGTTCATTGAAGCGAAATTTCTTTCCAGCGAGCATTTTTTTGACATCTGAGAACAGGTAATAATCGCTGGGGTCTGATCTGGAGAACCCGCTGGATGTAGAAGCAATTCGAAATGCAATTTATGCAATTTAGCCCTCGTTGCCAACGATTTATGACACGGTGCATTGTCTTGTTGTAACAGTACTTTTTTAATCACTTGGACCCTTTTTGCCATCTCGTTTTTTAAACGTACCAATAATAATATGTAATATTCGCTGGTTTTACCTTTGTAGAGATAATCGATGAACAATATCCCATGCGCATTCCAAAATACAGAGGCCATAACATTACCTACCGATAGTTGTATTTTTGGTTGCTTTAGACGGTTTTCACTGCCTGATGTCCGCTCAGCTGTATGCCAGTTTGACTTCGGAGTGTAGTTATGGATCTGTGTTTCATCCATTGTCGCATACTGCATAAAAAATATTTTTATTTCGTTTAAACAGCTCCAAACATTGCTCAGAATGATTAATACCTTGTTGATTTTGATCCACTATGAGTAATCGCGGTATCCATTTCGACAGCAATTTACGCATTGCTAAAAGTTCATGCAAAATGGTGTAAACACTTTATACTCTAACCACCTCATTTAGACGCCCAGAGCATCATCGGTGCTTGTACGGTCACGTTGGAATTCAGCATATCAATCAATTACGGTTGATTTTCCCAAGGCAGAGTCCGGATAATGTTTATTAAGCCATTGTTTTGCTTCAACAGTATTTTTCATCATCAAAAAGAAATGCTTAATGAACACACGAATTTTTTTTCATTCTTTTGAAAATAACAATAGTGGTGTCATTTAAATCACAAGTCAAAAACTAGCAAATTGTTATGAAATTTTGACACATGCGTTTGAAGGTTACCACAATCGACCACTGGTAAGGATTTTTCGCAAGTGACGCCATCTAACATATATGTCAAACCGGGAACTTATTGATTGCTATATTACATGAACAGATTGCCTTTTTCATTTAGTGATCTAACTGATTTTTAAATGACATTATTTAGAGATCTAACTAATTTTGCATTTAGAACTAGGTCGAGGAAATTGTGGTGTATATTGCATAGATTATAAGACAGGGTTATAAGGCATACGATCTATAAACAGTTCCCAAATTTTTGTCAGTTAGCACGTTTTCTGAGAAAACGGACGATATGGTTAATTTAATTTGATATGTACGTATGAAAAACATTTTTAATTCAAATATAAAACAATATAACAAAATATATGACACCATAACTAATGACATAAAAACTTATGATATAATGTTCGCAAGACAAGGTTAGCCAATTTGATAAAGGAAACCCGTTACTGGTATTCAAAGCAAATCTTTGATATTTAATATTATCGCATAAATAATAAACTGGAGAATATGAGAAAGTAGGGAAGAAGAACATGAGAAAGTAGTCCATAGGAGCTCTACAAATGTGTTTAAACACTCTTTCTCTGGTCATAGCCAATATTTTTATGGAACACTTTGAAACTCAACCCATTAACACCCGTCCGTTGAAACCTACTTGCTGGTTCCGATATGTGATGACACCTTCGTCATTTGGCCACATGGACCACAATCTTTAAATCTGTTCCTTTCGCATTTGAACAGTATACATCCCAGGTCCAATTTACAATGGAGACTTAAAACAATTCTGCTCTCCCTTTTCTTGACGTTCTAATATCAAAAAAGCTAGACCAAAGCATTTCCTATTCTGTCTATCCTATATTCTATATCTATACGTAAACCGTTATCTAAATGCTAGCTCACGTCATCATCCATCCAAATTAAATTCGGTAGTCAAAACTTTAGTCACGAGATCATTAAAATTGTCCGATAGAGAATATAGGCAAACAGAACTTAATTCCCTCAAAATCGCGCTAATTCAAAACGGCTATGACAAGCGTCAAATAAAAAGGCATGTTAATAAAATTCAGGCAACTGGTCATACCAACCAATCTACTAGATAATTGTCCCAAAACCCCAAAGTTCTTCTGCCATACATCAAGGGAGTTACTGATAAAATTACAACATATTATTTGCAACATATTTGATATTTACAACAGAAAGAAATATATCCAGTTTCCTTAGACTAGTGAAGGGTAATATTCCACAAGAGTCACATGGTGTCTATGATATTCCTTGTTCTAGCTGCCCCCAATCATATATCAGCCAAACTAATAGACGTATCGAAAATCGCATATACGAGCATTCTCTCGCTGTCCGAAAATCGGATCTCTCCTCGATTTTAGCAGAACATCATATCCAAACGGGTCACAAAATAGATTTCGTTAAGGCCAGAGTAATCGCACATATATGTTCCTACAAACCCTGCATAATTCTTGAAGCTATTGAGATCGAAAAACGTCCAGACTGCTTAAATAAGAGGGACAACTGTCTTAGAGTTCCAAATACATGCAAACCGCTTATTTCCAAATTGCTCATCTGAAACCCTTCTAGTCAAACGTCCACCTCTCGTCTCACCCCCACCCCTCAACCGAGCGCCCCATCAACAACCTCACTTATTAATACAGAGGCCGCGCCGTCCACGTTCTTTTCTAGTTGTGAACTCTGGGGAGTAGGCAGATTGAGGCCTCGGAGTAAATCAACCAGATTCTCTTGAAAATGGCTTCAAATTGGAAGCCAAAACGTCGAGATTTTACAAATCTAAAACGCGGTTTTACCCGAGAACTTAGTAATTTTAATATTACCAACCGCGGACCGGGATATATATATATATATATATATATATATATATATATATATATATATATATATATATATATATATATATATATATCTGCCAACCCGCATTGGACCAGCGTGGCAGATTACGGTCCATACCTTCAACATGGTATTTCAATATGTTGAAATATGACACTACAACCTCAAACACGGCCCTCATTCCCCGGAGGCCAAGGGGCAACTACCTACGGCAGCGGGAAGACCTGCCCCAAGGCAGAGGGTGCTAAGAATCATCGGGTTAGATCAGGCTGCCATTGGACTTTTGACATTGCAACGTTAAATATACGGACTATGAAAACAGAGGCCCGTTTGCAGACACTATTAATCGAACTTGACAACATACATTGGGATATTATTGGGCTCTGTGAAACACGAAGGAAGGGTGAAGAGTTAATCAAACTGGAACCAACTGGACACGTACTCTACACTCGAGGTACGGAAAATGGCCGATGTAGCGGAATTGGATTCCTCACCAATCGAAAGCTGAAGGACAGTGTGGTCAAAATTTGAAAGTACATCCGACCGATTAGCCCAATGCGTCATTCAGCTGAATAAAAAGTTTAGGCTTCAAATCGTCCAAGCTTATGCACCAACTATAAGCCATAAAGATGAGGAAATTGAGGAATTTTATGATGATGTGGCCCAGCTTTTATACAAGGAGAAATGTAGGTACAAAATCCTGATGGGTGATTTTAATGCCAGAATTGGAACAACAAGAACAGACGAAAATGCAACTGGCCCATATGGAACTGGTGAGTGAGACAATAGAGGTGACAGATTAGTTGATTTTGCTGAAGGACAAGAACTATATATTATGAATTCATTCTATAAGAAAAATATCAGCAGAAAATGGACATGGAAAAGTCCATCTGGGCTCACAAGCGAAATTGACTACATCATGACCAACGATAAAACAATATTTACCAATTGTACTGTCCTTAACAATTTTAATGTTGGAAGTGACCACCGAATGGTACGAGCAAGGGTTAGGATTGACTGTCGAAAAGAGCGCGAAAGAATGGCAAGATCAAAGAAGGGCAAGGTGGATTCTGGAAAACTGCCGGAGAGAGGAAGCGATTTTGAGATTGCTTTGTCAAACCGGTTTGCTGCGTTACAAGATCCAGAGGAGGTGGAAATATCAGTTCAATATGAAGAAATCGCCAACAATGTATTTCAAACGGCTGCTTCAATAGCACCAGAAGAAAAATGTTTCAAACAAACAAAAATCTCCAGTGAGACCATTGATTTAATGAAGAAACGGCGAGCAATGAGAAATGCAGGTAGTCCTTTTGGCAGGGTCGAGTACACTGAGCTCTGCAAAATTATAAGAAAACGAATCAGAGAGGACACGCGCCGATTCAATATGCAGCTAGTGCAAACAACCCTGGAAGAAAACAAAGGAATTAACAAAGCTAAACAGAAGCTGAGAAACAAAAGAACGCAAATATATGCTTTAAAGCGTGAGGATGGCACAGTGTGCAGGACGCGTACCCAAATGTTAGAGATTGTCAGAAGTTTTTATTCCCAGTTATATGAAGATCAGAGCCAGTCAGGGGCAGCAATACGCACGGAAGAACAATATATAATGCCAGATATCCTAGTGGAGGAAGTAACAAATGCTATAGAATTGATGAAGAACGGCAAGATTCCAGGAAAGGATAGTGTAACTGTCGAAATGCTAAAAGCTGGTGGTCGGACGTTATATAAAACACTGGTAAAATTATACTCAAAATGCCTCAAAGAACAAAAAGTACCTGACGTATGGAAAAATGTGGAAGTGGTCCTTTTACATAAAAAAGGAGCACAGGAAGATTTAAAGAACTACCGTCCAATAAGCCTCCTCTCAGTGATGTACAAAGTTTTCACTAAGATAATTTATAAAAGAATATTAAAAAAACTGAATGACGCACAAACAAGAGAACAAACAGGATTCAGAAGTGGATTCAGTACAATGGATCACATCCAGGTTGTACAGCAGGTCATAGAAAGGCACAACGAATACACCATGCCACTGTGCTTGGCTTTTATCGACTACGAAAAAGCATTTGATTCCATCTCAAAGCATGCGATAATGGATGCACTGCTTAGCCAAGGTGTAGAGAGAGCCTATGTAAACCTATTAGAATCGATATATGATGGAGCTACAGCCACAATTCACCTTGATGATCTTGAAGTGGGAATTAATATAGAACGAGGTGTACGGCAGGGTGACGCAATATCGCCTATTCTTTTCTCGGCTGGCCTTGAAGAAGTATTCCGTAATATGGATTGGGAACAGGATGGTGTAAAGATCAATGGTGCAAACTTAAACCATCTTAGATTTGCAGATGATATTATTCTCATTTCACAAGACCCAGAGGAGCTGCAAAGACGCATACAGGAACTGCAAAGGGCTGGCGAACCATTTGGCTTGAAAATAAACCTGAAAAAGAGTCAGGTTATGTTCAATTACTTCGCTCAGTACAGAAGAATTTCAGTTCTAGGTAGGGATTTAGAGATTGTGGACAGCTTTATATATCTTGGGCAGAGGATTTCCATGGAGGGGAATACCGCCCGGGAGGTGGAACGGCGTGTTAAATGTGGCTGGCAGGTATTTGGTAGGCTCAACATGGTGTTTAAGAGCAGACTCCCACTTTGCCTGAAAAGAAAAGTATTCGATCAGTGCGTTCTACCCGTTATGACATACGGAAATGAAACCTGAACACTCACATCGCAATCAATTCAAAAACTTCGGGTGGCAGAGAGGGGAATGGAAAGATGTATGCTTGGCATTACAAGACGAGACAGAAAGTCCTGCGCATGGATCAGGGCACAAACAAAAGTCTGTGACATCATTGGAAGAGTAAAACAGTTGAAATGGAGATGGGCAGGCCATATAGCGAGGCGATGGGACGACAGATGGACCAAGGCAATCCTGGAGTGGATACCGCTTGATCGCAAACGTCCGCGAAGAAGACCGAAAGCACGATGGATTGATGACATCGTTAAGTATATTGGACCCGAGTGGCAGAGGAAAGCCCAGGATCGTGAAGGTGACAATGTGTGTGTGTGTGTGTGTGTGTGTGTGTATAAATGAATGAGCATCTTGTTGGCTGCTTGGCTGGGGATGAGCCCCACCCATCCTTTCCATTGTAGGGCATATGTTTCGTCTCTCGACTCAGACACGATACCGGCACATGCTCTCCAATCAAGAATAGGGAGACCCTATCCACAGTCAACAACTCATTCTTCATGTGTGTGTGTGTGTGTTTCTAAGTCATTCCGGGTGTCGATTTGCTGCGCTCATTTGGCATTTTCAGGTGTTGTCCGGTTCGACTGAAAAGTCAAACTCGAGTCTAGCCGAAGGGCACAACACTTGAAAATGCCAAATGAAATTTTGGCGAAACCTCGTGACTCTTCGCAGAATCAACGGATCGACACCCGAAATGATTTAGAAACATTATCTACCATCCGTGAAAATATTAGACGTAACATTAATTTTAAAGTTCGTTAAATGAAAAAGAAAAATGTATCTAAAAGAAATGTAAAAAGTGAAAATATGTGTAAAGTATAAAATATTTTTATGGCTTTTATTAATTCTTGGTAAAAATACATATGTATTATAATGGAAACAAAATAATAGAAAATATAATTTTTAATACTAAAAATCTACTATAACAATTCACAAAAAAACCTAAAACTACTTTGTAAAAAAGTAATATGTCTGCTTTTGGTGATTTGGAAGAGTATTTTTTTGTAAATACATTTCAATTTCAAGCGTTGCGCTCAAAATGCCATCTTCTAAAAGTCGTTTTAGGTTTTTTGGTCGGTTGGCATTGTTGTTGCAAGGTCGTTATCCACATCAACGAAAGCGTTTATTATAGTGGAATTTATTTTTTCCAAGTTAAAATTATTATTAGTAAGCCAAACACTTAAAGGCAGGCTGTCATCGTCCTCCACAGCTTGTCTAATAAGCCATTGGGTGAGGGGCAAGTCATCATCCTCATAGAACTCGCAAAGGGAGAGCCATGCATGTTTGAAACAATGCTTAATTGTTTTTTAGGAAACCTGTTGCCAAGCCTTAGAAATCCTTTCAACAGGATCGAGCATATGTATTGCTATTGGTGTGCTATTTTCAATGCACTTAAGATTACTGATCATAAGCTGTCGTCGATAATACATTTTCAAACTGTGAATAATATCTTGATGCATAGGTCGTAAAACATGATGCATAGGTGTAAAATTTGGTGGAAAAAAATCCAGTTTAATGTTGTTTTAGATTCGTAAGAAGCAGATGATCAGGGCAGTTATTAATAAGCAATAATATGTGCGTATTTTCTCTTATCAGTTGTTTGTCCCATGATCTTAATTCACTTTTGAAAATATCAGTGGTCATTCACGCCGGTATGGTTCATCGGCATTTAAAACATCGCTAGCGTTATAGATACTAAGATGTGGAACTTATCTTGATTTAACCCAAAGAATTTTACTAGAACTTATATTGTACCGCTTTTTGAATCTACCCGAATACAAGAAAATCCAGCAACATTAAACATTTTCGCAAACTCTTTAGCTTTGGAACAATGGACCCAGCAATAGTAGTATTCATGCCTCTTTGATACGTAAACCATTTAATTTTGCGAATTCTTTTACCTTGTTTCAAAACTCCGCAGAATTGCAATATTTTATTTTAATTTTTTAGTACCGTGGACACTGTTGTCTTTTTCAATCTCTTGAATTATTGAAATTTTTCCATCCATTGTTAAAGCCTTCCGAACTATTTTATTGGAACTAACTTCGGTTAATTCATCTTTGCTTAAAACACATTTTAATTATAAATTCGTTTAGACACGATCAAAACAGTTCAACTTTACTATACAAAACCAACAAGAAACTTGCTAAATAAAATTAAGGGGATAAAATTATTGTTGACTGGTTTGCATGTCAAACTCGTATACCCATGTCTCATCACCAGATACAATGCGTTTTATGAATGTGGGGTTGGAATTGACTCGTTCTAGCATGTGTTCAACAACCTTTACGCGATTGAGTTTTTAAAGAAAATTCAGTTATTTCGGTACTAGTCGAGCGGCAACGCGTTTCATGCCCAAATAATCGCTTAAAATGTTACGAATTGATTCGTGAGACACACAAAGATCAGTGGATATTTCTCCCAAACGTAAATGACGATTTTCAGTCACCATTTCCTTCATTTTAGCTATGTTAACTTCAGTTGAAGACATTGATGGCCGACCAGAGCGAGGCAAATCTTCCCCCACATCTCGACCGCTTTTGAATACACTATACCACTCGCATGCACGTGTTTTTGATAGTTTCTTTATCATTAATTTGTATTAATTAACATTAATAATGTCATTATTAATTTTCAGCGAATTTTAATTTTTATCATTTCAGCATTGTCAGCACACGAAATCCAATTTACAATGCAAAATTTAAGACAAATTCTTTGCTCAATGTTTTTATTCATTATAAAAAACGCAAAACACTTGAGATGAACTGACAAAATTAAGCACTGTAAACAAAATAAATGACAGATGACGTTCAAACTCCGCGCCAATATAGAGGATAGTTGTGCCAACTCAGCTATAAAAAGAATTTTGACAATCCCATTAAGCGGGCTTTTCAAATGATGAATTTCCGGTACTTTTTTGACAGAATATGTATGTGTGTGTGTTTATATATATTTTTTATTACATATATTTTGGTAACTATTTAATATTATTATTATTTTTTTATTTATTGATCAGTTACTTTCGGTCAGTTAATAAGTTACAATTTTTTTTATAGTTTTTCTTTATTTGGGTTTTCGCCACGATCTAAAACTCAAAAAATATCAAAAATATCTGTTCTTATGTAAATAAAGAATCATTGGATAAAAAACAAAAAAATAAACGGAGACAAATTTCTCAGTGATTCTTTTTTGTAATAAATTTGCTTAACGAACAAAATTTTAAAAATATAAAAATGTTCTAAAAAAATATACAAACTTTTAACGTTAACGTTTCGGGAAGTATTCTCCTCCCGTTTTCAAAACGAATCTAAAAATAAAGTATATTAATTTCTATAAATTACGAAAAGATAGAAAGTAAATATATTTTTTGTGTATGTCAATGATACTTACATTTACAATTCATAAATAAAAAAAAATATATATGAACACGCCACAATCATTCAGACATTGCTTATATTTTTTTTATTGTGTTGTTAACGTTTCGTTTCAATAATGAATCATCCTCAGAACGATTCTACAATAAACATTATTTTTATAAAAAACACAATTTTACGTCTAAAAAGCTACCAATATCTAATTAAACAAATTAATTTCCAATTTTTTAACTAAGATGTGACATTTTTTCTTTTTAAATTTTTAATTGACATATATCTGACGTTGATATATTTAACAAATCATCCACCTTTCAATTTTTGTTTCTTATTATAACCTAACTGTTTTGGATTTGTTATGTGTAATGCTACTATATGCAAAAATAAATAAATATGAACATTTATTATTTAATAATGTTATTATATATACAACTTAAATTATCTGTATCATCTGTATCTATAGATAATGAACACAACGTATAAGGACAAATACGATACAACAACTTATAACGACGAACTTTAACGACTTAAAAATTCTAGGTTTTGAAAAACCTAGCACATGGTTTCTGAGATTTGCAATGCTTCCAAACGTTCATTGACTATTTGGAAAGAGAAAGTCGATTGCAGGAGAGTATGTTGCTGCATTATTGGCCAAATTTCACGATGAGTTGATAAAATACTCTGACTTGGCGTTTTTACCCGTCGGGGTGTCGTTTTATCACGATAACGCACTAGTCTATATGTCCGCCATTGAAACAACGGAATTGCTCTATTTGTGCTACGAGTTGATGCCCCATTTACCCTATTCTCCAAACCGCCCCCCCCCCCCCCTTACATCTTTCTCTTTCAGAATACGAAGGATTGTCTGTATGGAAAGAAATTTTCATCAAATGAAGAAAGCATCGTCGAAAGGCATCGTCGTAGAGGCCTAAGTAAAGTGTATAGAGCTTAAAGGAGCCTACGATGAAAAACAAATTAATTTTCGACAAGAAAAGCAATATTTCAAAATAATATAATAATTTAATAGCTGGCTGGATGAAAACTATTGAATTTTAGAAGAATGTTGGTAATATATATTTTATACGCTTTCCCGGCTTCAAAAAGGTTGCTATCTAATTAGCTTGTAATTTATTCCTGTTCGGGCTATATGATTACTCTCAGGGATTCCATGTTATAGGAATTGTGACTTTTAAGGTACTTCATAATTTTGTATTTATGTCCATGACCGTTTGTAGATTTTTTAGAGGTTTTGGCCAATGATATTATTGTATTTATCACTCGGCATGTATATGTAAAAATCTGTTATAGATTTTATTAAATAGGAAACTAGGAATCAATTTGATCTAGTTAAGGTATTTTATCATGTGAATTAAGTGAATTTGGAATTTTTCAAAAATATCCAATTAGAGTAACATTTCTTCCATGTTACACACAAAATTTGCCCAGTTCTTCAAACAACATTAAATGTCAGCAAACATTTGCCGAGAACGGTTTCTGGCCTTAAGCGCTCATCAGTCGAGCTTGAGTTGAACGTTTGAAAGCAACTGAAGAAATGATTAAGGGTACGACCATAAACATCGGCCATGACGAATGTAGGCTGTAATCAAATGCAACTCACACCATCTTGTGGTAGTTTATTAAAAATATTCAAAAACAAGGAAATTTATTTCGTGCTCCAAGCAAAAATTGCAGTTGTTTTCGAACGTTCAGCTTGAGCCCGACTGATGACGGCTTAAGATCAGAAACTTGGTTTGCTGACGTTTGATAGCGACTGAAGGAATGTGCAAATTTTTGCATGAAACACGGAAGAAATTTCCTTGTTCTTAAACATTTTTAGTATTCTCCAAGAGCCCATTATACAACAAGAACATTTGTTATTAGGTTGGGCGATATTAAAATTTTGAAATGTCTGGTATCTACTAAACATTTTCAATTATTTCTGGAATAAATAAATGCGGTAGATTTTTTATATTAAGGGTATTAATATTAATTACGCAATTTCGTCGGAAGGTTTCGCTTTTTGTGTTGGTTCAGTATTATTTTATTGGAAACTCGTGGCTTGTAAATACCCTGGTTAAACAATGTTTTATTTTCATTATCAAGATTACTTGAACCCTTGCTTTTTATTATAATAGTGAAGTATATCTAAATCAACCACTTTTTAAGCTTGGTAATTTTTGCATGACCCATTTGGATAAATATATTGTGGAATTGAAGATTTTGAAATTGTTCTTTAGGGAAGAATGTTTGATAATTGGATCTAAAGGTTTTTTGAAATATATTAGATTTGCTAAAAGATTGTTATGCGTATAGCATGTACATATAGCAAATCTCATTAAATTCACTAGACGTTTTTAATTACCAAGTTCGCATTATTAGGAGATGATTAAAATGTGAACTGCTTTAATTTTTAATCTGTTGATTTTGAGAGTTATTTTTTGATTTGATTGAATGTGTAAAATCAATTCTTCTATTGGAATCTTCGGTGTGAAACACGAAACTCGAAGAGATTTACGTGCTTCGAAAAGTTTAAAAAAATTAGTTTAGTGTTTGTTGGTTTGGTGATTAGTGGTAAATCTCTTCGAATTTAATATAAGACTTTTTTTCAATTATTAAATTTATTACTTATGTGAATGAATCTTTCTAAGGCGTTTTTTTTCAAATTGTTTAATTTAATGACAAGTTCAATTGAATTAAGTCAACATGTATAATATGGAAAATATTAATGATCTAGCATCTTGACATTCCATAATAAAATTGTATGGTGTTTAATTTTTAGGTAAGCTGGTTAGGTTTTGAGGCGATACAAATGTTGAAGGCGATGAAATGTAATCAGTCTAGATTTCCTTGATGAGAGCCAGTAATAATTGAGAGAACGCAGTTCAGATAGAATTTTCATCGGTAACTGATATTTTGTGTAGTTTATACGGAATAAAATAAATATCAGAGGGGCGGATCGGGAAGTCACTTCTGCGTAGCAGTGCTAACCGATAACATATGGTAAATTAATTACCTTAATGCCGTCGATGAGAAACATAGTAGATATAAGTGGTAATTATTAATAAAGTACTTGCAATTGACAGTATCACATCCAGTATGCATATTTGACTTAAACTGCCCATTCAGTAGAATATCTTGAATAAAAAAAATGATACAGTTTTTGCTTTTTTAATTGTGTTTCTGTACACTTTTGCTCAAAATATGATAAACTAAACTACTTTTTAGATTTTTTCAAGCTGAGGAGTAATATTGTGGTTCTGTTAATATAAGTGAAATGCCACCAGTTCGTATATCATGTTGTATCAGGTAATTATCCGAATTTGAAATAGGAGGAGCTATTGATCTGAAATAAGTAGGTCTAAGTATTGAAATAGGGAAACGATTGGACATTACTGTTTCTAGTTAAGTTAATATAAATAAGTAGTTTTAATAGCCAACATCAGGTTACAAACACATATAGTCTCGAAAATAAGAAAATAAAGCTATAATAAAGAAGACAAAGCTTACAAGATTCGAAAAAACTAGATAAGGCTATAAAGAAAGAAATATTACTAAAACTGGACCAGTTATCAGAAGGAATAAACAATAATTTACCTATAGAACAACTGAAGCAGAAAATTGCAGGCACACATTAAAAAGTTCAGAAAATGAAAAGGTTGAGTAGATGTGTTAGGAGATTCAGCAAAGATAGAACTAAGAAAAGTAAAATAGTAAATTCTAAAGATGAAGATAAAATTAAGTAAATACAAAATCATATGTAAAATGCAGCAACCACGGAAGAAAAGTATACAAACAATATAAGGAACAACTAGTTAGCAGAGCTCAGACCGATAGAAACGCAAAATATATCTAAGAGTTATATAAAAAATTTAACACTAATAGAAAGTTAGAGGCATTTGGCATTTGTTCTTCCATGGACATTGTTGTTGGTTCTGAACTTCATATAACTGTGAATAACAGTTTTTGATAACCTTTAACGTTTCCGTACGCGCCCTTCACACTGTGCCAACCTCACACATTTAAGCATACATCATTTTCTTTCTCAACTTTCGCAACCATTTTGAACTATTCACTTGATTTATGACGTTCTAGATAGAATATGATGTTTTAAATGGGTAAAAAAAAGAGAAAAGTGAAGTTCCACGGCGCGGCTTATACCTAGGGAATATCAACAACTTTACAATGACTTGGAACTGTGGCTTGAATAAAACTCTCGTCCTCAACTATTTTTAATTGATTGTGCTCGAGCATTTCATGAGTCTTACTGCAGTAAGTAGAGAAAGTATTTCAATTGCGCTAAATAATATCGGAGTTCCGTAAAAAAATAATCAGACTACTCAAAGAAGGGGGTATTTAATATCAGTGCTGCGTACTTTACAATGGACAACCGTTAGAGCCCTATAAGATATAAACTGAAACCAAACAAGGCTGCATACTTTCGTCATAGATAGGGTAATTTAAGAAAAAACAAATAATAGACGGAGGGAAATTCATTCGAATTTGATAGGGCTACTAGAGGAGATAAACTACGTAGACAATGCAGGTTTATTGTCGGCATAAAGATATTTGAAATAAATAATCTAGGAAGAGAATCAAAGAAAATGAGCTTTAACATAAATAGAAATAAACGAAAACTTTTAGCAAATAAAATTATAGAGGCAACAATCATATACATTGAACCACTGTTAGAAACCATGGAACTAATTTATTTTGGTAGCACCATCTCAAATAACAAAGAACCAATTATAAATACTCAATAAAGAATAGATAAGCCTACAAAAATTTATGCTAATATATGTAATATGTAAATATTTGCGATATGCCAACGTATGGCCTAAAATGAACGTTTACAACTCGACAGTGAAGTTATTGCTGCTTGGTGATTTTGGAACATGGATTGTTACAACAGCAAATAGAATAAAACTCCAAATATTCTTAAGCGAATGTTCTAGAACTATACAGGACATATGGTGACTCAGAAAGAATCAAGAAGATAGAATAATTGCAAATGAGCGGGCAAAAACATATTGAAGCAATCCCATATAACGGATAAACGGTGGGAGTAATTTTCTCGAACAAGAAGAAGGGAATGTAAAGAGTCCGACCGGTGGTGTACTCAGGTTTTTTTTTAACTGTGATAGTGAACCAGCGGTGAGACTGAAGATACTTTTCAACTGTAAATAAATAGTTACTTTTTACAGGGGAGAAATTTTGAGGCAAACTTTTTTTGAAAGTCTGTCACATTCATAAGACCTGAACTACCGCATTACATCAGCAGTCAGATGGAATGGTGGAACGCCTGAATCGGACCATAAATAGATACCTGTCGAAGTAGTCTCTGAACATCATAGAGATTGGGACCAGTTCCTACATTTGTTCCTGTTGACCTACCGTTCATCCGTACATTAGAGCACAGGGCAGACCCTAGCCAGCGTTATTATAGGCAGAGAACTTCGACTGCCCTGCTACCTGAAGTTTGGTGATCCACCAGGAGAAGACACAGTATTCTGTAACCTCCGAAGGAGAATGGGTGACATCCATGAAAGGGTTCGCCAAAGTATCCATGCTGCCAGTGATCGAATGAAGGAGGCCTACGATGTCCGAGCTGAGAAAGAGGGATATCAGGTTGGGGATTTGGCGTGACTCTACAATCCTTGCCGTCGTCGTGGATTATATCCGAAATTCCAGACCTACTGGGAGGCACCTTATGAAGTTCTCGATAGGATCAATAACGTGGTGCATCGCATACGAAGACTACTGCGAGGGAAACCAAGAATCACCCATTTCAACGGAATAATGCCTTTTACCAGTGATTGGGACGATGGTAATTGAGAAGGCGGGGTACGTCGGATGGACCTTCCCGCCGAGCTGAATAATTTATGGGCAAATATTCCACTGGTCAGAAGAGTCGACAAGGCATTACTACAGAAGTACAACTGGACCTGTTTACTGTCCCAGAGAAATACGCATTGGCCCACAGTGTAGCCGAAGATCTGCAGATGTCCCGGAGAATCGCAGTCATATTTAAGAAGAAGTTCGGACAGGTATCCAACCTTAGGAAGCAGAATCCGCATGTTGGTGATGCTTTGCAGATAACAACCAACCAGCAAGGTATCAACAGAAAAATCTTTTATCTGGTGAGCAAGACAGCCAGTCATGAGAATTCGTCATATAACTCTATCTGGGATACCTTGTGCGACCTGAGAGAAAAGCCTCTGGACCAGGACATCAGCAAGTTAGCAATACTCAAATTGGCTTGCAGGTTGGAATGGACCGTCTGGATTAGAGGCTGGTGCGGAATATGCTGGAAGAGATATTCAAATTCAGGGAAGCAAAGGAGCCAGATAAAAGTCGAAGATACAATAGTGTACAGAGGAGTGAAGTGTGATTCTGACAATTTTCTACTTTACACCAAAGTCTTCTTTCAAAATAATGAAACAAAAAGCCTGGACCTAAAAAATTCACCAAAGGAAGAGGTCAGAAACAAGCAACAAAATCTTGCGGGTTAGATTGGACTGTCGGGATTTGGAGGTTGGTACGGAATATGCTGGAGGAGATATTCAAATTCACCGGGATTACCATTTTGGTATGCTGTTTACACCCAAGGTGAATGGCCAGGCGAAAGGCGAAGGTTGCATATATCGACATGGAGAAAAACGGACCAGGATGGATTTCGAGACGACATTTTCTTAAGGAGGGGCAGTGAAGCAACTCGGTATAACGGATAAACAAGGGGGAGTGTCAGTGTCAGTAATTTTCTCGAGCAGGAAGAAGGGAATGTAAAGAGGCCGACCGGCGGGGGACTTGGCTTTTTTTATGAACTGTGATAGTGAACCGGCGGTGAGACTGAAGATAATTTTCAACTGCAAATAAATAGTTACTTTTTTAACAGACATTTTTTTATTTGCAACTTTTTGCGATTTGTTGGAAAATCGTTACAATACAAACGTCAATGAAAAAATAAAAATAAAAGAAAACAGGAGTTTGGTCATACTCTAAGAAAAGCGGTTATCACCCCTGTTATTTCAGTCCTGTTATGGAACTCATCCAGAAAACGAATAAGAGGTGGATCCCGCACAACGTGGAAGGGAACCATCGCAAAGAAAATCCGAAAATGCATTATAGAACTAAGGAATATTCCACAGGACCGTAGAATTTATGATTTTTTATCATTATATAATACCATCACAATATACACAAAAATGTTAAAATTACTTTTCAGTACGTTACATTTTTTTAATTATCCATATAACAAATTTGTAAATAAATAATTGCATTTTTATAATTGCAAGGTAATACAATTTTTATTATTGCTAAGCAATTTATTGACTCCGATAACATACTTGAAAATTATTGTTTTTTTATAATGATAAAAGTTCGAGGATTAAAATAGTGAATTTGCGAGTAATTGAACTGATTCTATCTTTCCACTTAAAGTTTAACAGAAGCTTCACAAGGGATGTTTTCAAAGTTTGCAATTTAATTTCTGCATTTTTCCGAACTCTGGGTATGCTATAAATAGGATGAAATAGTTTGATTGTATTTATTTGTCGTAACTGTTCTAACTTTGAAATGTAGAAAATTTCATTTTGTCATCTCGATTATGTTGTGCACTTTGATATGTTTTTTTTTAATATCTTGCTTTTTTGTTAATCGTGAAACTTCACTATAGTTAATGACATTCATTTATAATAATCATTTCTCGCTTAGGTTGAAGGGACTTTTACAAGTCCATTTATAAAATGACTTGACTGTTATATTGCATTGAAATAATTGCAAAAATTAATTTTGTTAACACATACCATTTTAAGAATATCCTTGTGTTAAGCAGCATAATTAAGCATATTAATGTTCTGATATTGCAAAGTTGAATATTTGTTTCCTAAACACCTTCATCAACTAACCTAATAAGAAACTAAACTTAGCAAAAGTGGTGCTATATAAAAGTACTGCTACTAACCCCCCCTTTCCTTCCCTCACTGATAGGACAATTGACAAAAATAAAACAGTTTTCTTCAAAGACCTAATGAAGCTTTTGGACTAGGTGAAGAACCGGAAAGAGTTTTTTCTTATAGGTGACTTCAATGGAAGACTAGGTAGGCAAGAAGGAACCAAAATATTGGGCAGGTATGGAAAGAAAACAGTAAATTATAATGGAGAAAGATTATTAAAACTTTTCAACCAGTATAACCTAAAACATGTACCTTTTTTAAACATAAAATGATACACATGTGCACACACGAACAACTGACAAAATTTATAATAAATTACGTTATAGGGAAGCAAAGGAGCCAGATAAAAGTCGAAGATACAGGAGTGTACAGAGGAACGAAGTGTGATTCTGAAAATTTTCTAGTTTAAACCAAAGTCTTCTTTCGCAATAATGAAACAAAAAGCCTGAACCTAAAAAATCACCAAAGGAAGAGGTCAGAAACAAGCAACAAAATCTTAAAAGAACTGGTTCACGAACACTCAATTTAATTTCTGTATAAACTCAAATTAAGTAATAAACTAAAAGAAGCAGAGGTAATCAAAGGTAACCCAGAAATACTATATAATTGTATCGTTAAAGCCGTACATGAAGCTCCTTAACAAAACTTAGGAACCAGATAAGAACTCCAAGGAAAAAGAAAAATAACATTAGTGGAACGATAGTAAAGCCGGAAATGTGGCGGAAATAAGGAAAACGTATGAGTGATGGTTAACGACTCAGGAATAAAGTGTTTTTAGTGATCTAGTGACTTTAAGTTGAAAGTGGGTGAGAATGTTCAAGGACGGGCGACTTAATGTGCATGATGACCCACGCTCTGACCGACCTTCTCTAATTTCTGAAGATTTGGATCGTGATGTGGACAACAAAATTCGAGAGAACCGACGATTCACGATTTTAAAGTTATCAAGTGAATTTCCACAGGTTTCAAACTCGGTTTTGTACACCATTGTTTAGGAGAAACTGAATCATCGAAAATTGTGTTCTCGGTGGATTTCAAGACTGCTTTCTGACGATCACAAAACAAATATATTTGGCTGTGTTTTATCGTTTTTGACTCGATACAACCAGGAAGGAGATGAATTGTTGCTGATGATGTTGCTTCATGACAATGCAAGACCACATGTTTCTACACAAACACAAGGTATAATCAGGTTTTTTGGATGGGAAGAACTGGATCATCCACCTTACAGTTCAGACCTGGCATTCAGTGATTTTTACTTGTTTCGGGTCGAAGTTGTGTTCGGAGGAAAAATCTTTGAACAAAAATGGAAATGATGTAGAAAAAAATATATAGAAATATGTAGAATAGAGAAAAAAATAATGATAATTATAATATTTTTCTTCATTCGAAAAAACGGAGCTTATTTAAAAAAATATGCCTCGTATATATTGACATTCACAAAGGTTAATATGGTATTGTGCCACTATCAAAACACTGATAAGCTGTGAAATAACAAAATATAAAACCTAAATATATCCAGCGGTCAAACAACTATACAGCTAAAATACAAACCCAGTCAAAGGTGGAATATTACTCACACCTGAAATTCGCCAAAGTTTAACGACAAGGTTGTTGCTTAGCTCCTTATTCAAATTATATCTGAATGAAGTGTCAAGCCTCTGGAGAACAATGTGTGGAAAAATGGGACTTCGAATATACGACACGCTAGGTGTAGACACGACAACTAAATATTCTTTACTGTTCGCAGATAATCAAGTAATCATTTGCTGCAAATGTTAATCGAAGTATATAAATAGAGAAGACTTCAGCTAAATTTCGAGAAAACCGAATACATGGTAGTTGGTGGAGACGGAAGAGACTTAAACATTGAAAACGGATGTACTGTGGGGAACTGCCAAAGCTGTAAATATCTTGGAATAATTATGTCCAATAAAGGCAGAAATGAAGAGGAAATATGACATAGAGTTGGAAAAGGCAGGGTAGCAATACGACAGCTACACTCGTTAATCTGGAATAGAAAGATGCCATATAACATTAAACGGAAGCTATTGAAGGTTAAAGTCGAAACATATGGAGCATAGCTTTGAGAAGTATCTGACAGCAATATACGGAGATTGGGGGATACGGAAAAGGATTTTAAGCAACTTAAGGACTTTAGCTCAGGTAAGACTATTATGGATAAAGTCAGAAACGAAACAATAAGGGAAAAATCGGAATACCTTTTGACATAATGCACTGTAGAAGCGAAATGTTAAGCTAGTATAATCACAAGAAAAGGATGGAGATGGAAAAGTTGCCGTCAAAAGTATGATACTGCACTCCGACACACCGAAGAAAAAGAGGAACACTAAGATTATCAAGGGAAGTGGAAGTGAAGAAAACGATGTTAAATAGAGGCCAGCATGAAATTGATTGGCAAGGCCGCCAAAGGTAAGCAAAAAATATATCAAAGTGAAAAAGTTAAAGAGCGTTTTAACTTTTTCACAGTTATATATCTAGCTATAAAATAAGGTGGAAATAAACGTTACCTACAAGTATATAAAAACAGTCTTATTTGAAGTTTAGCGGTAACTTTTAAAATATGTATAACAGTGTAAGAAAAAGTACAAAGTTTTGCTGAGTGGTCCAGGTCTTTTCTAGCACCTTGTGAAGATCAGCATGGCCTTACGACCAGTTTCATGGCATTTGGTATTAGTTAATTGACTTCAGAGCGATTTCTTTAAGTGGTATAATTGTTTTTAGTTCCGCATATCATAATGATAAATGTATGTACTACTGTGATCAGAACGTAAGATGACTTGTTTAAAAAAATCGTGTGTTTTACATATTGATTAAGCCGTTTTTTTTTTAATTGGTATGACTGTCCTTGACACCTGATAGAAGTTTTATATTATTTTTCTTGTTAAGTGAGAAATTATACTTTCTATTGTAATTGTTAAACAATCTGTCGGAACGAAGAAGACTTTCCACGCAAACCAATGAAAAAAACATAATAAAGAAGAAGAATTGTCTATGCTTTAATTGAAAAAATGTGGATGCTATTCAATAGAGTTCTTTGAAGAATCTATTCAAGGAAACTGCAGTAGCTCATTTTTGTGAGAAGTGAATTGAGAAAACGAACATCCATAAATAAAAAATATTAATTATAAATCTAGCCTCTATGGAGATTACTCTCAGAATGTTTTAGTGTAATTAGATGTCACAGTGTGGGGGTTAATTCCACCAGACTGATCCAAACTTGGTAAAATAATGCACTTGCCTAGTTGTAGCTACCAGCTTTATGATAAAAATTATTGTGATTTCGACTTACAGCACGTAAGTCGAAAAAGATTGGAGATTACACTCTGCAATCTCGAATAATTGCACTCTCATTGATTACTGTTGTTCATAACAAACAAAAGCTTTATTTTATTTTATTAATATGTATTTTATCCACATAGCGACTTTTGATTTTTTTTAATTAATAAATGGATACATAGTAGTTGTGTTTTAAATGATAAAATTAAAGTCGAAAAAGATTGGAGATTACACTCTGCAATCTCGAATAATTGCAATCTCATTGATTACTGTTGTTCATAACAAACAAAAGCTTTATTCTATTTTATTAATATACATTTTATCCACATAGCGACTTTTGATTTTTTTTAATTAATAAGTGGATACATAGTAGTTGTGTTTTAAATGATAGAAAATATTTCAAGAAAACAGAAAAATGAGGAAACTGGGGATTACTCGGGAACACCTTTAACATATACATATAATACATATCATATCTTGAATACAATAACAAGAGCTAGTATTTCTAATCGAGTATTAGCAACTAGAGATGAAACTAAATATGTTGTTTGTGAATGTTTATTGATCCAAATTTAATTTATATACTTCTGTTTGCTAGCATCTTCTGTTATCGATATTGGTCAAAGCGTTCTGAAGCAATACATTTATATTCTATTGCATTCAATGACTTAATATGGAGTCCAGTGATTTTAATCTAATTTTAGTCTAATAAAATAAAAATGATCTAATATTAGCTCAAAGCGAAGAGTCGTGCCTTTTTGATTATTTTTGGAGTTAAAATCTGTATACGTTATCTTTATGTAATCTAATGAAATAGCTTAATATAAAATAAAACATGAAAATTCATCATGACCATAATCAATCAATAAGCCATCAAATACTTGTTTGATGTACCTAATAATTTTAAAACCTATTGATTTGGCTAACATAATATTTGATATGTATCATCTTGATATTTACCACGAAAATATCCCATTTTCTGTTCTGGGACAAAACCTTCAAAAATAAGTAAAAACCTTGGACTTTCATTTTCAAATATTTATCTTTAATATACCTTTCCAAACTGACCTCCACATCAAACCTTAAAATTTCAGGAAGTTAAAAAATAATTAAAACTGGACTAAATAAAAAAACAAGTTTTGACTTAATCACTTACAAAGTGGTTCAAGGAGCAAGTAACAAATATATAACAATAATAACATTCATATTTATTGCAATCTTAAGAATTGGACACATCCCAAGTCAGTGGAAAATTGTACAAATCGTTTTTATACCTAAACCGGGAAAAAAGATCGACGACCTAAAGTCACATATGCTTTTCCTTAAAATATGGAAACCAGTATTAGAATTAAATACAGGCCAAAACAAAAACTGATTTCTGGACTGCCAATTTGGTTTCCAAAACCATCACGGAACTATTGAACAAATACATTTAAATAGTTAAAATATTATTATAGAAACTGAAATGATGGTCCAATCGACTTTAACCGTCCATTTTAGAGACGATCTGTTGTTTTTGATTATAGAAAAAGCGAACTCGTTCTCGAAACAATAAATCTTCTTTTCAGATTCGGGTCTCTGAATGTAGTTTTTTGAATTTTAAATCAAATCGTATACATGTAAGTCCAACTTTTTATCGGTAGATACTAAACCTCTTGTATCTTAATTCAGTTATTAATATTTCACTACCTCTACTTCTAATGCTCCAAAATTTCCCAGAACACATAACTCGGTATGGTATACCTTCTGAATAGAAATTTAATGTTATATGGAATGGAATGCCGATTTGTTAATCATGTCTAAGTATATGCAAAACCGCTTAAAGTTGAGTACGAGTAGACTGAAAAGCCAGACACTTTTTATTAAGACAATGTACTTCACCCAAGGATTTTACAACTTTTTATACCTTTCAAAAAGTACGAATTTTGATACACATATCTTTGCATCCACTCATTTTGTTTATATTTGGAGAGGGAAATAATTCAGATGGAGCCAAATCCGAAGAATTCGATAGATGCGGTATAAATTCGTAGCGCGAATTCATTAATTTTGCTGTTGCAATGGCTGAGGAATTGAAGGGTGCATTGTCGTGATAAAACAATTTTTTTTATAGACATAAGCCAAATTTTTGATAAGGTATAGCAAAAAGGGATGTGCTGCAAATTAAAAAAGACTTACCATACCACTACTATATAATAGTTTCCTTGTCAAGCACCAGACATAATATAATGAACATTATATAATTGATATACCATTCAATCCTCTGTAATGCTAGGAAATGTTTTAAGACTCTCCAGTACAGTCTTCATTGTTATCGACGATATTGTTTTATTAGCACATTAAGAGTGCCAGTTCCAGTAGATTCAGTAACAGCTTCACAGAACTTGTACACGAACTTAAAACATATCCAGATCAGATCAAAAGAGTGCAGATAATTAGAAATTAAACCAAATCAGCACATGTAATTCAATCTTACAAAAAAGTTATGCCCAACAGTGACGCCATTTACCAGCAACTGCTACAACGATACATTACTAAATACCTTAGAATCCACCTCGACCGAAAACTTAATTGACAAAAACAGATTGTCACAAAACGTAAACAGCTTAGTCTAAAACTAAGACAGATATACTGGTTGATCGGAAGTAAAGCTCATATGGCACACGAAAATAAGTTAATGTTTTACAAAGCCATACTTAATCCTATTTGGCTATGGGATCCAAAGGTTCCAAAATTCGGTCAAAATCAAAAAGTTTGTAAAAATTACGTAAAATAGTGCCAAATATTATAGTACATAGATATGTACTTGTTTCTTATGTCATTATTGCCGGAGATTGTAGTACAAGTTACTTGTATTAGTGGTGAGTGTTTGCTTAGTGGTAAGTTGCACTGACTTAAATGGTATAAATCGGCGGATCTAATAAATAGTTTCTAGTAGCTCTGCTTTATATTAAAGTAGTCCATTTGCATTAAGGTAGTGTAGTTTTAGTTTAGTCTAGTACAAACTGTACGTAAGTAATAACAAGTCATAAAAATTTAATTTTGTCAAGAGCTTTTTGCTGAAATATTTTTTTCTTATGTCATTATTACTTTGTGAAAAAATATATTTATTATTCTAGGATAGATTGCTTAACCTATTTGAGAGAAATGAGACAAAATACGTAAATATGACTTTATATATTATATTACCAAATGATAACAATCACTTTTACGGTTCATTTAGAAAGGTATTTAAATCATAACATCTTACTTATTTCCATTGCGATAGGAGAAAGGGATTTTACATTCCAAAAGGGTTTAGTTAAATCAAAATAATGCAAAAGACGTAGTTCAATCGAGTTTAACTGCCCATTTTAGAGGCGATCTGTTTTATTGACTCCAGAAAAGGCTAACTCCTTCTCGTAACAATAATTCTTCCTTTACATTCAGGTCTTCGAAGTCAATTTGTCAGAACAAGTGTTTGAGAATAGGCGTATGAACATAGTTGGTCGAATAAATGCCTATTTTAGTGATTGTTATTTTTACTGTTAGTTTCCTTATTTGGTCTGTTGGCAGATATTTATAATAATGGTAATACACTATGTATAAAATACAATTTTATGAATTTTAAACCAATACATGTATATGCAAATTTTTTAGTTACGTATTACTTCTTCTGTCTTAATACAGATTCAGAAAATTTCAAAATTTTCCTAACTATATCCTACGAAGGTAGTCTCAGTAGTTCTGACGTATAGATGGCGGTTGTTATTTAAAAAGAATGACTATGGTAGAAAATACCAATCTTATAAAGCTTAAGTTTGAAGTTTGACGACGCTACGTTGTTTAGTATTTGTTTGGCAACCAATAATAGTGAACGTTCTCAGTTAATGTGATCTCGCTCGTTATGTGATGGGGGTGAGTGGCGTTATGTGATGGTGGTGAGGTTATGTGGCGTTATGTGAAGTGGATAAGCGTCGACTAAAAGTGCGTGAGCTCGCAGACATGGTGGGCATGTCAAAAAGTGCTCTATATCGCATACTGACTGAAAATTTGGACATGAAAAAGCTCTGCGCACGATGGATGCCGCGATTACTCACAATGGAACAAAAACAACGTAGTGAGGATATTTTAATCGAGTGTCTGGCGAAGTTTCACAGGAATAAAGCTGAGTTTTTGTCTCGATTCTTAACCATGGACGTAACATTGGTCCATTACTTCATAACTGAGATAAATGAACAGCCAAAACAATGAATTTAAAGGGAGAATCGGCTCTAGAGAAGGCGAAGACAGTTCCATCTGCAGACAAGGTCATTGCGTCAGTTTTTTGGGATGCGCGTGGGATAATTTTCATTGATTATCTTCAGAAAGGAAAAACAATCAATGGCGAGTATTATGCGAACTTATTGTAGCGTTTGGGTGATGAAATCAAGAAAAAAACGGTTTTGTTTCATCAAGATAAAGCACCAGATCATACATCCGTTATCGCGATGACCAAAATTAATGACTTAAGGTTCGATTTTAGCCCCCTCGAATTATTTTTTATTTCCAACCTTGAAAAAATGTCTTGGTGGATTTACCAGCAATGAAGAGATGGAGTATGCGGTTGATTATTTTAAGGAGCTGGCTTCTTTAAGGAGCTGGACCATTTTCACTACAAGCAGGAAATCGAAGCTATTGCACAATACTGCATTACGACTTTTTTTAAAACCTCCAAATTATCCCTGGAGCTGCCAACGAGATACACATAACTTTGGAAGACAGCGAGTGTGAGGAGTTTTAATATTTTTATTTTTAAAAGATTTTGACTTAAAATCTACTTATTTTAAACTATGCCTTTTTTTATCTTACATTTTAACTATTTTTATTAAAAAATATATATTTTTATCTTCAATAGGTATGCTGATGGGTTAGGCACTTTTGCTCTAATAGCTTCATGCATAGTGACGCATCCAAGTCTCACCAACAGCCGCGAATTGCCTCAGAAACTCCTAAGGTTTATATATTGTGGTCATTCGACTTAAAGTGAAGTGGTCACTCCACCCCATTTTTGGGTCCCAGTGAGAATAAGAAATTCATTACACTTTTTCATTCAATGTTCATGTAGGATATTTCGTACGCTTTTGGTCGAGATGCTTATTATCTCAACCATCTTCTCAATCTTCACGCTGCGATCGACAACATGATATTGTGAATTTTATTGATCATTTTCTCAGTAGCGACATCAAAAGGACTTCCAGAGCACGGAGCGCCCCTCGTGCTGGTTTGATGACCTCGAAACTCAGTAAACCATTTATGAACCATAAAATGTAAGGAATCGGGTTCCCATAATGATTTTCTAACTTTTTCTTTGTGTGCGCGATGTTTTTTTCATGAGCCTGCCAAATGCCTGCTAGCTACATTTAATGCGTCGTTCCACCCCCCGGGCGGTATCTCCCTCCATTGAAATCCTCTGCCTAAGATATATAAAGTGGTCCACAATCTCCAAATATCTTCCTAAAACTGAAATTCTTCTGTCCCGGGCGAATTTATTGAACATAACCTGACCCTATTTCAGGTTTATTTTCAAGCCAAACGGTTCGCCAGCCCTTTGCAACTCTTGTATGCCCCTTTGCAGCTCATCTAGATCTTGTGAAAAGAGGACGATATCATCTGCAAATCTAAGATGATTTAAGTTTGCACCATTGATCTTTACACCACCCTGTTCCAAATCCAGTTTACGGAATACTTCTTCAAGGGCAGCCGAGAAAAGAATATGCCATATTGCGTTACCCTGCATTACATCTCGTTTTACATTAATTCCCACTTCAAGATCATCAAGGTGAATTGTCGCTGTAGCTCTATCACATATAGATCCTAATAGGTTTACATATGCTTTGTCTACCCCACTGGCTCAGCAATGCGTCCATTATGGCCTGCTTTGAGATTAAGTTAAATGCTTCTTCGTAGTCGATAAAAGCCAAGCACAGTGGCATGGTGTATTCTGTTATGGTATTTATGTTATTTAAATCTTCCTGTGCTCCTTTTTTATGTAAAAGGATCACTTCTGCATTTTTCCATAAGTCAGGCACTTTTTGTTCTTTGAGGTATTTTGAGTATAATTTTGCCAGGGTTTTATGTAACGTCTGACAACCAGCTTTTAGCATTTCCATAGTTACACTGCCCTTTCCTGGAGCCTTGCCGTTTTTCATCGATTCTATAGCATTTGTTAGTTTCACCAGTAGGATATCTGGCATTTGTTCTTCCATGGGTATTGTTATTTTTGATTGGTTTGGTCTTCATATAACTGGGAATAAAATTTTCTAACCACGTCTAACATTTGCGTATGCGCCCTGCACACTGTGCCATCCTCACACATTAAGGGATAAATTTGCGTTATTTTCTTTCAGAGCTTCTGCTTAGCCTTGTTAATTTATTTGTTTTCTTATAGCTTTGCAGAGCTCAGTGTACTCGACCCTGCCAAAAGGACTCTCTGCATTTCTCATTATCCGTCGTTTCTTCATTAAATCAATGGTTTGGAGATTTTTGTCTGTTTGAGACCTTTTTCTTATGATGCTATTGAAGCAGCTGTTTGGAGCACATAGTTGGTGATTTCTTCATATTGAACTGATATTTCCATCTCATTCGGATATTTTAACACAACAAAGCGGTTCGACAAAGCAATCTCAAAATCGCTGGCCCTCTCCAGAAATTTCTCAGAATCCACTTTGGCCTTCTTGAAACTTACCATTCTTTCGCGCTCTCTTCGACAGTTATTCCTATCTTTTGCTTGTGCCATCCGATGGTCACTTCCAACATTAAAATTGTTAATAACAGTACAATTGGTAAATATTGTTTTATTGTTGGTTATGATGTAGTCAATTTCACTTGTGAGCCCAGATGGATTTTCCATGTCCATGTTCTGCTGATATTTCTCTTATAGAACGAATTCATAATATAAAGTTCCTGTCCTTCAGCAAAATCAACTAATCTGTCACCTATATTGTCTAGTCGGTCCAGACCCACTTCTTATATTGTCTCGATGCATTCGTCTAGTCGGTCAGATATACTTTCAAATTTTACTACACTGTACTTTAGCTTTCGACTGATGAGGAATCCATTTCCACCACATCGTCCTTTCTCCGTACCTCGAGTGTAAAGTCGCCCTTTCTTCGTGTTTCACATAGCCCAATAATGGGCTATGTGTACTAATTCACAGTAATAATGTCAATATATATATATATATATATATATATATATATATATATATATATATATATATATATATATATATATATATATATATATATATATATATATCCTCGTCAGACCCAGTGCACAAATTTTCAAAGAGACGCGGGAAAACTATACATTTCAATTTACCTCCAAATCTAGGTCCAACTAGTGCTCAAGGAGGCACTGCATGATAACAGCAAGATGGTGGAAAATGGACCAACCTGTTGCTTCCAGTTCTCGCGAGTCTTCAAGTAAGTCTTCTTAAATAAATGTTTTAACTATTATTTATTAGCTTTTGATGGATAATTAATTGAATAAATAATCAGTTTAAATGTTCAGACTGTTTTTATTAGAATAAGTAATTTTTATATTCGAAAATTGATTTGTTGATAAAATATATACACAAATGTGTACGTTTGGACTTGAGCCTATTGTCACTCTTATCAATTGTCTACAAATGTGTACGTTAGGTTACAAAATTACATCTATTTTTTTAATGATTTTAATTTTTCAATTTTAAGACCAAGAAGGCCCTTATTCAAGCTAAATGATGAAACTGATGTTAACGAAATATTCTCTATTTTGAATGAGAGTGACATCGATGTTAGTAGCGATGATTCTGATTGAGACTACATTCCCGATCCTCAAGAAATTCCTTCAAACAATGATGATGAATGCAATTATTCTGATGGGAGTGATGAAGTACCTAGTTTGATAGGAAGTGGATCAGTTGAAGCTTCTGTTTCAACTTCGTTTGATTCACCACGTAGTAATGGATTATTTGTTGAATTGACAATCTCAGTTATACAACCCCCAAAAAGAGGGAGAAAGGAAAGTGCATAGAGAGGGAGAGCACAGAGAGGGAGAGCTCAGCGGGGAAGACGTGAGTCAAATTCAGAGCGTAAAATTTCGCCAGATTAGACAGATTCTGAAGAACTAGATGCACTCTTTCCTAACGTTGAGCATACCTCAGTGGAACCTGTTTTCATAGAAAAATCACCAATTAAATTCTTTTGCGAATATTATTCTGATATTTTTTTATTGAAATTGCTGAATTCACAAACATGTACTATCATCAGACAAAAAATACAGCCCTTAAAACTTCAACTCAAGAAATTAAGAAGTTTGTTGGTATCACTTTTCTCATGACTACAATGAAATATCCAAATATTAGGGTGTATTGGGAGGGCGATTTTGAAGTTTCACTTATTGCGACAACCATGACCAGAGACCGTTTTTTTTTTATCCGCAATGCCATACATGTGGTCAACAACTTGGCAGTGATTAATGAAGAAAAACAAAATTATTTTTTATGGAAAATTATGGTTAATATCAACGTTTAGGGAAAAAGTTCTTTCTCTGCCAAGATCTCAAAATCTATGAATTGACGATAAATTATACCGTTTACAGAACAAGGGGCTGCAAGGCAATTTGTTCCTCGAAAGCCCTATCCTAGTGGCCTGAAGGTGTATGTGTTGTGCTCGCCCAATGGTCTAATTCTTGATTTAGAAGTGTATCAACGAAAAAATACCACCCTACACCCACAAATAGAAGAAAGATTCAAGTTGGGCAATGGAGGAAGGGTAGTTATGCAGTTGGTTCGAGATTGTTCTCATGGAAGGAACGTATATTTTGATAGATATTTTACCGGCACTGTTGTTCTTCTTGAAATGTTATTAGAAAAGGGTATTTCTGGAACCGGGACTATTATGCCCAACAGATTCCCAGACGTTGGTTTTAAAACTGACAACAATACATTGAAAGGTGAGAGAGGTTTTTATGAAACTGAGAGAGGTTCTTATGAGACTGGGTAAGGCTTGACAAAAAAATTGGTTTAGTCAAGTGGTGTGACAATAAGACTATGACCTTGGCTTTTATCCAAACACATGGTTCATCCCTTAAAAACTGCAAAAAGATATTCTAAGGCTCATAAGGGTTACATTTTTATTCCCCAACCAGACATTGTATCTAGTTACAATGAAAATATCGTAGTATCGTATAAGGGAAAATATCGTAGTGAGCTGTATCTTATAAAAGAAACCCACTCCCTTTTTCATAGCTGAAAATTCAATTTTAAATTCAGGCATCAAAAATATAATTTATTTATCAAAATTCAACTAATTAATTTATTAATTTATCAAAGCAGCATAAGAATATCAATGTTGAAATGGTTGTTTTTTGCTTTTTGTGACAGCATTTGTTTGATCGGTAAACTGAGTGCCAGGATATATTAATATTTTGTATATACATTGTGAATTTTCCATATTTATATTAAATTTATTGTAATAATAAACGTAAATTCCATGACCTCCACTTAAGTATTACGTTCACTGAATGCCAAAACACTATATTTTTATTTTATAACTATTCTAGCTTTTTTTGTTAATAAAAACTATCTTAAATTATTAAATAAAAACTGTAAATATTAAGTCAATTGTCATCATCCAATCGATCTCATTAATCGAATGATTTCATTGTACCTATCATACCAACTCTACGCTGTATAGAACACTTCATGGATATGGCTCTGGCCAATGCGTGGATTATGTATAAAAGTGAAAAATAATCTACAAAGAAAAAAAAATAGATTCATGGGCTTCATAGCTTTAAAGTTAGAGTTGCCCAAACTCTGATTGTAGACAATAATTCTCAAAGAAAAATGTAATATGTGGACGATGAAGAGACTCACGTGCCAAAAAATAGATGTGTTGGCCGTCTGGGTCCGTTTCAGTTCCCCATAAAGAAATTCGACAGATCGGCACGCATTTACCAGAGGCCAAGAATCTCCAAGACGCTAAAAGATGCAGGAATACAAAATGCTCAGGCAAAACGCGAATAACATGTACAACTTGCAATGTATTTTTGTGTATTATAAAGGAAAGAAACTGTTTTTTAAACCTTCACAAATAGATAAGTTTTATTTCTTTTTATTTATTTTATTCAAATAACTTTAAAAATACCTCAATTTAATTTCCAGCAAATATAAATTTTTAATACTTTTTATTATTTTATTAGAGAACAGAACCTCTTGGACGAATTGTACACAAATGCGAACTTTGGGATCCCAATTAGTCTATAAAATATAGACCTAACTAGCACATGTGCGGACAAATTCTATTTTCGAATGTTGATTTTCGAAAAAAAAACCACACGCACAATTAGTTTCTATTGGTTTCAATAAGCATGTGTAATACGATTTATTAAAAAAAAACTTTTGTAGCGTCGGGATTGACGAAGATATATCCAAAAGTTTTGAATATTTACAAATATGATACCTATGCCTATGATACTCTAAAAATGTTGATGGATATTTATTTTAAACCGCTTTTAACTCAAAATAACAAAAGCATTGTTTGGCTGATAATAGAGGTTTTTCGATTTTTGCCCAGTCCGTTGATACTGGTATTTACACATTATTTCAGACTTTTTTTTAAATTTCAATCAATTCGTTTAACCTAGAACATGATATATCATTTTAACAGATCAAAACTGATTGGTTTGTTACAACAGAGCTTTAATCAAAGTGATATCTCGGAAATTGTATATGTTTTCCAAAGTGCTGTATCGAAAATTCATAAAAAATTCCAAGAGACAGATGATGTAAAGGGTCGCTCCCCGAAGTGCTAGAAAACGATGTACAACAGCTGCACAAGACCGGTGGATATCAATGACTGCTCGCAGAAATCGCCTAAAATATATAAGCGGTATATAAAAGGAGCTTGTTAGGCTTAAAGGAGTAAATGTTTCACGACAAAGAATAACACGCAGATTGAAAGCGGTAAATTTGCATAGCAGAAGACCTTTACAGGATTCCCAAACTAACCCCTTCCCAGCCTAACTGGAGTAACGTGATGTTACCGATGGGACTGATATTGGCTTGTTTTTTGATTCACAAAGGACATTAATTTGGAGAGCACCAAGTCGACAAGCCCGACTAGAAGGTGGGAGAGTGATGTTTTGGGGTATCTACTGGTCCTGGTTTACACGGGCACCTCTACTGGTCCCGGAAAAAAGAGTCACTGGTGCTGCATACATCGAGGAAGTTTTAAATCCTGTTGTACATCTGTTCCGAGGCGCAGTAGGCGACGGATTAGTTTTAATGGATGACAACGCACGTCCTCATCGAACAGCAGTAGTACAAAATTTATCTTGAAGAGGAGGGAATAACCAAATTAGGGTGAGCAGCAAATTCTCCTGACATGAATGTCATTGAACATGCTTGGGACATTCTGAAAAAACCATTCAATAAACGGAACAATCCTCCTCTTACCCTGCAAGAACTAAAAGATGCTGTTCGTGAAGAATGGGAGAGAATTCCACAGGCCCCGATTGATGATTTAATCGCCAGCATGCCATATTGCCTACAGACATGCATACAGACCCATGGAGGAACTACTACTTATTAGTTTTATTGAAAGTTGTTCTTTATATTTTTAAATTGCTTTTGAAGGCAATTCGTACTTCGTAATTTTTTGATTTCAAAATAATAAATCTTATTATTAAAAATAATATGGCTCATCTATTTCATAAACGATTGTCAGCTCGTTACTGGTTGAAAGATATTCTCTCAAGACACAAGCACATTTTGGCGATGCGAAAACCAACTGCAACGTATTTTACTAGAGCAAATGGATTTTCAAAAACAAGTTTACGATAATCTTGAGAAAGTTTACAATAAAAAAGGATTTACAATAAACCGGATATTTTATGTAGATGAAACGGGGCTGTCTATTGTTTAATCTAAGAATCTAAAAATTATTTTACACCGTGGAAAAATTCAAATTGGTGCAATGACGTCTGCTGAAAGAGGGTCCCTCGATACGATACTCGTCACTTGTAGGAGCCCAGCCAGTATTTTTTTCCCGCTAAAGTTGATTTTTCATCGGAAAAACATGAGTTAATGAAAAGCGCTCCTGTGGTTTGAGTGTTTCAGTGATTATGTAAAGCCAAGTGAAACCCCATGAGTGCTTATTTTAGAATATTGATCTCGTGGATATAGCCACCATGTAACCATAACATCGCTCCCATCTCACTGTGCGCACAAAATCCTGCCAATGGAATAAATTCGTGTATGGTTGCGTGCAAATAATTAATCACTAGTAGCTTACGATAGTGCCGAATTGATGGAAAACCCATACATATCGCAAATTCCAGACTGGATAAAGAATAGACCAAAATGCAGATAAGGACGAGGATAAACGAAAAAAAAAAATATATGAAGAGCATGCTAAAAAGAAAGATAAACGCAAAGTCAAGGGTGCTAAACGACAAATTCTACGCGAAAACAACACTGACTTGATAGCGATGCAACTTTTATTTCTGACAAAATAAAAGATGAACTATTTGTCGTGGTGGTTAAGAACAACCTATTGAAGAGAATTGTGAGTGTTTCTTTTGGAATGGAAAATATAGTGAAGATAAAAGGGAATATGTGGAGTAGATTCGCAGACAATGCTTTATATGCGAAGTCTGGGTACAAAGCGATTGCGCTGGCTATGACACTGAGTATTATGTCTATGATTATTGCAAATAATTAAAAAAAATTGTATTAGATGTAAGTTTAGGAGTACAAAGCAATGGTTATTTAAATTTTAATATAATTTGGAATATTCCAAATTATATGCATACTGGTTAAACCATGCAGCTCTGTGACTTAGCAAAAAAAAATATTGTTAATTAGAGAAGAACTAGACGGTTGATTATTTTTTTGTTAACAAATCTTAAAATTAGTTTGCATTATACGTAGTCTTTATTCTAATACACCTTAAATCTGCGTTAATATACTTTTTCGCAAAAGTAGTATTCCAAATTAGCTTCCTTTTCTCTACAGAAATGAATGAATGAATACTGGGTGTTGTGCTTTTATTATCTCCTAATATGTGTTTATATAAAGCATGACCCTAATGTGGAGTGTAATTGTTCAAATATTTTTTTAGTTCTATAGTTACATTTCATTCCATTCTTATATTAATTATTCACATCCTTTTTGTGACAGACAACCGCAATTAAATTTTTAGTCATAATTTTTTTTTTAAACGCTTCTTTAACTTTGATACATTTGGATATCTTGGACAAATTTTGAGGAGGCTGTTGAAAAATTTTGAAACAACTGTTATGGAAAGCAGATATTGAAATATAGCTATCATGAGCTGGGGTCTTTTCGTGGTGAAACATAACGTTTCGTCTCAATTTCTCCGGCTTTTATCTATTAAGTTTTGATGTATTTTCGGTGTAAGATCCATACGTGAATCGTATAACTAGTTATATAAACAAAAAATATATTCTGAGAAATGAGAAAATTCTCATTTCTCTCTTTTCATTTTTTCAAGCCGATAGATTTTCATCAGTTGTTTTTCACCATTGCTATACCATTTTCCATGAAATCTTTTACATATTTCTATATGGAAAATTTTTCTTCAACGGTAGTTTGTGCCAACATTCCGATAACATTCTCGCTACCCAACGTGTAGAAACTTCCTTTTTTAGGGTGTTTTAGCACACGTTGCATATTTACAAGACTATCGGGCTTTAAATTCGGATAATTTTGAATAAATGCATATACTACTACAGATTAAAACCGACCGATTAACTCAACCCTTAGAACTTTGTGTGTAGTAAAGTCAGCAGATGGCAACTAACATCAATAAATAACACCATCAGTTTTCGTTATTTTCACTCTTTATTTCTTAACATCTTCTTTTTTTATTAGGGCACCTTTTTTCTTTAACTTGAACAACACAGGTCAACATAGGTTGACATAACATTGAAAAAAGTAGATGCATATAAAGTATTTTGTAGTCCCAAATCCGAAAATAATATTACAGTTACGCGGACAGTTGTTTTGTTACAGGGGGTCAATGGTTGGGAAAGAAGGAGACGAAATATTTTTACATTCTAATAATTATTTATTATAAATATGTAAAACTTGTTAATCTATGCAAAGACATTGCTAAGGATTATGTAAATTAAAATATATTACATAACACGTTTTCCTCTTCTGTTCTGAAGCATCATCTCTTTTTAATAACCAGCAGCAGTTGCCCCATAAATGGGTTCTAACGTCCCTGGTAGCTTGCTTTCATCGTCCTGATATCCTTGTGAAACCTCTCTCTTTGTTCGTCGCTTACTGCAACCAAATTTTCCGGAAAAGAATTTAAATAGGAGTTATAAAAATGCATTTTTAAGAACATGTGATATCCTAGTATATCATAGGCTTTCAAGAGTTTATCTATTAGGTTATTATAGTTTTCATCTTTCTTGTTGCCCAGCAATCCTTTCAAACTGCTGACAAAACATTTACAAGCTGCCAGTTCCTTTTAATTTAATTTTTCTTAAGAATGGAAATCATTTAGAAGCTTTCTTATTTCAGGTCGAAGAAAAATATGCTTTCTTTTAGTTTTGCATCACTTAATTGAGGAAACATTTCTTTTAGGTACTTGAAACCATTACTTTCTTTGTCAATGGCTTTGACAAGGTATTTCATAATTCTAAACTTAATATGGAGAGGGGAAAGAAGAAGTACCTTTTTTGGGTAAACAAGGGGGGCATATTGTATGAAGTATCAGGTTCAAAAGAAGTGCTATGAGGTTAATATTTCTTACTGTAATGTTCTTTTGTTCCCCTGTTCTCCATAGATGTAATAAAAAATGTCCGCGTATATAACAAAACTTATCCGCTGGATTGTTGAAAAATCGACGACTAGAACTTGCCATTTTATATAAAATCGACATAACACTTGACAACTGTAAACGAGACAGAAACAAACTAAACTACAGAAAGCAATAAAACTGCCCCTAAAGGTTCGGCAATACCCCCTCTATGGTCTTGTGGTAATTCCTACATTGTCCAGTCCAAAGTCAGGTACAAATAGTGACCCCGTAATATAAAGAAATTTGGAAATGGGATCTGTGAGACCACTTCTGTAAAAAGTTGTTTTAATAACTACCTAAATGAAACGCAAAAAGAGCATTATTATCAATGTTACAAAAATCATGCCGACCTGTGTAATTTACTGTCCTTGTCTGGCTAGTTCTTAATAATTAAATTGGGGTTAATAAAAATATTTCTTAACTATAAATGGGACGCATCGAACTAGATAATTTGAAACTAAAAGACAATTGGCTTTCTGAGTTATTTCACAGTAAATACATACCCTACGAAAGTTTAGTTTTAGCTCGCCGGCTTACTACATTTTGCCAATATTACGTATATAGTAACTGTGCTTTATAATAATTATAAAAATAATATTACAGTATTTCTGAAAATCTTTTACACATATAATGATAGAGTGAAAAGTCAGATACGTTTATTCGGTATTTTTGTTATCAAGAAAAAACCAAATTTTATGGAAAAAACATCGTTACAAGCCGAAGAAAAGTTGAAAAAATATTATAGAGATTCTGCTCCTTCACATTTGATGATTCTTAAATGGGTTATTAAGTTTCGATGTGGTCGAATCAGAAGAACGAGTGACATTCTCTTCACATTGATGAGGTTACTACATAGCTAATAGTCAACAACATCTATGATATCGTTGGACGATTGCCGAGTAAAGGTTAGAGAGATTACTAAGATGATTAAAATTTTGGAGGAATGCCTACAAAACATTTTGGGCATAAAATCTTAGTATGATGAGTGCCGCGTTTCCTCACTCCGAATGAAAAAAGAAATCCAGTGAGCACCTCAGAGTGATGTTTTGACATACACAAGCTCAGCTTGAAGGAATTTCTGCAGCGATTCATGACTGTTGATAAAACTTGGATACATTACTACACATCAGAAACACTACAAAACAGTCAAAAGGTCGGATTTTACCCCGGGGAACCTTTCCCTAAGAAGAAGAAGGAGAAGCTTCCATCGACTGGAAATGTCATGCTTTTGGGGATTTGCATTATTTTATCGACTGTTTCTCTACCGTTTCAACTGCGAGATTGCTCAGGTTTCGTCACGGATTGGTGGTGCATCCACACTATTCTCGGAACTTCCATGAATTCGGCCATTCCGACTGCTTTCTGTTTCCAATCATAAAGAAATGGCTGGCTGGCAAAAAAAGTTGCAACATCATTGGACGAAGAGAAAACAACGTTTAGGAGGAGACAATATTGAAAAATAAATGGATTTTTGATAAAAATATTAATACTTAATTTTAAAAGTATTTGACTTTTTGTTCTACCTTTGTGGGTATTTATTTACATTTGACATTAATGAAAAATCATAAGTCAGTTCTTGTTACTTTATAACGGTAATTTTTTTAGTGTGTCCGGACTTCCGATAGTGGTCTCTGTCAAACATACTGCAAGTTTGCACACCTCTAGTGTCAAAATTATTTATTGGAACGTTTAACATCAAAGCAATGTTTGCAAATTATCGAAATGTATTGTGAAAATCAGTGTTCTGGGCGCCAAACTTATGATAAAATTGGTTGGGTGCACATACCCAACAAAGCGATGTACGATATCGACAAACGCATTTCACGCTGCTCGATATTAAAACAAAAACAAGACACAAACTGTGCGTTCCGAAGAAAATATTACCGCTGTTGCTGGCTGTGTTGATGAAGATCCAAATTTATCAATTCGTCGCCGTTCCCAGAAAGTTGAGTTTTGTTTTTCGACTTCGTGGAATATTGAATTGCGAATTTGAATGGTATTGACCTGAAGGTGAAGTAGTTTCAACAGGACGGCCTCACATATCACAGAGGCAATGCAACAATCGATTTAATGAGGAAACAATTCGGAGAGAAAATTATTTCGAGGAACGCATTGCGAAGCATAACGAAGATGCAGAATCCCCATAAAATTTCTGAGCTGAGCTCCGTTTTAATCTCATCATTTGTTTTCTTTTTCAAAAACAATTATATCATCACTGATTGATATTTAATTTTTCCCATTGATGTAAAATCACAAAAGTTATTGTATTTAAATGGCCAAACTAAACGAAACGACACAGCTACTTGACAGTTTGACAGTATTGTTGTGAATGGTTATATTTAAGAAACATATCACTTTATATTATAAATACTAGAAGCGCCATCTCTGGCCTAGGCCAAGTACTTATACAATATACAGTCCTCGTACAATATGAGTATTATATATGTTTTTTAATTTATACAATTTATATCATTAGGGTATAAAGTTTCTAATAATAGAGTTGACATTTAAAATAGTTTCTGATTATATTTTTGAAACAGCATAATTAAATATCATTGAATGAAATAACTAGCTACCAAATAAATAATTTTGCTACTGTTATAAAATTTTATTCATTAAATAATTTGAACCTAAATATTGTTTAATTTATGTTGGTTTTTATTGAATATTTCGTCTTTCGAAGCCCATTTACTTCTTCTAACGATATCCAACTTTTCTTATTTTCGAACGCTATAATCCGTTAAATGGACGTCGGGAAACTTGAAAACCGAATTTTAGAAAAGTCTTCTAAATACGAGTCTATTCCTAAGGTAACCAGAAAATTCAGGCCGTTCCGAATATTAAAAATAAGGCAGATTCCGTATTTTTAAAATTGCTTTTAAATAAAAAATCACCATATTTCTTCGATTTTATTTTAAAGATATGGAATATATAAAGTACAGTGCGATGTTGTAACTTCAGTACAAAAATTACATTTAGATTATATTAATTCTATTTACGAAATTAAATTACATTTTAGAGAACCGGATATTGCCTGGTTAGGAAATTTTTTTAATTTTTGAAATAATTCTTTAATAATAAAACTATGGAAATTGAGAAGCATATATTGAAGCATTCCAGTTTCAATTCGCCATTGGATGAATTAGTAATATATTTGGAGAATATAGTATTATATAATATAGAGTATTCTATTCCTTGTGACAGGGTGATATGAAAATTATAAGTAAACAAGGATTAATAAAATTCTTCCTTTACATGGCCTTTAAGAAGGTAAGAAAAGTGAATCAGTGTTATATGAATACTTCAGAAATTTATTAATATTCGGATTGGATTGGTATTGGATAAATTGATATTTAGCTTATTTTCTTGTAATTTTTTTTGAATTGTTATTGAGCGCTAGGAAACTTATATTAATGTGTTGTAACCCTTTAGATTGTTATTACACATTGAAATAATATATATATATAAATATATATATATATATATATATATATATATATATATATATATATATATATATATATATATATATATATATATATATATATATCATCATTATCATCATCATCAGCCCGCATCGATCCACTGCAGGATGAAGGCCTCTTCAGCATGCTTCCAACCTTCACGGTCCTGGGCTTTCCTCTGCCACTCGGGTCCAATATACTTACGATGTCATCAATCCATCGTGCTTTCGGTCTTCTTCGCGGACGTTTGCGATCAAGCGGTATCCACTCCAGGATTGCCTTGGTCCATCTGTCGTCCCATCGCCTCGCTATATGGCCTGCCCATCTCCATTTCAACTGTTTTACTCCTCCAATGATGTCACAGACTTTTGTTTGTTCCCTGATCCATGCGCAGGACTTTCTGTCTCGTCTTGTAATGCCAAGCATACATCTTTCCATTCCCCTCTGTGCCACCCGAGGTTTTTGAATTGATTGCGATGTGAGTGTCCAGGTTTGACTTCCGTATGTCATAACGGGTAGAACGCACTGATCGAATACTTTTCTTTTCAGGCAAAGTGGGAGTCTGCTCTTAAACACTATGTTGAGCCTACCAAATGCCTGCCAGCCACATTTAACACGCCGTTCCACCTCCCGGGCGGTATTCCCCTCCATGGAAATCCTCTGCCCAAGATATATAAAGTTGTCCACAATCTCTAAATCCCTTCCTAGAACTGAAATTCTTCTGTCCTGAGTGAAGTTATTGAACATAACCTGACTCTTTTTCAGGTTTATTTTCAAGCCAAATGGTTCGCCAGCCCTTTGCAGTTCTTGTATGCGTCTTTGCAGCTCCTCTGGGTCTTGTGAAATGAGAATAATATCATCTGCAAATCTAAGATGGTTTAAGTTTGCACCATTGATCTTTACACCATCCTGTTCCCAATCCAGTTTACGGAATACTTCTTCAAGGCCAGCCGAGAAAAGAATAGGCGATATTGCGTCACCCTGCCGTACACCTCGTTCTATATTAATTCCCACTTCGAGATCATCAAGATGAATTGTGGCTGTAGCTCCATCATATATCGATTCTAATAGGTTTACATAGGCTCTTTCTACACCTTGGCTAAGCAGTGCATCCATTATCGCATGCTTTGAGATGGTATCAAATGCTTTTTCGTAGTCGATAAAAGCCAAGCACAGTGGCATGGTGTATTCGTTGTGCCTTTCTATGACCTGCTGTACAACCTGGATGTGATCCATTGTACTGAATCCACTTCTGAATCCTGCTTGTTCTCTTGGTTGTGCGTCATTCAGTTTTTTTAATATTCTTTTAGAAATTATCTTAGTGAAAACTTTGTACATCACTGATAGGAGGCTTATTGGACGGTAGTTGTTTAAATCTTCCTGTGCTCCTTTTTTATGTAAAAGGATCACTTCTGCATTTTTCCATAAGTCCGGTACTTTTTGTTCTTTGAAGCATTTTGAGTATAATTTTGCCAGTGTTTTATGTAACGTCCGACCACCAGCTTTTAGCATTTCGACAGTTACACTATCCTTTCCTGGAGCCTTGCCGTTCTTCATCAATTCTATAGCATTTGTTACTTCCTCCACTAGGATATCTGGCATTATATATTGTTCTTTCGTGGGTATTGCTGTCCCTGACTGGCTCTGATCTTCATATAACTGGGAATAAAACCTTCTGACAATCTCTAACATTTGGGTACGCGTCCTGCACACTGTGCCATCCTCACGCTTTAAAGCATATATTTGCGTTCTTTTGTTTCTCAGCTTCTGTTTAGCTTTGTTAATTCCTTTGTTTTCTTCCAGGGTTTTTTGCACTAGCTGCCTATTGAATCGGCGCGTGTCCTCTCTGATACGTTTTCTTATAGTTTTGCAGAGCTCAGTGTACTCGACCCTGTCAAAAGGACTACCTGCATTTCTCATTGCTCGCCGTTTCTTCATTAAATCAATGGTCTCGCTGGAGATTTTTGTTTGTTTGAGACATTTTTCCTCTGGTGCTATTGAAGCAGCCGTTTGAAGTACATTGTTGGCGATTTCTTCATATTGAACTAATATTTCCACGTCCTCTGGATCTTGTAATGCACCAAACCGGTTTGACAAAGCAAGCTCAAAATCGCTTCCTCTCTCCAGCAGTTTTCCAGAATCCACCTTGCCCTTCTTTGATCTTACCATTCTTTCGCGCTTTTTTCGACAGTCAATCCGAACCCTTGCTCGTACCATTCGGTGGTCACTTCCAACATTAAAATTGTTAAGAACAGTACAATTGGTAAATATTGTTTTATCGTTGGTCATGATGTAGTCAATTTCGCTTGTGAGCCCAGATGGACTTTTCCATGTCCATTTTCTGCTGATATTTTTCTTATAGAATGAATTCATAATATATAGTTCTTGTCCTTCAGCAAAATCAACTAATCTGTCACCTCTATTGTCTCGCTCACCAGTTCCATATGGGCCAGTTGCGTTTTCATCTGTTCTTGTTGTTCCAATTCTGGCATTAAAATCACCCATCAGGATTTTGTACCTACATTTCTCCTTGTATAAAAGCTGTATATATGTGCCTTGTATATATGTGCCTTGTATATATATACATATATATATATATATATATATATATATATATATATATATATATATATATATATATATATATATATATATATATATATATATATATATATACATGCTCTACATTCCATTAGGAATTGTAGCCGTTCAATTCTTTTGAGCTCTAGAAACTCATTTCTTGTAGTGAGTTAGTCTACATTTCTCGGTCCTGTATCTTTCCGCACCATGCTTGTATTACCAATTTCCTTCCCTTCCAGCACTTGATCCTCCCACCTAGTTTTCGGTCTCCCTCTTCTTCTGTTATTGTCTGGTCTCCACATTGTAATTTTCTTTACTACTTTGTTGTCTTTTAATCTTCTTATATGGCCAAACCTGTGGAGTCTTTGCGCTTTTATGGCCTGCACTATATCTTCTCCTTTCAAAATGGTTATTATTTCAAAATCCATTAACCTTCTTTATTAATCTTCTGCACCTTTTCTTAATTCATATATTCTTTTTACTATCTTTCTTTAGAATATTCGTAACTTTTCCTGTTCCAAGCTAGTTAAATTCATTATCTCCGCACCATAGGTCACTACCGGTTTAATACCTGCTTTATATACCCATTTTTGTATTTATACTTATGTTTTTGCTTTTCATAATGCTTTTGAATTTATAATAGGCTCTGTTTCCCCCCTGTACTCTGTCATCAATCTCTATGTTTCTATCGCTTTTGCTACTTATTATTATTCCCAAATATTTAAAATTTTCCATTACTTCAAATTCGTAATTTTGTATTTTTACTGATTTGGTTGTAATTCTTTTGCCTTAATTTTTTTTCCTTGTATCCATATATTTGCTTTTTTCTTGATTTATTGTGAGGCCTCTTTTCTTTGCTTTTTGTCCAATTTCTTGGATTACTTCTTCCAGGTTTATTCTGTCTCTAGCTAGAACAGTAAGATCGTCTGCGTTTGCAACTACTTGTATCGCTTTATTAATGATTTTTCCCGTGAAATTACACTCTTTGATTACTGCATCCAGTGTTAATATAAACAATATTGTTGATAGCCCGTCTGCTTGTCTCACTCTTAAATTAATCTCAAAATCCTCTATTTCTCCTTCGGCTCATTTAACTACTGTTTGTGAATTTTTTTTTGTCACTTCTCTTAGTCTTATTAGCTTGCCCGGTATTTTCATGTCCGTCATAGATTTTATTATTTGTCCCCGTTTCAGACTATCGAAAGCTTGTTTGAAATCAATATACACAATTTGCTATACTATTCCATATTCCTGAGATTTTTTGATTATTTGCTTTACTATATGTACCGCGTCTATGGTAGATCTGCCTCTCTTAAAGCCATATTAACCAGATTTCCAGATATGCATTATCAGCTTAAATATCCTTCTTCCTAAAACTTCTTCACCGCATCTTATCATCTTATTGACTATATTATCTATTCTACCTGCTCTATTTTTAAGTTGAGTTATTGCATTATTCAATTCGTCTTCTGTGGGTATATCCGGTTCTTATTCTTCCATATTGCCTTCCAGGTTTTCATCCTTTTGCCTTTCCATCACCGTTGTTTTATCTGTTAATATTTTCTTAAAACGATTCGCCCATTCGGTGCTACTTATATTTGTAGTGTGTCTTTTCGCAGTTTGTCTTTTGATATATCTGTATAATTTTATGTTATTCTTATATTTTCTATCATATTCCTTTTCTCGATCCATCTAGTTCTCTTTGCTTTTACTAGTTTAGTGCTATTTTTTTTTCTAATTTCCTGATATGCTCTGTGGTCTACATCACTCCCTGTTCTTAACCACTTCAATTTAGTAGCCCTCTTTCTCGGCATTATTCCTCTGCATTCTTCGTCAAACCATTCTTTCCTTTCTTCTATGGATTTTTTCCCATTATCTTATCTGCGTCGTACTCAATTCATCTTTTTATATTACTCCATTCTACGACTATGTTTTCGTCTTCTAGATTGTCCGCTAGTTGTTTTCTGACTTCTTCTTCATATGGTGACTCCTTTCCTGTTGTCATCTCAATATTCCTGTCATTCTGCCTGAGAATAGCAATGTTACCTTATGCTGCGTTTTATGTTGGTATTTCGTGCTAACTATGTACATTTCCATTTCTGTTGCTAAGTTTTCCAGTCTCGTTCCATTGTTATTTGTGTCATTATGTAAAGTTTCTCTTCCAGCCACTCCTCTCCAGTATACCTCCTTTCCCATCTTTGCATTGAAGTCTTCCATAAGGCTGATTGTGTTATGTTTTGCTGGTTTTTCGCAAGCCTTACTTACTTATTTTATCGTAGAACTTATCCTTCTCTTCTTCATTTGCTAGTTTTGTTGGTGCGTAGGTGTTTATGATTGTAATATTGGCTAAATAATTCTATAATCTAATATATGAAATGTTCCCATTTCTTCTCTTAAATTCCATTAAATCCTTTCTCGAGTTTTTGCTTATCAAAAACTCCGTTCCATTCTGTCCCTGCTTAACTTCCCCTTCACTCAGCATTGTATATTTTTCTCTGTCAATTCTTCCTTCTCCTTTCCATCTTATTTGCTGCAAAACCAATACTTCTATTTTATATTCCAGCATGTCTCTGGCAATCTCATCCATCCTTCCTACAACTAACAATGTTTTTACATTCTAGGTCCCTATTCGTATTACCATTCATTGCCCCATCGTCGTCATCTTTGTTCGTCCCTCCACTTTTCATTTAACAGCTTTCGTAATTTTTCTCAGTTGTTCATTGAGGGCCTCTCTCTTCTGTAACCTTTCGTTAGCTGTGCTTTTATTATTTTCCTTTTCTATATTTTTTGGACTTTCGAGATCTTCTATTCCGTATGTTTATCCGCTCTCAATTATCTTGCTGTATCTAAAATAGGCTGTCTATCCTTGCTGTTTTGCCTGTTTTAGGTGGGGTATCAAAAGTTTCCTTTCCCCTTTAACCTTTTTGTATAATCATCATTAATCCAGATGTCTCTCCCTTTCAGTTATTTGATTCTTCCAAATATTTCAATTTTCTTGTTCCATATTTGTAGCTTTACAGGAACTGGTCTTTTTGTATTTGGTTTGTAGGCTTCCAATTTGGTGATTTCCTATATGTCTACCGCTGGATTAATTTCTACTCCCATTTTCGTCAGCAATTCCTGCACCTTCTCTTTTACTTGCCCCTGTTCTTCCATATCTGTATCAATCAATCCTTGTACTACAATGATATTTCGTCTTATTTTTCTCTCAATTTTTTCTAATCTCTCTTCTTTGCATTTAACTGTCTGCTTTAGTTTTTGGTTTTCTTGTTTCAGTTCATTTATTGTATCAGTACTTATATATAGTTTCTCTTCAAGCTCTGTTAATTGTGTGCTTATTTGCGCAAACATTCTTTTTATTTCTTCCATATTTTCATTTTCCGATCTCATCATTCTTTCTTTCTTATTATTTCCGTTTGCTACGTAATTTTTAAATATCAATAAACATATTAACTCCAGTACGGACCAGTTTCTCGATCACCGTAGTTACGTATTCCGTTCTCATGAGAACCACCGCGTCAGCTTGAACTTAGACTCAAAACCGCACATCAGATGAGAACCACAACATCAGCATTACCTTGAGTGTCATCACACCACCGGATGGTCTCGTGGGAAATGCAAAGCAAACGCATTTTAAAGTATAAATGATGTATTCACATTCAATATTGTGAATTCTTAGTTAAGCTGTAGTTTGATAAAGATCTATTTTTGTAAGTCCGTTGAGCGTGACCTCGGGATGGTAGCTGCTTTCTTATCTTTTCACTGCGAAAAGAGGACGGCCCTGGTCAACCCGTAGTAGGCCGGCCTCTTATCAGTATTGAGAAGTGCAAAATATCGATTTATATCCCTTATTGCCCAATCCTACCGGTAATTTTTGTACATTCAGATTGATTTGCTCTCCTAGAACCTACTACACTTTCATTATACTTTATATTTCACGAATTACTTGTTTATTCTTATTTTAATTTTGGAGTATTTTCAGTGTCATCTATTCGTCCATTTACCTAGACTGGATATAATGTATAATCAGTTAAATGTAGGTAAAATAACAAATACAGTTTGAAGCCACAATCCATTGTATTTTAAAGATTCCTTGAATTTCATAAAAAAAGTTACAGTTTACGAAAACTTTCCTATTAATAAATTTGTTTGTAATTCCACTGGGAGCAAAACGAAGCAATTAAATAGGGGATGATTTTTTAGTGTGTCCGAATTTCCGACAGGGGTAGCTGTCAAACGAACTATGAGAGCAAGAGCAAGTTTGGAAAGCTATGTTTCAATAATCCGGCAAATCATCATGGAATGTTGAACATCAGAGCAATGTTTGCAAATTGTCGCAATTTATTATGAAAATCAGTGTTTTGTACGTCAAATTAATAGAGAACTTCGTGAATTTGAGCTTCGTTATGTATTCGCTAAATAATCGATAAATTCCAAAAGCATTTCACGTTGTTTGATATTAAAACAAGAACAAGAAAAAAACTGTGCATTCCGAAGAAAATATCGCCTGTTGCTGGCAGTATTGAAGATCCAAATATAAAATTCGTCCTTGTTCGTAGGAATTTAGACTTTGTTATTCGACTATGTCGATTATTGAATTGCGAATTTAAATGGTATTGATTTTGAGGAGATGTGGTTCCAACAGGATGGCTCCACATATCACAGAGCCAACGCAACAGTCGATTTATTGAGAGAACAATTCGGTGAGAAAATTAGGAGAAACGGATGTGTTTTGATCACCAAGGTCAAGTGATTTAACGTCTTTAGATTATTTTCTTTGGCATTACGCTAAAGGGACCCGATGGCTGGTTTATGGCTTATATGGGAAAGTTACCAACTTTGAGGACTTTTTTCTCCAAAACGGTTATAGCTAGCGACTTGATTTTGTCAGCTTTTTAATAATTACTATTAGTTTAATTTGACCTTGTTTTATTCAATTTAGAATATCACTAAAGTTTTGATAAACCGCCAAAATTTCGATTTTTTTTTACTTTTGAGATAGAGATTTTTTTTCTTTTTCCCTAATATACTTTTACTTATATATTAAAAAACATCAAAACAAGCACTAAATGCTGCTAAATAGTTAGGTGAAAACCGCATTCCAATAGCTTAAGGAGTTTTGAGAAAATAGGATCTAAATATGAAAAAACCTAACTTTTTAGAATGGCTGATTTTCTGTTAAGGTTTGAATTTATCGTTTTTTTTTGCCTTGAATATATATATATATATATATATATATATATATATATATATATATATATATATATATATATATATATATATATCTATATATATATATCTATATATATATCTATATATATATATATATATATATATATATATATATATATATATATATATATATATATATATATATATATATATATATATATATCTATATATATATCTATATATATATCTATATATATATATATATATATATATATATATATATATATATATATATATATATATATATATATATATATATATATATATATATATATATATATATATATCATCATCATCATCATCAGCCCGTATCGATCCACTGCAGGATGAAGGCCTCTTCAGCATGCTTCCAATCTTCACGGTCCTGGGCTTTCCTCTGCCACTCGGGTCCAATATACTTAACGATGTCATCAGTCCATCGTGCTTTCGGTCTTCTTCGCGGACGTTTGCGATCAAGCGGTATCCACTCCAGGATTGCCTTGGTCCATCTGTCGTCCCATCGCCTCGCTATATGGCCTGCCCATCTCCATTTCAACTGTTTTACTCTTCCAATGATGTCACAGACTTTTGTTTGTTCCCTGATCGATGCGCAGGACTTTCTGTCTCGTCTTGTAATGCCAAGCATATATCTTTCCATTCCCCTCTGTGCCACCCGAAGTTTTTGAATTGATTGCGATGTGAGTGTCCAGGTTTCACTTCCGTATGTCATAACGGGTAGAACGCACTGATCGAATACTTTTCTTTTCAGGCAAAGTGGGAGTCTGCTCTTAAACACTATGTTGAGCCTACCAAATGCCTGCCAGCCACATTTAACACGCCGTTCCACCTCCAGGGCGGTATTCCCCTCCATGGAAATCCTCTGCCCAAGATATACAAAGCTGTCCACAATCTCTAAATCCCTTCCTAAAACTGAAATTCTTCTGTCCTGAGCGAAGTCATTGAACATAACCTGACTATTTTTCAGGTTTATTTTCAAGCCAAATGGTTCGCCAGCCCTTTGCAGTTCTTGTATGCGTCTTTGCAACTCCTCTGGGTCTTGTGAAATGAGAATAATATCATCTGCAAATCTAAGATGGTTTAAGTTTGCACCATTGATCTTTACCCCATCCTGTTCCCAATTCAGTTTACGGAATACTTCTTCAAGGCCAGCCGAGAAAAGAATAGGCGATATTGCGTCACCCTGCCGTACACCTCGTTCTATATTAATTCCCACTTCAAGATCATCAAGGTGAATTGTGGCTGTAGCTCCATCATATATCGATTCTAATAGGTTTACATAGGCTCTCTCTACACCTTGGCTAAGCAGTGCATCCATTATCGCCTGCTTTGAGATGGAATCAAATGCTTTTTCGTAGTCGATAAAAGCCAAGCACAGTGGCATGGTGTATTCGTTGTGCCTTTCTATGACCTGCTGTACAACCTGGATGTGATCCATTGTACTGAATCCACTTCTGAATCCTGCTTGTTCTCTTGGTTGTGCGTCATTCAGTTTTTTTAATATTCTTTTAGAAATTATCTTAGTGAAAACTTTGTACATCACTGATAGGAGGCTTATTGGACGGTAGTTCTTTAAATCTTCCTGTGCTCCTTTTTTATGTAAAAGGATCACTTCTGCATTTTTCCATAAGTCAGGTACTTTTTGTTCTTTGAGGCATTTTGAGTATAATTTTGCCAGTGTTTTATGTAACGTCCGACCACCAGCTTTTAGCATTTCGACAGTTACACTATCCTTTCCTGGAGCCTTGCCGTTCTTCATCAATTCTATAGCATTTGTTACTTCCTCCACTAGGATATCTCGTATTATATATTGTTCTTCCGTGGGTATTGCTGTCCCTGACTGGCTCTGATCTTCATATAACTGGGAATAAAACCTTCTGACAATCTCTAACATTTGGGTACGCGTCCTGCACACTGTGCCATCCTCACGCTTTAAAGCATATATTTGCGTTCTTTTGTTTCTCAGCTTCTGTTTAGCTTTGTTAATTCCTTTGTTTTCTTCCAGGGTTTTTTGCACTAGCTGCATATTGAATCGGCGTGTGTCCTCTCTGATACGTTTTCTTATAGTTTTGCAGAGCTCAGTGTACTCGACCCTGCCAAAAGGACTACCTGCATTTCTCATTGCTCGCCGTTTCTTCATTAAATCAATGGTCTCACTGGAGATTTTTGTTTGTTTGAGACATTTTTCCTCTGGTGGTATTGAAGCAGCCGTTTGAAATACATTGTTGGCGATTTCTTCATATTGAACTGATATTTCCACCTCCTCTGGATCTTGTAACGCAGCAAACCGGTTTGACAAAGCAATCTCAAAATCGCTTCCTCTCTCCAGCAGTTTTCCAGAATCTACCTTGCCCTTCTTTGATCTTACCATTTTTTCGCGCTCTTTTCGACAGTCAATCCGAACCCTTGCTCGTACAATTCGGTGGTCACTTCCAACATTAAAATTGTTAAGGACAGTACAATTGGTAAATATTGTTTTATCGTTGGTCATGATGTAGTCAATTCCGCTTGTGAGCCCAGATGGACTTTTCCATGTCCATTTTCTGCTGATATTTTTCTTATAGAATGAATTCATAATATATAGTTCTTGTCCTTCAGCAAAATCAACTAATCTGTCACCTCTATTGTCTCGCTCACCAGTTCCATATGGGCCAGTTGCATTTTCATCTGTTCTTGTTGTTCCAATTCTGGCATTAAAATCACCCATCAGGATTTTGTACCTACATTTCTCCTTGTATAAAAGCTGGGCCACATCATCATAAAATTCCTCAATTTCCTCATCTTTATGGCTTATAGTTGGTGCATAAGCTTGGACGATTTGAAGCCTAAACTTTTTATTCAGCTGAATGACGCATTGGGCTAATCGGTCGGATGTACTTTCAAATTTTACCACACTGTCCTTCAGCTTTCGATTGATGAGGAATCCTATTCCGCCACATCGGCCATTTTCCGTACCTCGAGTGTAGAGTACGTGTCCAGTTGGTTCCAGTTTGATTAACTCTTCACCCTTCCTTCGTGTTTCACAGAGCCCAATAATATCCCAATGTATGTTGTCAAGTTCGATAAACAGTTCTTGCAATCGGGCCTCTGTTTTCATAGTCCGTATATTTAACGTTGCAATGTCAAAAGTCCAATGGCAGCCTGATCTAACCCGGTGATTCTTAGCACCCTCTGCCTTGGGGCAGGTCTTCCCGCTGCCGTAGGTAGTTGCCCCTTGGCCTCCGGGAATGAGGGCCGTGTTTGAGGTTGTACTGTCATATTTCAACATACTGAAATACCATGTTGAAGGTATGGACCGTAATCTGCCACGCTGGTCCAATGCGGGTTGGCAGATTTTGGATCATGTTAGTCTGAGGCCTCCGCTTTGACCTGTCCGCCAGGGGTGACCCTCCCAGGAGCATAGACTCCAGACGGCATAGCTCAAAGCTTCATTGCCCTACTCAAACCCCTTTACCACGTCAAGGTCTGATCCACAAAGGGGACACATATATAACACATATATATATATATATATATATATATATATATATATATATATATATATATATATATATATATATGTATATATATATATATATATATATATATATATATATATATATATATATATATATATATATATATATATATATATATATATATATGTATGTATATATATATATATATATATATATATATATATATATATATATATATATATATATATATATATATATATATATATATATATTAGCCGATTTTATTATTATTAGCAATAATTTTGCAGTTTTCAAACTCTCATGATATCTATATAGAAATGACCAGAATTAAATATAGAATTTTCTATGAAAATAAAAAAATGCATTTTCCGACTAACGGGTTCCCTTAAATCTTTGCTCTATGCTGATAAACCGACAACTATTGACTATTTGGAAGTCAACATAACTCGGATAATTGCGGACATAAGACCTCGTTTGCTTGAAAACGTTGTTCGAAATTGGATTGACAGAACACGCTTTACCAGAAATAGGCGCCATATTTGTCTGAAATTGTTTTCAAACATTAATACCAATGAAAGTTATTTCGCATAAAATTAATAGTTTTATGGTATCTAATTTGGGTATGGTTTCATTTGAATTTAAAGTTCAGTCGCCCTAAAAAAAATCACCTTATGGTTTAAGATCCACTTTCACATACAATATTGTGTAAACTTTAAAATGGGAACAAGTTGTGAAAATTAATACCAGATTTGTATAGCTGTCTAAAGAAATTAGAAAATTTAGTCAAAATATAAACGTGTTTGTTGCTTCACAGCAAAAATATTGCTGTGAAGCGAATTGTACTTAAAATAAATCAAGGAATGGTTAACAAAAACTATTAATTATTTAATTATGTATCATTCATTGGATGCCGTATTGTGAACATTTGTAGGCGTTTAATTTTTCCTTTGTGGCCATCGAGCAAGTTTTGACATTTTCTGAAAAATGCATATAATTCTTAAAATACGTGGAAATAAGTTACATTCAACAGCCAACTTTTTTAACATCGTTATGTCATATTAAATGATCGATTGAAGATACGCGAGCTTGCTGACATTGTAAACATCTCAATACGATGGTATAGAAGATGGTATAGCAAATGCATTCAAATGAACATTTCTCAAACATTTTTAGATTTAAATACGATCGTGCAGAGTTAATCCGACTTTTCTTAATAGAAAATGAAACACAGGCTTACCATTATACACCAGAGACGAATCAGCAATCCAAACAGTAGGTGGGAGGAGGTAGGTGAAAGTGCCCCAATCAATGAAACAACATTTTTCTAAGATTCTCCTGTTTTAATGTTTATGACTACCTGACAAGTGATAGAACCATTACAGGAGACTGTTATGCTTTACTACTGGATTAATTTAAAGTTTTTATTCAAATTAAATGTCCACATCATTTCTAAAACGAAAGTGTTTTTTTACAGTCATAATGTGCCTTCACATACGTGTTGGGTTGATGCTCCGAAACTTTAACAACAATACCTCGAAGTGCTTCTGAATGCATCGTATGCGTCAGATTTGGCTTCCAGCGACTACTTTCTTATCCCATGCTCGAAGAAATGGGATAAGAAAGCTGGCTAGAAAAGTATTTACTTTAAATGATGAAGTCAAATTTGAGGCTACTGTTTATTTTACAGAGTTGAGCGGAGGGCAATAGACTGGGGATGTTACCTTGCATCTGCATTTACGTTAAAACTATGTTTCAAATGAATCTATTATCAATCTATGTTTTATGATGATGCACATTAAAATTAAATATCAAAAACAAAAAGATCATCTCAATTCACTAAATTATCAACAATTTTTATATATGAATTCAGGTTTGATTTGGTTTGTTAAGTATGTTAACATCCTATTCATGACGAAAATCTTTTTTTGTTCCTTTAATAAATCCAAAAAAATCTTTCTTATGGACTTTTATATCTGGCCTTTTGGGCCTATATCTATAAGCCTCTATCTGGCCTTGATAAGATTTGGATCTGATTTGACATCTGACTTCCCGTCTGATGGCGTATATAGGAAGTCGGAGAAAACATGAGTTGTTGGCTGTGGATAGGATATCCCTATTCTTGATGGTATGGTATATGTCAGTACCCTGAACAGTCTAAATATCGAAAGATGAAACATATGCCTTCCAGTTGAAGAGATGGGTGGCGCTCGTCCCCAGTCAATCTACCAACAGAACTATTCATTTAGGAGGAGACGCAGGTACATATATCTATTACACATATCTAGAGGACGAGTATTTCTGATCACCCTTCTGATACTAATGAAGATGACAGTGATTATGAAAGAATTCTATTAATTCCTCAACGTTTCAACCAGGATGAGTTAAATGGACTGGAGGTCTCAATCTGTCAAAACCTTCCAGGTTGAATGACAAAAATTTAATGGAACCATAATTACTTTTTACAGGAACCATAATTTAATTTACAGGAACCATAATTACTTTTTACCGTACAATAGAATAAGGTCGACTACCATTGTTCTCTCAAGAAGGCAATCTTGTAATTTGTCACGAAATTAGAGGACTCCTGGAAAAAATGGGTCTTATTGAATATTTTACAGATGATGTGGATCCTTCTACATAATGGGCACAAATATGTTTCAAAACAGAATGCTCACTCAATGAAAATGAAAGAAGAATATGACACCATAGTTTTGGTCTTGACAAAGAAGTATGATGAACATCAATGGGTATGTGTGTGTATCAATGTATGTATGTGTATCAATGGGTATGTGTCATCAATGAGATTTGTGTAGACGGTAAACTCTCTCAATGGACAGCAAAGTGGCCACACCAAATATCCTTGCTTCTTGTGCCTCTGGAACAGCAGTGACAAAACATACCACTGGGTTAGAAAAGAGTGGCCTGAGAGAAAACATGGGCATTGGGAAAAATAAAGTTATTAACGACCTCTTACTTTGATCAAACAAAATCAACTTTCCTCCACTGCGAAACAAGCTGGGCCTAATGAAGTAGTTTTTAAAGACTCTTGATAAGAATGGATCTTGCTTTGCATATACACAGAAATAATGCCTCGGTTGAGTACAAATTCAGTGAAAATTAAAGCAGGAATATTTGACGGCCCGCAAATAGGATAACTTATGCTAATGAGTTACAAAGGCAGGTGTTATCCTGCCTTCGCAAATTCGATGAATGAGGCTGAGCGAAAAGCCTGGACTTTATTTGTTGCAGTTATTTGAAATTTTCTGTCTAAACGCAAAGCTAAAAAAACTATGTAAACAAGATGTTTAACAGTTTCAGATCCCTTGGGAGTAACATGAGCATTAAGGTGCACTATTTACACTGCCACTTAGACGATTTTTCTCAAGATTTTGGAGACACCAGTGAGGAACAAGGTGAAGGATTTCATCAGGATTTTAAAACTATGGAAAACCGCTACCAATATACATAAAATGACGTTATGTTGTTTTTCATACAATTTTCGCAAGTGTTCGGCAATTAAATTAGCTGGATATTCAAACAAATTTCCTTTAACAATGAGGTGCATTTGCATTTAAATGAATTCTTATACAAACAAATCTGCTGCCATGAGAGATTGTGGTTCAGAGAAATCATTGATTTCTACTTTTTTCAGTCTTCGGTAAGCTTGGCCCCTTTAGCGGTTTAATATTTTAACAAAATGCTATTCTGTTATAAAGTAGCATTTGGGGATATTTGTATTTTATATTATTTGTTAAATATAAAAGTATTATATATATATATATATATATATATATATATATATATATATATATATATATATATATATATATATATATACCCGATCTCCCTAAAACTTCGCTCTTTGATGCAAGGTTCCACATATGATACTGTTGACTTGACCCTTTCTATATATGCAAGAATTCTGTTGGTGAGTCTTGTCGGTGGGAGTCTACAAATATGTCCATAGCATTTCAACCTTCTTTTTATTATGTCCGCCACTACATTGGAAATTCTCTCTGTGGTCTTTCTGGATTGTAGTCTGTATCCTTCCTCTGTTAGTTTTGGGCCGATAATTTTGCTCATAATATATATATATATATATATATATATATATATATATATATATATATATATATATATATATATATTAATGCATTTGTCACATCTTCGTAGAAACGATCTTTTCCGTCTTCACCAACAAGTTGAGTTGGAGCGTATGGACTTATTGCCGTGATTGTTGTTTACTTCTAGTCTGAATCGCGCTGTCATTAGCCTTTCTGGTTTACCTTTCCAGCAGAAGGTATAACCGCTACCAATTCCTACTGTAATCCGGTCTTCTTGTCGCTCAATGCAGATATTGCTACATTAAAACATTTCTATTAATTAACAATTAGAGCAATCAGACATCCCTTTTTTCTCTGTGTTTCGACCGCGGTGATAGTGAAAGCCCCTGGTCAATCCGGGCAGGTTATGTTTATGGGTAGACTATGTTTAGGATAGCTTTCCCAAACCCTTCCCCATTCAGAGTAAGCAGAGTGAACCCTAAAAAACGACTGCTCATACACAGAGATAGTTACCTAGAAGTCGAACCGTCCATAATTTCTCCGACTTAACGACCACCCTACCTCTGCCGCCCACATGCAAACTAACAGCTAAGGGCATACAATCTTCACAAACCTGCTCCCACTGCCACAGGACTTCATCCTCTTTTTCATTTAGGTTCAGCCATGGTCAAAGCCACTCAAATCCAAGCAGTAGCAAACACCTTAATGTCAAGATCCATCCGCCCTACGGACAGCGATGCACGGCAGGCAGAACTTAACAATATATCAAATACTCTAAAACAAAACGGACAATCAACCGTACAATACAACAACACCAAACACAGACAAGGACAGAACAAGCCATATAGGACACAAATAGAGGAACACAAAACAAGCCTACGGAGTAAGCAAATAACATCAGCATTATTCCAACACCAACTAGAAACAGGGCACAAATTCAACTTCGTTGGTTGCAAAGACGAAGCAACAACTAGCAGACCAACAGACCCAAACAGCACGACAACCAAAGCCCGACTGGAAACAAAGACGACGCAAGCGCCTCAGGAGGTGGAGCCAGCGCCAGCACCAATCAATCGCTACCGACTAAGACCCAGGCCAGAACAGATAAATACCACACGGGAAACCGATCCTTTTCGCATTCGAGTCGAGATTTTGAGAAGTAAACATCTCTTCGACGTGCGGTCTGCGAACGGTTTCGGTAAATGGTAAGTAGTGATGGCGAGCCCTAAGGGGTTCACCATAACGAAGGAGGCCTATAAGGCTCTCCGTCGCGAAATTGACGGTAAAGAAAAGCGTATCACTAACCTAGAGGGTTACTTGAGATACGCGGTGGAAATGAATGTACTAGCGGCCGATAAGAACGAGGGGCTAGGTAAGAAACTGATCGACCTCATCAACGATTTGACGGTGTTAGACGCGGAAAACCAGAGACAAGAAGAACCTGACAGAAAAATCCTCCGGATGGTTTTGTACTAGAGATAAAGGATCCAGAGCCAGCGATCGAAACGGGCTCCGATGAAGAGGCGAGTGCCGCGATGGACACGTAAGTAGATGGAGGCTTCTCTTCGGGTTCCAAATTCGGGAGTCACCGTAACTCAGAAAACCGAAACGAGGTTCCACGTCGGTATAAGATGACTACCCCCCTCTTAAGAAACCAGCATCGGAATTCCAGTTTTCGGATAAACCAATGTTCAGAAGCCTGGATCTTCAGAGCCTAAGAAAACTTCTCAGAAAGTTCCATCGATTGTTCTTCCGGACAAGACCATGTATATGTAGATAAGGAGGATCTGCATGGAGCACGGTATTTTGTTCTCGAAATCCATCACAAAGTCGGATGGGATTTTTCTCCAGCCCCAGATACCAGATGACTATCGAGCAGCGACGAAGCTGCTCGATGAAAGGCACTATAAGTACCACATGTTCTGTACCCCTGAGGAACGCAATCTTTGCGTTCTAATCAGGGGAGTGTTGGAAACGATTCCAGTTTCCGATATTACTGATGAACTCCTCTCGATGGGCTTCCAGCCCACGTCGAAAGATGGAAAAACGGAGGCAAAGATGGCAAACCGATTGTCACCGTCCAAGTGATTGTTCCCAAGGAACAAAAAGATATTCACAACATCAAGACATTCTTGAGTCAGAATGTCAAGATCTAACCTCAGAGGTCGAATGGCCGAGTTGTGCAGTGTTTCCGCTGCCAAAAATTCGGACATCCAGCCAAGAAGTGTCATCCGATCCAGCCTGCGCAAGCAAGCCAAGCACTCACCCAGTGAGTGCAAAAAGGATCACAGCACACCAGCAACTTGCTGCAACTGCGGGCGTCCACATACGACGAACTTCCAAGGTTGTGAAGCAAGGCCAAGTCGAGGTTTCTCTGTGAAGGCCGCAAAGTCTTTACAGGGGATGTCTCTTGGGACTGCTGTTTCCAAGTCCCGTAACCCTCCTCCTTCTGCAATACCTGCACCAACCATCGTGTGGGGGTCCTAAAGGAACTCCGTTCCGGTGAAGAATTCAGCTCCACAAGATAACACTTTTTCCGGGCTTGTGGAGCAACTTGCTGCTCAGATACTGGGGAAACTTCAGACCCAGTTAAGCACGGCACTCCAACCTTCCCTTGGATCCCTAATCCCCAAATAAGTCCCCCTTAGCCTCCAATTCGAGCAATCCGCTATCACAATTTCCACATCTCGATCCATATGGGGGACCGACGATGCCCGCTGGTGGTCGGCCCAGCATTGGACGTGGACCAGACTCCTTTTTCCAATGAAGATAAGGTCAGCCTAATCACTACAAAGTTTTGATGGACATTGTTGCAACCCCATCTCACTAACGTCGGACTCTGTCTCACAAAAAAAGAGGAAATTCCGACACTTCCTGAGATAACTAGAATCCCTAAACTACACACACCCGTTTCGGGCAGTTGATCTTAAGTAAGAGTTAGAAAGCTAACCTAAAAACTATGGTGAAAAAACCGCAAAAGCGATAATTCTCAGAAAATCACGAACCTCGCTACAATAAGCACCAAACCGGATTCATAAATGCGACTCTCCGGCTTCACCCGGGTTATGATAATTGAGACGTTATTAGTATCAGTAAAATATATTTCTATTTCTGCCTATATGTGCACTCCATATCGGTTCGCTTTTGGTACTTTATAGACGCCTCTTCCCCCACCACACACACCTACTCCGCGCCACTCCGATGCACAGCACTGTTGCAGTTTTTTTAATAGTGAAATAATTTTTGGAATCGACATAGTAGTTTTCGAGTTTACATCATACATAATTTTTTTTTCTTTATAATATTAGTATAGGTATAGTCGAAACAATTCTTAGTAGGGATTATTTTGCAATTATTCACTTAATGTGTGCATGTAATTGTTAAAAATAATAATATAAATCGCTTTTTAGTGGTTTATTTATTGTGTTGAGTAATATCACATGCCACATTAAAGTAGGCGGAAAACTTTATTTCAGTGATTGTTAGTGGCTCAGAAAACATAAATCAATTATAATTTTCGGTAAGGCAATAAGTGTTAGTGTTGTCCTTTTAAATTTCCATCTTATCCTTTCTTAAAAATATTCAAAAATAAATAAACTTTATCTGTGCTTTAGGTAAAAATTGGCCATTCCTTAAACCGCTACCATAATATCAGCAACTATTTCCCGAGACCAGTTTCTGACTTTAAACTGTCATCAGCGGTTTCGAGAAAGGCTTGCGGGAGAGACAGGGCCTGGGCGGTGTTGTGCAGCGTAACTGTTGTGGGCGTTTATCACAGGAACGCGTGAACTGCATTGTATTACAGCCTACTTTCGTTATGATAGAAATATATGGTCGTACCTTTGATTAAACCATCTCGTTCATCAGTGCAGTTAGATCCTCGTTCGAAACAACATCGTCTCTCTCGCCTTCTACCGTGCCGCGATCGAAAGTAGTAACGGTTCGTTCCGACACACCCCGCTCCAGACAGGCCGACTAGACCCGTGTCTAGACTCGCGTCGCACCCGTCTGGCCCGCCCGACAGGCCGGCGCCCTGGCGAACGCACACGAATACGACTCCTACCTGGAGCTAGAACCCGATGACCTACCTGGGGATTTCCGGTCGCATCCGACCCTGACGGAGGTCCTTCAACGCTGTCAAGATCTCGAAGATCTCAACAGATAACAACGCGCCCAAATTCGTGACATTGAGGAAGTCACAGCCCAAAACTATGACGCCCAAGTGGAGCAACTGTGCAACACCAACTCGGAACTAAAAATCCGAAACATAGCGCTAGAGAAGGAAAACTCTGCGCTTAAAAACCGAATCGGGGAGCTGGAAGCCAAAATTTCGGCACAGCTCTTTGAATTCAACCCGCTCAAAAAATCGGCCGGACCCAGCAACAGTTCGCCCACCACCGCACCCCGGGACCGTCCTCTTCAACCGCCACCTCCATAAATAAACCAGCACCAACGCCGAAGCTACAATTTAAGAAAACTCCGGTGGTCCTCCGCGACCCAGCCCGCTGGAGCGAGGTCGTTAAATACTTTCAAGCACAAAAATAGAATTCACGGAGGCCAAGACAGTGCGGCTTGGCATCCAATTTTTCCCGACCTCCGCGGACAGCCACCGGAATATCACCAGGTTCCTGACCGCAAACAAGATCAACTACCACACACATTTCCTCACCAGTGACCGGGAACTCAACGTCGTCATCCGTGGCGTTGACACCCACATCGGCACAGAGGAAATTGAAGCAGACCTCAAACTACAAGGCTTCCAGCCGTCTGAAATAAGAAGGATGACACGCGGAAAAGGGGCAAAGATGCCCCTAGTGAAAGTTCACGTCCCCCGTGACCAAAAAAACATTTACAATTTAACCACGCTCTGCGAACTCGCAATCACCGTTGAATCCTAAAAATACAACCGCTCGTTCGCCCAGTGCCGCAATTGCCTGCAGTTCGGCCACTCGGCAGTGAATTGTTTTGTTCCTCCAAAGTGCCGGAAGTGCGCGGGGGATCACAAACCGACAGATTGCCCATAAAAAATAACATCAGCCGACAAAGTGCATCAACTGTGGCGACGCGCACACCGCCACCTTCTCCGGGTGCCCGGTGCACCCGAAGAACCGCATCTCCAACGCCAACCGTCTACCTAAAACATCAGCCACCACGTCGCCAGGAAAATCGTTCGCCAACGCCGCCGCTCCGCCGCCAGCACCAGGTCCAACTCCAAAAACCTCCATCGACGAAGCCATCGAGAAATACCTGCTGCAAGCCATGTCCGGCCTAGCAGCAGGGCTCAAAAAATTCCTTCAAGAAAACCAGTAACACGCCACAAAAAGCAACGCGGAAAACCCTACGCCAAGCCTCAATAAAACAGACTACCCCCTCCACTGGAACCAACCAAGCGGGCAAACCCCGCCCCATCGCCAACTCACCGCGCTCTAGCCATTAGAACGCGGGACTTCGTCTACACAACTGGTGCACAGAAGCAGAGCTCTAGCACCTTGAAACCCATCCAAATGCAAATGCAATAGTTAAACCATCAGCTACTTTCCGAACGCTCAACCCGAGTGATGACTGCATAAGGCCAAAAACCGGTTTCGGGAGACACTTGCTGACTTTTATTTGTGGCGGATGACGGAATGAGCAATTTTAACGTGAAACAGGGATTAATTTTCCTTGTTTTTAATTATTTTTAATATTTTCCACAGGGAGCATTCACGTGAAGCGGACAACGATTAAAAAAAAGAGGTTCTGAGATTTGTTCATATTGAGCATATTGATACTTCTAGGGAATATGAACGTGTACACATAAAAAAATTTGTTTGGTTTTTTTTAAGTTTTATTTGAGGCTTAGTTGTTAAGATATGGGATTCTATAGAATTCACCTGATTGACGGAAGGGTTTCTTTGTAATTTTATTTTCATATTGAAGTAAATTATAATAAAATAATAAATATAGTGTTTTGTATAGCAAATTCACTGTTCTTTTTAATTTTCAGATCAGATTCCAAATTTGATTTTTTTTCTAGTGTTAAACCGGAAGTAAATATTTCATGTATTTTTTTAAATAACTTCAACCATTTTAATTTAATTTTTTTTGCTGCAGAATAAAGCATAACATTTATAAATTCTACCATAAAAATTGCAAAATGGGATTTAAATTAGTTTAGGAGACAAATCAATTAAAGCACATACACGTCATACTGAGCGCTTGCTAAAACTGGCTGGTGTGTGCAAAAAAGGACATACATACATAGTAAAATTGCTGTGACGTTACCTATTTATGCATAAACGCCTACATATTCTGAACTAGTTTTACACTTAATACCTATATGTTCTTAATAATAATTTATAACTAAATGAAACAATATTGTATTAAAAGAAAAATATTTTACTTTATATTTTTTACAATTTTACTATTGTAATCAACAATGGTTCATTTTATAACCATGCTTTCAGTAGTTGGAACAAAAGAGTGGTATGTTTTTGTGCCTGGAATAGTTACTAATTATTGAAATCGTGGTTGGACAAAAATTTTTTGTTCAATATCATCTTTGGAGCAGTAGTAAATGGCTTTTTGAGTTAAATTTGAATTCGTCCATTCATACAATCGCATTGGCGTAATAATTGCTCGACTTAGGTAACTGCAAGTTTGTACGTGTCGCTAAACGTTTCAGGTTTCCTCTAAGACATGGCCCCTTACCGTGAGAGGTTGCGTGAAAATGAAACTCAGCATCTGTCTGAGGCTTTAAGATGTAAGAAGCCAGGACGTATGTATTTTTAAACAAAATAAATTGTGTCTCGTTCAAATATATTTTAGGATTATTTGTATTCCAAATAAAATTTTCATGAGCTGATGAATATTTGATTCGATTCGAGGTCCGCGTCTTCAAAACTAGAGATGCCAAAAATTGGATATTCCTTAGGGGTCAAATGTATTCTCTGATCATTATAAATTATTCTTTTTTGTTTAAGGTTCGCATTTTAAGGTTTGGTAAAATTTGTAATGGGACATTGTAGCGTGTTTTTTCAAATTGGGTGAGTTTTCAAATCGAGCTATCTAAACCATTGGATATATATGTTTTCATCCTACCAAATATTTAAAAAGTATTGTTAAACTTAAGCTATGGTTTTATGTTGAAATTAATATTTTTTAAGTTGCTGTGTTTACACATTACATAAAAAATCTGTATTTCAAATTTGAAATATTGATTTTTTTTAATCAATTGCAAGATTTTTTAGAATTAGTGATTATGACAATTATTTATTGTGACCCATTGGATTGGCTCATAGACGAACATTAGGGAAGGGCTGTGTTTTAAATGCTTTTGATACAGATAATAAGAAATACAGCAGTAATATTTTAAAAAATAAGATGGAATTGGAGAAGGAAAGTAGCTTATATATAATTGCGTGGTGTCCATGTAGGGTAACTATTGTGTAGTGAAATGCTGTCGCCATAATGTTAAAAGAATTATATATATATATATATATATATATATATATATATATATATATATATATATATATACTTCCAGTCAACAAAATATTAAAATTGATTATAAATAAGGCATAACTCAGAGTACTTAATAGACTAAAAAGAAACAATAACACCACTAAATTGCCGTGAGACAAAGAAAACACAACAGTTATAAAGATAAAGAACATTTTACTTGGACAATACACATAAACCAGTGAACAGAGGTCCGACAACATATCTCGAGAAAACAGCCAAGAGCAAGATTAGAGCTCTTCAACTCAAACTTGACATCGAACGAAGAATAATTCCTAGGAAAAATCAAATAGATTCCCCAAACTTTACGGTTTACCACAAAACCGAAATTCCATTAAGGTTCATAGTAAGTACCTTCGGCTCGCCAACATAAAATCTAGAAAAGCATCTAGCAACCAATAGTTCATTTTTTCTTTTATTTGGGTTTTTCGCCACTATCTAAAACTCAAAAAATATCAAAAATACCTGTTCTTATTTAAAGAAAGAATCACTGGGTAAAAACAAAAAACCAAACGGAGGCAAATTTCTCAGTGATTCTTTTTTGTAATAAATTTGCCTAAATTTTAAAGATATAAAAATGTTATAAAAATTTGTACAAATGTTTAACGTTAACGTTTCGAAGGGTACTCTCCCCCCCGTTTTCAAAACTAAAGTAAAAAATAAATAAATAATAATTTGTAATATATAAAGTAACGAATGAAAGTAAATATATTTTTTTGTATATGTCAACGATACTTACATTGACAACAATGTAAGTATCGTTGTATGTGTTTCCTTGGGCGTTAATACAACGTTTTGTATGATCAATCAAGCTGACGAATGTACTTTTGGGCTCGTCAAAAGATATGCTTGTCAGGATGGCGGTCGATGCCTTTTGAGTGACTTCAATGTCGGCATAACGCTGTCCTTTCATGGACAAATAAAGTTTTTCGAATAGGTACAAGTCAAAGAGAGCCAAAACAGGCGAATATGATGAATGATTGATGGTTAAAATGCCAATTTTGGTCAAAAAATCAATCATAAGCGTCGAGCGATAGGATGGCGCATTATCATTCAACAAGTGCCAGCTGCCTTGCTGACGGTATTGTGGCCGTACACGATGAAAACGCGACAACAAACGCTTCATAATCTCAAGATAAAATACAGCTTTGATCTAATGATCCGAATGTCATGAAATTTCACTAGAACGTCAGTGAAGGATGCACCTTTTCAATGCTGTTATCTTTTAACACCACTAGAAATAGCTATTTTTAATATATTATATATATATATATATATATATATATATATATATATATATATATATATATATATATATATATACATATATATATATATATATATATATATATATATATATATATATATATATATATATATATATATATATATATATATATATATATATATATATATATATATATATATATATATATATATATATATATATATATATATATATATATATATATATATATATATATATATATATATATATATATATATATATATATATATATATATATATATATATATATATATATATATAGAACAAACATCTCGAACAAAATTTTAAGAGCACCAAAACAACGTTAAAACCGAAGAGACTACTTTGAAGATATATAATCAGAGAAGCTCTTGAAAAGAAGAGAGCTAAATACATGGAACGATGCTCGCAATATTCCACTCTCGCAAATATGGGAAACGCTTATAAAATAGTATAAATATTGCATAGTAGTTATTTTTTGTTATTTACTATTATTTTGTTATCTATTTTGTGTTATTTACTTTATTTAATATTATTTACCTTGAAAACCGCAAAAAATGTTATTGTCTAAGTGATCGACTACATTGTCGAAGTAAAGTTTTTATTGTATAATTTTATTTGCGCTGGTGTATTGCAGAGTTATCGAAAATTGTAACGATCTCAAAAACTGTGCTTACTACTAAAAATTTAGAAAATGTGTTATTATGCTAAATTCGAAGATATTTACCACTAAACACCATATCACTTTTTTATCTTATCGACGCACATTTCGCTAACCATCACGAGATGATTTAATTTTTTTTGTTGATAAAGGAGTGTTTTTTTCAAAAATCTTACACGTTGCATCAAAGCACACCGATTTATTGTTTTTTATTTATAAAAATGGCACCACAACTTCCAATTCTAAGCCAGTGATTATTTGATTTTTTTAACTTTTTAATTTTTTTAATACGTTTTGATTTAATAACGTTTTAAAAATTAAGGAATTTCAAATTTTACTTTAGAAATTTGAAGGGACATACTTATGTAATTAGAACCTACTGACCAAAAGTTAATTAAGGAAATATTCATCATTTTTGATGCTTAATATCGTAGCAGATTTTACAACAAGCAATTACGAACTAATGTGTTTAAGCATAGAGAGGCGCGATTTTTGGCTACACTCAATTAATAGCATAATTAATAAATGTACAAATATCTATTTTCATTTAATTCAAAATAATTAATTTATCTCATTCACTACAATATTTAGCACATTATTTATTTATTATACTTTTTTTACATATTCCTACAAATACTGCAAAAATATAGTTATATTTTAAAACTTAGAATGTGGATACATTTCAAGTTTCCTAGTATTATTAAGACTTATGTATAATATTACATCATATGGTATTATATCATACTAAACTTTTATTGCTTAGGAATGTTAAGATCGATAAACATAAACAGTTTCACCCAGGAGTCTTAACATTGATATTAACGCTAGAGTTACTTCGTTTCAGAATAGTTTAAGTATAATCAGTCAGCCTAGTTACCAAAACCATTACTACCTATTACATGATATTTGACGAGTTTAGATAGCAATCTCAGGATTATTCGAAATATTAAGGGATATTGTTTGCGCAATCAAGTACATAACTGTTTCCCACCTTATAAATAAATGGAATTTGTGATGTTTAGATTACTAGGCGGATGGGAAATTTACTTCACAATCACAAATGACAGGAATTACTATATACAGAGTGATTCATAAATTTAGATTTTTAACAGCCCATAAAACTTGATTTATTTTTCATAAAACTGAAAGATAAAATACTTAACATATTAATTTTGAAAACAACATTCATTTCGGCTCTGCTCCTTGTATTTCAAAGCGATCGCCCATCCGTTCCAGGTAAAGGGCGCGACGTACCCGAGAGTTGCTGCATGCGTATAATAGTGATAAAGTTCTTTCTGTAATATTCTCACCAGCCTGTTCTATGCGATCAATAAGTTGTATTAAGTGACGTTTTAAAAACTATGCTTTTTAAGTAACCACATAAAAAGAAATCACAAGGGTTAAGGTTAAGTTGACCTAAGCGACCATGCAACAAGCCCTCCATGATCTACTCACGACTTATGAAAAGTTATGTATAAAAACTCCCGTACTTTACGCTTAAAATGGGCTGGCGCAACAAGGGGTGGGTACCATGTGTTTTGTCTGACATTCAAGGCCATATTTTATTTATAAGACCGAGAAGTTTTTTTTTCAATCTCGCATATATTTGCAATCTACCTAACGGTAATAAGCAACTGTTATAATATTTAGGGGAAGGCAGCGAGTTGTCAAGCATTAGGGGTTAGGGCGTTTACATTAAATACCTAACATGTATAGGAACTTGGGTTCTTTATAACTACAACAGTGAAATAATCTTAATTTTATCTTAAATTCTATAGCTTATCTCTCTGCGTCTTTAAGCTATTATCCAGCAGACTGACATCATGAGAGTTTCGGGTGCACTTCAAGTTACGATAGATACTTTGCACTCACACACTAGGCTTCTAGCACCAGCTTCATAGCACAGTTTAGCAGAGGGCCGGCAAGATGATTTTGTAAAAATTCAAGATAATATTTCCCCATTAAACGACCCGGCAAGATTCACACATTGGCCGAAAAATCTATGTTGAAAATTTGTTGCCTAGAAGCATGACGATTATCAGCTGACCAAAAATGAGTATTGCTTAACCAAAATATTGCTGGTAAAGTTTTGATTCATCTCACGTTGGTGTGAGAGCCACTCGCAGAACTGAACTCTGTTAGGATGGTCTTATCGCTCTAAGGCTTGAACCCATGCACAGGAATTGCAAATGAATACAACTGATTTTCCCGCAATATATTTTTTTGGCTTAGTTCAACTTGCCATGCTATTTCTCGAGTAGTTATTGGATCTTCCTCGACAAGATTCAAAATTTGTTCCTCCCGTTGCAAGTTTTCAGATAATCTCGGTCTTCTTGCATGCTTCTCACGATGTTTCCTCAAACCGATGTTTCCTCACCGGTGCCTCTAGTTCTTTGCGCAACCCGAATAAATGATTTCGGCAATGAATGAACCTAAAAAGGAAAGCATTCAGCATATAGCTAAGATGCAGCGTTAGCATTTTGAAGGCTCTCTCCATAAATTAACAGCATGTCAACTAATTCATTGTTCTCACACACGTGGGTCATTTTATCTTTCCAAAAATCACGATAGAAATCCACGTTAAAACTGATAGTCAAATACAACATAAGATAATTAAAGGAATGTATGATCACAAAAAAAGATAAACATTAGTTGTCTTCTAATTGTTTTGAATTTGCGGACGGTCGATCAAAATTATTTAAATTATTTTAGGGCTAGAATTTTTAAAAATTTATTAAAGGTTGTAGCGGACTAATTTTGGGATATTTAAAAAATGAAATTAGAACAAATAAATGTGTGTGGGTATTTATAGTGTATTTTTGAATAGGAAATATCTACAGTTTAAATATATTGTCCCAAAAAGGATTTTCTAGTTATGCCCTGTTGGTCTGTTTCTATTTCTGTTTCTTATAGTTCAAAAATCAATACATTTTATTCTTTAAACGCAATTAAGAAAAATTGTGAAAATTAAATTTGTTTTAAATTTTCTGGATTGAACTGCCAGAGTCCGTTTAAGCCTGCCAGACTCGGCAATTTTTGCCATTTTATTTTCAATTAGTACAGCCATATTTAAAATTTCAATATAAAACCATCTTGGAAACCGAAGGGTAATTTAATAATTTAATATAGTTTCCTGGTTCCTAAGTGGTTTAATAAGTTTCAATGTGGTTCAGTCAGAACTCTGTTGATGATATTTGTCAACAAAATACATGATATTGTGCAGCCCGATAACAGAATCAACATACAGAGTTCGAAAAGTCGTATTTTTTGGAGAGTATAAAAAGTTGGAATATCATGGGGCCAAGTACTTATAAGATATTTTTATTTAAAATGGGGAACATTTTTTGCGCCACCTTGTATATACAATAATCCAATAAGGATATTGCTGTAGTGATGTAGCTAAAAAGTACACTGAAAAGTAAATATATTTAAAATAAAAACAAGAATATTTCATATACATGAATTTTCATTTTACTGTCGTATGTTGGACAGGAAAACGACGAAAGTTTGTTGAATAACTAATGAGTGAATATTTTTCAATTCGTCGTTCGAAACAAATTCCACTAGCTGCTTAATGGTGCATTGTGGTGAATATGTATTCTAATTTGTCAATTTTCGACGCTTTTTGCATAATACATAGTATAATTTAATTAAGTGGATGGAGACTACGTTAAAAAGTTAATCAATTTTCGATCAAAAAAATTAACCATCGTATTTAGACAAATTCATATAATTTTATAGTTTTTCATTGGTCAGTTATTAGTTTTGTTTTAATATTTTTAGATTAGAGTTCGTGTATGAGATAATTAAAATTGAGTCATTCCTTTTATTTCTTTATTTTTAGATTACATTTTTGCTATGATATAATTCAGTTTGATATTTACATAATAACAACTATTAGTTGCTATGCAAAAAAAAAGAGTAGGATTTGAGGCTTAAAATGAAGAAAAACGTGTTATTGTGAAATATATATCTAATTAAACAAATATATCTAATTAAACAAAAAAGAACAGTTATGTTTAAAAAAAAATGCTTGGTTACATTAATGTCAGGAAATTGTGTTTCGATTTTTTAATACCGTGATTATAAATATAATAATTAAATTAATTAAACATATTTAAGATAACAAAATTACAATTTTTTTAACAAATAATAATTTTTAGGTAATGTGCCCCTTCAATTGCATTCATTTTGATTATGTTATATTTACATGATGGTGCTCCAGCACACATAAGCCACCCGGTTGTCGAGCACTTAAATGCTAATTTTGAAAATAAGTAGATAGAAGAAAATGTACCCAAATAGTGGCCTGCCAAATCTCATGGTCTTAAAACTTTTTGGATTTTTTGTTTTGAGCCATATGCAAAAAATGGTCTATAAATCAGAAATAAGCGATGATATTTGAGACAACATATTTTTGCATAGAGTCAAAGGCCGACCATTTTGAACATTTAAAATAAAATAGAAAATCATTTGTTTTTCGATCTAGAAATATTAACTTTGACATTAAAGGAGAATAATGTATATGTTTTATAATTGTTAAAATTACTGTTTTTCAATAAGGTAGATATCCCATTTTTTGTGTATTAATCGAAAAAATAAAATATTCGCCTTCACGTAGTCCTGATTAGGTCATATAGACTTTTTCTTGCGGGGCTATCTAAAATAGAAAGTTTACATCAATAAACAGGATTCTTTAATGTAGTTAAAAGATCCGACACGAAATGGCAGCCATTCCAGAGATTATGTGTAGTTCTAAGCCGTCCTCTTTTGCTGTTCATTTAGATGAGTGCCGTGAGTGTGAAGGTCTACATTTGGATGATACTATTTTAAAAAAGTAATTTCCTAAAATGTGTATTTCAATAATAAAAAAAAACTTTTTTGATGGACGTCTTACTCACCTTGTATTAAATAACAAAATTCATGGTATACAATTTAATAATGTGATGGAAAAAAAAATAGAAAATCCATATACTAAGTACGTTCTTTACACTTCTATTAATGAATAATATAAGTATATTCTTTATAAAGAGTTAAGCCAATATATAAAGTTATAATTGCAATTCATGAACCGATGTTTACCAACATATTTAAGTGTCGAGTGACAAAAAAAAAAAAAAAAAAATATATATATATATATATATATATATATATATATATATATATATATTCGTAATGCAAACTACTATTAAACTAGCCCATTTATGATTTATGTCATACCTAAAAGGGAGATCTTTAATGAATTGATAGAAGATATATTGCGAAATGGGAAACTTAAAAGCTATTTGTGCTACACTTCATTATAGCGCCTTGGAATGAAAAACTTTTGTGGCTATTATAGACATTTTAATGGCTTTGCCCTATGAGTTAATTTTCTGTGACCATTAATAGATAATATTATTTGCCTATAGAAAAGTAGTTATAAGAAGAAATGATGATATGATCTAGAAGTAAAGGCGCACCAGTAACTGAGGCTAATTTGTGACTGGACATACACTATAATGTGGTTTGCAAATTACGGCCACTAGCTATAGATTACCCCTAGTCAGAAGCCTCTACGGGTAATCAAAACGCTTGGTTTTGTGTATGATTTTCAGTTGAACACCGGCTTTATTCAACCATGAACTGACATAATTCGTGTGATTCCTTGTCGGATTCATATTTTTTCTTTGTCTAGAAATATTCACAAACAATTAAAAAAAGTTACAAATATCTATACTCATTGCAGGACTCAAACCGGCCACCGTCCGTTTTGCCGTCGGGTCATCGATTTAGGTAGTGCGTGAACGCGATCCCCGATGGGTTTTATTTAATTTTAAACAAATAGTTTTTTATATATACAAAATTTGTCAAAGACTATGGGTACCTAAAAGCGTTTTTGCATATGAATAAGTTAAAAGACCATGTATATAAGAAAATAGTTTTGTTAGATTTGGTTGCTTTCTAAAAGAAATATTTAGAAATTTAACGAAACTGTATGAAATTCGTATTTATATTCATATTATATTTATAGCAGGAACTATTTATAGCATTACGTATTACAAACTATAAATACAATATTGACCTACATGTAGGTTCTTGGGTAGAACCGCGTTTTAGATTTGTAAAATCATCTCGGCATTTCGGCTTCCATTCTGCAGGCATTTTCAAGAGAATCTAGTTGATTTACTCCGAGGCCTCAATGTATTGGAACTGGAAATGTATTTGGAACTCTAAGACCGCCGTCCTTCTTGTATAAGCAGTCTGGACGTTTTTCGATCTCAATTGCTTTACGAATTATGCGGGGTTTGTAGGAATATATAGGTGCGACTACTTTGGCCTTGTCGAAATCTATTTTGTGACCCGTTTGGATATGATGTTCTGCTAAAATCGAGGAGAGATCCGATTTTCAGATGACGAGATAATGCGATAATTAGTTTGGTCGATATCTGATTGGGAGCAAGCAAAACAAGGAATTTCATAGACGCAATGTCACTCTTGTAGAATATTATCCTTCACTGGTATAAATAAACTGGATATATTTCTTTCTGTTGTAAATATTGTTTCGATATTACGGAATCTGAATGCGTGGCAAATTTTATCAGTTACTCCCTTGATGTATGGTAAAAGAACTTTGGGGTTTTGGGACAATTTTTTAGTGGATTGTTTGGTATGACCAGTTGCCTGAACTTTATTGATATGCCTTTTTATTCGACGCATGTCATAGTGGTTTTGAATTAGTGCCGTTTCTAGGGAATTAGGTTCTGTTTGCCTATGTACCCTATTGGACAATCTTAATGATGTTGTGACTAAAGCCATCTGACGAGAAGTTGGCGAAAATATGGGTTGTTTGATTGTGGGGAGGGACTCCCTATTCTTGGCCAGATAGCATATGTCGGTACCCTGATGAGTCTAACCTCCAACAGACAAAACATGTGTCCTCCAATGTAAGGGATTGGTGGAGTCTCCTCCCGGTCAAGCAACTAACCTTTGGTCATTATGACGAAGACGCAGGTTGTTGTGCGTTCCACATGAGATTGTCATGTGGAACGGTCGGGGGTGTATAACTCTTGACTACTGTTGTCTCATTGGATGCAGTCTAATGAGACAACACACACACACACATATATATATATATATATATATATATATATATATATATATATATATATATATATATATATATATATATATATATATATATATATATATAGATAAGTAAAAGTACCTCCCCAAACAATTGCTTTAAAAATTTAGAAACGTGAGGGAATACATTCATATCATTATCGGAAGGTAAATTGTTTGTTTCAAGCAAACTACCATTGACGTCTAATTTATTTTACCTAGATCCTGCGGCGGCTACGGTAAATTTTTTATTTCTGCAGTCACAGTTCTTTGAACAGTTCAAGTATTATTTACGCGTTATCATAAATCTGAAAAACAAGAATATGTAAGAAATAAACAATTCCAAAGCAAAAAGTACGTCTAAGTTTCATTATGGATTTTCCGTGAAAATTTGGGCTGGCTTAATCGATCATTTGTTACTTGGTCCTTACGTCCTTCCTATGAGATTAAATGTGAACAATTACCTATAGTTCATCATTGAGATATGTCAAAACGTTAAAAGGATGTAAACGACGGAACTTAAAATAATTATTAAGCAAAATTTCGCGAAATGAGTTTAGTTTGTATTAAGTTATGTTTTATTTTTATAATTGTTTCAATGGCTCCAGAATCTAATGGAAATATTATTTTAGAGTTAATTAATTAGATTTATTAATTAGATAAGTTATTAATTAGAGTTATTAAATTATTACTAGTTAGAATTAAAAACCTAAGATTTATTTAAAACTCAGAGTCATTGCAACCCCACTTTCGTAAATTTTCTTTGTCTGATGATTTGTAAAATTTACTATTTTTCACATTAATTGAAATAATAAAATTCCTTGCAATAAGGATGAAAACCTTTAGGTTTTTGGCGATAAAAATTGCAAAATTGTTAAATCAGCCGATCGAAAAGATATGAGAAGGATTTAGATTTTAAGTAAATATATGTAAAATCATTTGGTAAATAGCAGT
>JARFXV010000366.1:0-172738 GCA_031761425.1 Cosmopolites sordidus | reverse complement strand
GTAAGGTGTCCGTGCAACAATTAAATTTAAATCATAACAAGTGTAGACGCTCAGTACAAAAAATAATAAAAAAGGTTTTTATTTTTATCCATACAAAATACAATTACTACAAGAAATAAGGGAAGATGATTTTGTTGAAGAGTTGAGTTTTGTGAATTTATAATTGAAAAAAAAATGCACGGAAACCTTACTAGTCTACTGCATCAATTAAAACATTCAACGAATTTTCGTCATTAGTTTTTGTTTTTTGTCTTCCTAACTTTGGACGACTTTTAATGCTGCTTGTATTACACCATTTTTGAAACTGTTAAATTAGTGATGTTTTTATTCGAATATGCTTCATTAAATACTCAATAAAGTTCAGCAAAAGTGCGTTTTCTGTGGCAGTACACTTTCACAACATGACATTAACACTTGTCAAGCACAATCTAATACTTTATCTGTGATCCAGTATCTCATAGCCCACTAAATAAAGAAAATATATTTATCCTATAATAGACCTAAACAAATTTTAGCCATTTTCTAAATCTATTTTGAAAAAAAAACAAAATATTTACGCCGTTGAATTCAGAAAGAAATGCTCTTTCCAACAATGCCAAATTCAAGTACTGTTGTCATTAAAAAAAATCAAGTTAGTCTTGTATTTTAAATATGCGACAAGAAAAAAAAATTAAATTATACCCAAAAATTGCCAAATATTTCCTGTGTCCTTTCCTTTCCAAATATGTCTGTGTCTCAAAATGTCTGAAAATTTAATTAAAAAATTATTGAATCTCAAAACGTTCCCGAATATAGAAATAACAATAGAATAACCAATTTTTTTCTACTTTAATTTGCAAGTCCACAGTAAGTCCAAAGGTAGTATGTCTATTATATATCCCGAAGCTGTTTAAAAATTACAAATGCACATAAATAATGTTTGAGAAGGAAATAATATTAAACACCTTATTATATTTCTAGACAACTACTTTAAAATGCATCATATATATAATAATATTATGTTTCCAGTACATAAAAATAATTTTGATTTCAAAGACCAGAAATATTACACCGGCCAACAGTTGTTTTATGTGGTTTTTGGGTTCCCTCCAAAACATCGGTACACCGAATTTTAGACTTTTTATTTTCCCGGTAGTCCACTGTTGTAAATGTTCTGTACACGTTTTACAGACTAGATGCGGTGTCCAGGTTTTATCTTGATCACCAAGCCTAACACCAAAGCAACCAAGATAAGCTCTCTTTACAAAATTACTAAGAGTTTTTCTGTTTTCTTTTAACGTGTATACTTGAACTCATTTTGTTTCTATTCAGCAATACACATACAACAATCTACAACACAGTACGTTTTAGGTTTTCTTTAACTTTATTACACCTCTTTCCTAGATACAAATATCACTTCACGAAGACCAACTTCGATCTACCCTGCACAGCGAGGACTCACAAACTAACCTCAACTCTAGTTCAGGCGTTGAAGGTCACTTCAGTTACCTGAAAGGCAATGTTTATACCATCTAGTAGATTTTCTTGGAACTAACTTAACGGAAGACTGACAATAGCCTAAATATGCAGGAACCAATCCCTGTATAATAATTTTAGAACACCCATATCTGAATATATTGTATAAGTAGAGCATTTCAAATGTAGATTTAGCGCCTCAAATATAGCTAAAAATTAGTTTAATTTTTTTTTCTTGTAGGCCTGTGTTATTGTTCAGTCACACATATATTGAATACCTATTTTGAGTATACCCATTTAAACATGTTATACGAAATCATTGGCGTCTGAAGATTTGGGTAAATATGAACATTTAAATTGAAGGGAATCAACCTTAATGACTTTAGTGCGAAAGATACAAAACATAAACAGAATCACAAAACCCATATTCTTTTTTCATTCAATATATGCAATGAAATCAGTATAATATATTATATTTTTCAATAATATTTTCCCCGACAGGTGTTAAGCATGCGGAATACCAGATATCAAGCGTAAAAACATATTTTATGTGAGTTCTTTTCAGCGAAAGAAGGAAATGGCTTTTGGCTTCAAACAGGCAGAAAATTTCTCTTATAAAAAAACGGGGTTTCGGGGTATATAAAATTTGCTAGTAAATATATCGTTAGTTTACGAAAATTAATCAAATAAAAGTAAACTTTGGAAGCAGTAAAGTTTTGGAAAAATTAATAATTATATTTTCATCAAAAGTGGTCATCGTAATTATTATATTATGTCAGTTGCATTAGCTAGAAGGTAAAAATAGTTTTCAGTATACTAAAATGGTAGTGTAAAATAGGTAGTTATACTAGGCCCTGTGAGGATGGAGTTAAATGTTGGTTTCCAATAGATTGGGAAACAATTGCGAAATAGTTTAATTTGTAGTAACGCTCCATAGATTTCAAGATATGACATTTTATTTTTTTGACGATTTTCGAAAGTAGATATTTTTGCATGAAAAACAAAACGAATGAAATAAACATTCCATTTTGCGTGGAAAAACCATCGCACGAAACGATAAGAAGTTGAAAAAGTATTAGGAGAACTCTACTCCTTTACATTTTATGGTTTATAAGTAGTTTGCTAAATTTTAATGTGGTTGAACAAGCACGGGTGACCCATAATTTTATGGTGGCCGATAACTGTGTGATGGTTAGAGAAATTATTGAGATAATATCTGAATGATTGTGGCGTGTTCATATATTTTTCTTTTTTTTTTTGGGGTTTTCGCCATGATTTAAAACTGAAAAAATATCTGTTCTTATGTAAATAAAGAATCACTGGGTAAAAACAAACAAAATTGACAAATTTTGACAAATTTCTCAGTAATTCTTTTCTGTAATTAATTTACCTCACGAACAAAATTTTTAAAAATATAAAAATGTTCTAAAATAAATACAAACTTTTAACGGTAACATTTCGGAGAGTCTTTTCCCGTTTTCAAAACGAAACTAAAAAATAAATTATATTAATTTCTAGATATAAAGTAAAGATAGGAATTAATTTTTTTTTGTGTATGTCAACGATACTTGCATTAACAAAATAATAGTTTTTTATAACAGTGACATACTAACAAATATATATATATATATATATATATATATATATATATATATATATATATATATATATATATATATATATATATATATATCTTTATATATATAGATATATATATATATATATATATATATATATATATAAAGATATATATATATATATATATATATATATATATATATATATATATATATATATATATATATATATATAAAGATATATATATATATATATATATATATATATATATATATATATATATATATATATATATATATATATATATATATATATATATATATATATATATATATATATATAGGTGAGGTTTACTATACTGATTGTGTATTGAAATACTTAAATGTGGTTAATTGTATACTTTAGAATCGGGAACCATATTGAATTTAAATCTACCAAAGGCATAGCAATAAAGTTACGTTTATTTAGATTAATTATAGCGGTTTCTTTTAATCTTCTATATTTGGTTACCGATTCTTTTAATACCATTTTGGAATTATTTCAATTGATTTTATGTCCCGATTCCCATGCGTATTGACAAATTCTAGATTTATTAAAATCGCCCTTTCTAAGAAGGTTTTTATGTTCTTTTATTCTAACATCTAACGGTCTGGATGTCTCACCTATATAGAATTTGCCACATTCGCAGGGAATTTTATACACCACATTTTTGGTATTCAGTTTTGTGTTGTTTGGTTTTTGTTAATAAAGATCTGAGTATTCCTTGTTTTAAATGTCGTTCTTATGTCGTTCTTATTATTCAAAGTGTGAGGTTAATTGCTTGACAGTTATTATTATTGTTATTAATAACTTGTCTGGTTTGTCTGGTATCAAAAGACGATTTATCTATGAAATTTTTTGTGTAATTGTTTTTTTATTAAAATGTCCTTGAGGTAATTTGTTTTCTTTTGTAGTGTATCACTGTCGGTACAAACAAGTTTTGCACGGTCATATAAACTTTTAATTACTCCTATTTTGACTGATTTTGAGTGATTGGAAAAGAAATTGAGATGCCTATCTGTGTTTGTCTGTTTTCTGTAAACTATAGTTTTTAATGTATTTTTAAGGTGTCGAGGAATGGCAATTTATTCTCCCACTCCATCTCTAAAGTAAACTTAATTGTAGGCTCTTGAGAATTTAAATCTTGTAAAAAAATATTTAGATCATCAATGCTATGTTGCCATATAGAAAAAATATCATCAACATATCTAAGCCATATTTGGCTTTTTAAGAGTTTTACTTAATATGTCATTCACGAGTTCCTCTATAAAGATATTACCCATCAAAGGAGAAAGAGAAGAACCCATTGCCATTCCGAAATTTTGTTGATAATAATCATTTCCTAATTGAAAATATGTGGTTTTTAAGCAGAGTTAATGATTCCAAAATTGTATTATTAAAAGCGTTTTATCAACTGGTAGATTAGCAAATAAACTCACCCAGTCAAAACTAACCATTAAATTTTGGTTTGTAATTTTAATGTTTTGTTTTTGTTTAATTTTATCTGAAAAATCTGAAGTATTTTTAATATATGAATTTGTTCTATCCGAAAATGGATTTAAAATGTTTAATAAAAATTTTGATAGTTTATAACATGGAAAATCTATATTACTAACTATTGGGCGAAGTGGTATATTAGTTTTGTGTATTTTTGGTAGGCCATAGAAAATAGAAGATTATTGAGATGATTATTTGTCCAAGATAATCTTGGACAAACGCGCACAGAATATCCTACACTAATATTTAGGCACGAGATAGCTATCAGTGCGATAGGTGCTACATTTACTCACAGCGGGGCAAAAATGAAATCAAGTGTTCGCTTAACAGCGGTGTTTAAACATATATAAGCGCAATCTGAAGAAGTTTCTGCGGTAATTCGGTCTGTTGTGGAAGCTGGAATTTGTCACTGCACACCATCAATACAGTGGGTTTAACACTGCAAACGGGGCCTGAAGACAGCGAAGACACTACTATCGGCTGGAAATGTCATGTCCGCTCTTTCCTGGGATTCGCAAAGCGTTATCTTCATCGACTATTTGGAAAAAGAACGATCATCGTAGGATCACTAAGGTGCATTAATGGTCAAATTTCTCACAAAATCATAAAAAACAGCTTGTTTATTAACCAACTGTACTATACAACTATAAACAGCTTGTATATTTTTTTTTGCTGGGGCTTAACGTAACGCTTTAATCCGTAATAATGTTCCTCTGGTTCCTAAGTCATTCTAAGGAATATCGATCCGTTCGAAGTGTAAAAGGTCACGACGTTTTGGTAAAATTTAATTTGGTATTTTCAATCATCGAAAGAAAACAGTGGAGTTAACAAGGCTCAGAACAAGCTGAACAATATAAATACGCACATATATACCCTAATGCGTGAGCATGGTCCAGTGTGCAAAGTGCGTACGGAAATCTTAGAGATTGTCAGAAAATGTTATTCACAGTTATATGAAGATTAGAATAAGTCACAGACAACAATACCTATGGAAGCACAAATATCAGGTATCCTAGTGGAGGAAGTGACAAAGGCTATAGAATCGACGAAAAACGGCAAAGCTCTAGGAAAAAACTGTTGAAATGCTAAAAGCTGGTGGCCAGACACGTAAAATTATACTTAAAATGCCTCAAAGAACAAAATGCCTCAAAGTACAAAAAGTTTTCACCAAGATAGTATCTAAAAGAATATTAAGAAAACTGATTGACGCACGACAAAGAGAGCAAGCAGGATTCAGAAGTGGATTCAGTACAATGGATTAAATCCAGGTTGTACAGCAGGGCATCGAAAGGCACAACGAATACACCATGCCACCGTGCTTGACTTATCAATATTATCGACTACGACTACGACGAAAAAGCATTTGACTCATTCTCAAAGCATGTTATAGTAGGTGCATTGCTTTTCCAGGTGGTAGGCAATGCATATGTAAACCTATTAGGATCGATATATAATCGATAATCGATAAAAAGCTACAGCGACACTTCGCCTTGATGATCTTGAAGTAGGAATTAAGGTAAAGCGAGGTGTACGGCAGAGCGACAAAATATCGTCTATCCCTTTCGCAGGCTGCCTTAAAGTATTCCGTAATCTGGATCGGGAACAGGATGGTATAAAAATTTATGATGCATACTAAAGCCATCTTTTAGATTCGCAGACAATATCGTTCCCTGTTCATAAGAGCAAAGGGCTGGCGAACGATTTGGCTTAACAATAAACTTGAAAAAGAGACAGGTTATGTTCAATAAAATTGCTGAAAATAGAAGAATTTCAGCTTCAGAAAAGGATTTGGAAATTGGGGGCCAAAGGATTTAGGGGCAAGATTATATGGGGCAAAGGATTTTAATGGAGGAGGATACCGTCCGGGAGGTGGAACGCCGTGTTAAATGTAGCTGGCAGGCATTTGGCAAACATTATCAACATAATGTTTAAGAGCAAACTCCCACTTTACCTCAAAAGATAAATGTCTTCGATCAGTGCGTCCTGCCTGTTGTGATATACGGAAGTGAAACCGGGCACAGTCATATGCAATTAATTCAAAATCTTCGGGTAGCACAGAGAGAAACGGAAAGATGTATGCTTGGCATTACAAGATGATATCGAAAGGCCTGCACATGAATCAGAAAACAAACGAAAGTATGTGATATTATTGGAAGAGTAAATAAATTAAAATGGAAATGGGACGACAGATGGATAAAGGCAATTTTTGAGTGGATACCGCTTGATCGCAAACGTCCGCGAAAAAGACCGAAAGCCTGATGAACTAATCACATCGTTAAGTACATTTGACCCAAGTGACAAAGAAATGCCCAGGAACGTGAAAGTTGGAAGCATGCTGAAGAGGTCTTCATCCTGCATTATTTCTTTTTTTGCTTCTCTTAGTTAGTTCGCCATTTTTTGCCTATATGGAATTGTTCTTGGTTGATTAATTATACTATAAGACTAAGCATGAATTAAATCTAATTAATCCGAGATAAACTAAATTACTATAAAAGGGATTGAAATCTCGCTAACATAACCTGAGATTAATTTAATTAGTTACGGAATATGATGAGTCTCTCCACACACTGAAATAGGGAAAAGTAATCATTTCGAAAAGGAGTGGCGAGAGTACATTTTGCCTACATTTTGATCTCGAAAAGTAGGTAAAAGGCCTTTCAGATAACGGTGATTTTCATAAGTAAATGGAAGACAAAGTTTAATCAAAATTATCCCAGCTAAAGTTAACTATTTTATGTACTGTGGGAACGACAAATTTTAGAACAATTGTGACATTTGCTAATATCAGATATAATTATCTTTATTACTTTATTCCATCTCCTTTTTTTAATATATTTTCATTAGTTATAATTCAGGAATTAACCAGTGTTAATATTTATATTAAAACAAACTGCTTTTGTTTTATGTAGTATATGACTACATAAAACAAAATACCAATACCTTGCTAACATTCAGTGCGTTACTGAAATTATCAAGATAGAATTAATGGTAGTTAGTTTTACTAGAGTTTGGTCAGTCTTTCGACTTTATCAGACTCTGTGTACCTACTTATAAAACATTGATTTAAAAATTTCACATTTGTTTGATATTGATATTGTTGACTGTTTACGTACTCAGAACTTTTTGTCATACGAACGCTATTTGTTTTGTTTAGTAAAATATAAATTTTATATCAGTCAAAAAATCGAATTAACTCGCTTCGATTTTCGATTAAGTACCATTTAAAACCTTGTATATACTGATTTAGTGACATCAATCGTGGCCGTATCGAAATCAAGGACGAATTTAAAGAAAGTCGTCCAAAATCGGATGTTGTGCCAGAAAACATCGATATTGTGTGCGAACTGATAAAGTCACATCTTCATATGATATACCGCGAGACTGAGGTATCCCTACGCATTAGCATGACAAGCATACACAAGATTTTATATAAACATTTAGGCGAGAAAAATATTTGTGCGCGTTGGGTGCCGCAAAATTTGACAATCACACAAAAAAAGGCCCGTGTCGATAGGTGTAAAGAAATGCCCAAAAAATACAATATTGGTTTGTCAAAAGCAGATGACGAATCTTGGATCTAGGCGTATGACGAAAGTAAACAGCAGTCGACTCTATGGCTCTTTCAAAATTAGCCAAAACTAACAAAAGTTGTTCGCGCAGAAACACTTCGAAGCAAATGGTCACCTGTTTTCAAGGGATAAATGGGCATGTGGCTACAGTGTCACTAGAGAATCGTAGAACGGTCAAATCTGAATGGTTCTCGACCATTTATTTGTCAGAAGTCTTTGAAGAAATAAGAAAAAGCAACCAGCGATGCAGAATCATTCTTCACCATGACAATGTGAGTTGATCGGGTAAAACATCGAATTGATGGGTCATCCACTGTACAGTCCTGATTGGTACCCAAGAATTCCTTTTGTTCCCGTCCGTGAAAAATAAAGTAAGTGGTCAACGATTTGCGAACTCAGAACATGCAGTTCAAAATGCATGTTTTGTAGATACCTCACTCGGAATGGCAAAGTGCTATGAAAATGAGTTCAAGTATATGTAAAAATGAATCGGTCATCGCGGATAATATTTTGAAAAACAATAAAACTATTTTCAATGATAAATATTTGTTTTTATTTATTATTCCGAATACATAAATAACAACTCTCGTATAATATTCACCTAATGGAAGGAAAGTAACAATTGATTTTAGAAAAAATGAGTGAAACAAGGAAGATAGGACTGATTATTGTGTAAAACTAACTATATTCGTTATAGTTTAAAATCGATCTATTTTTGTTACAAATATTCATGTTAGTGCTTGAATTTTGATTAATCTATTAAAACTATCTATCGATATATTCTTAAAAATTGCTACAGTAGCTACAGAATTTGTTGTGAAGTTATAACGTTTGTAGACTTAAATCGGATAGCATTTTGGTATTATTAATCACAGTTAATATGTGATATTTCTCTATATATAATATAATAAATTCGACATAAATTCTAAAATTTATTTTTTTTATGTCCTTTATACAGCGAAAATATATCATCATCTGTCTCATTTGAAATCATTCATTTTCGTACCTCGATGCTAGAAGAAAATTATTTGGTCTTTTAAACATCCAACAATATTTTGTGTCTAGTACATTTTGCAAAGAATTAGAGTAAATTATGTGGCGATCGAAGAAAATAGAAATCACCCTAGCAACAACCTACTTTCTTTGAGATAAATTTATCTTGAATTAATTAATCCATTGTTTAGCCTTGATACATAATTATTTGCTTACTACTTATATAATCTTTAGAGTATATACGAATAATTGAAAAACACTGTATATTAATTCAAAGTGTTTTATCCGCAATATAAATGCTGCATAGCGGTAGTAAAATATTGTAATTAATTTTTTAAGACAGGCCATCATGGAGAAAGGACTGAGTCTATTGGAAGGTGCTAGAATAGTCCATAACCTGGCGATTCCATTAGAATCATCTGCGGTGGTTGTTTTCATAATTCTATTAAAAAATTAGAGGTTCTAAACATTAGAACTCTCTAGACGCTAGGCCACATATAGCCTATAGCTTATAGTTGGTGCGTCCCTATCCTTATAGCCCCTATAGCTTATAGTTGATGCATAAACTTGGACGATTTGAAGCTTAAACTTTTTATTCTGAATGATGAATTGAATGATGCATTCAGCTGAATACAATTAATTTTACTACACTGTCGTTCAGCTTTCGACTGATGAGGAATTCAATTCCACCACATTGTTCATTCTCCGTAACCTGATTGTAGATTACGTGACCAGCTGAATCCAGTTGGATTAACTCTTCCCCCTTTGTTCGTGATTCACATAGCCCAATAATATCCCAATGTAAGGCATCAAGTTTATTTCCAAGTTCAAGTTCAAGTTGTCTTTCCATCTCTCTCCCATTATTCTTGGTCAACTGTGTTGTTATTGTGCTTTAGAGCAGTTTCTACTGAAAACGATTAGAGTACTTTTTTTCAGAGGTTTTGCAAATGCTTCCGCCTTTTTTTTATCATTTTCCGCCCATATTGAATTTACTTTAAGTACTGGATTGTGTTTTCTGTGAAGCCTTTAGTTTATTGGTTTATTGGTTTAGTTTATTGGTGTCCAATATTTAGTCGATACATCATTTAAGATTATTAACTTATTTGTGAATATTATTCTCAAAGTGTCACTGAACTTCCGAGAAAATGTCCGGCATGGTAACAGAAATTCCACGTTTCCTTTTTAGTTTTTTTTTCCGTTTATTCATGTTTGAAATTTACATACAGTTTTAAATTGTATTAATATAAATGATAATTTATATTAATAATAGTTTAGTAGTAATAATTTTAGAAATATTATAAAAGGGTCTTTTATTTTTATGGAATGTTACGTAATTTTCCGAAAATAATAACTAATACAAAAAAATATCGGGAGAATTAGTAAACATGTGGGAAGATATATTTGTCAACTTCCTATTATGGATTGTATTTATTGTTTTTTTAATAACCATATGATTCTTTTCACATAAACCCATAGAGACCTTTGCTCTTTGGAACTTCTACGCCAACACATTCTTAAATGCGATGCAGCACGTGTGATGTGTTGTCAAGTTCAAAATCTTTGTTTTTGGAAAATTACGATTCCTGATTTAATAAACTGGTTGACGTGTCTTGTTTTTTTCCTGCAAAAAAATAAACTGAAAGATGGCATGGTACAGAATGGAATGTACAGATTACTAATAGTTAAGCCTGGTACAGATTACTAATAGTTAAGAACGACATAGTTTACAACAGAAATTTGCTTAGGCAGAAAAAATTACACCAAAAAAGAAGACAATGTGAAGATGTCAAATGAGAAGATGTGGCTAGAAAAATAGAATAAGCATCAGGAAACCCGAAAATCAAAATCCAAAACGACAACGCGGTTTAAAGAGCAAGATGCATCGATAGAAGGGTAGACGCATTAATGTTGACATAACGTCACCTCAGTTCAACGGAAAAAGATCTTGGATGAAATATTTCCGACGCTTCGAAGATAAAACTAAGGTTAACAGATGATCATGGAAAGAAAAATTACTTGCTTTAGTTTTGGCTCCAAGGGGTGAGGCGACTAATATCTTGCAAATCATCTTGTCAAAACGTGATTACAAATAACTTCTTAAATAGTTGGAAACTATGTATATGTATAGGCTCAACTTGAGCTGTTTTACAATTCTCAACCAAAGAATGGGTTCGAAAAGCCTAATGAGTATATTAAAGAATTTGAATATGATATAGCTGAATCACCTCACAAAACCTATCATGTCATGTCAGAGTTTGTAAAAGAGCGACCTGCCATTCAAGCATTTCTAGATGCTATGCCAGAATGATAGAATACCACGATACTAGAAAAGCATAAATCATCAGAAAACTCTATCGGGAGCTCTAGTTTGTGCCTAAAAATATCAAGCTGTCAATGAAAGCCTCGAGGCACGAATGTACGCGAATGTACGCGAGTCAGAAATATCTTGCAAGATAAACAAGTAGAAAACATTAATTCGCAAGAAACAACAATATTGCGGTTGAGGTTTTTCAAAGATCGAGCTGATAGTTGACAGCTGATAGTAGCTGACGTCGAAAGGCCGACATGTTACCTCAAAAGCAAAGGAAAATTGCAAATTTCGCCATATGGTAGAACAGAACAAGCCTAGAGTTTTTCGCACAACGGTAGTGGATGAACATTCAAAGAACAAATATTTCGCCATGACGGAAAAATCCACCTGGAAGCGGAACTTAGCGGCGCGAACATCCCCGAACTATCTTATTATTTCGGTGAAATGTCGTAACAAATTGTCGAAATGTATTATAAAATCAGCGTTCTGTGCGCCAAACTTATACAGCAATATATAATTCATCAATTTGCATTTCGTGATGTATTCGCCGAATTATCGAGAAATTCCACACGCATTTCACGCTGCTCGATACTAAAACAAAAACAAGACAAAACTATACGCTCCGAAGAAAATATCGCCACTGTTGCTGGTAGTGTCACGACACACAGCTAACGCAACAATTGATTTGTTGAGGGGGCAATTCTGTGAGACAACTATTTCAATGAATAGGTTTCTAACAGATGATGATTTAACGCTTTTAGATTATTTTCTTTGATGTTATGGTAAATCGTTTGTCTTTTCAACTATAGACGCCAGAGAAGCCAACATAACTCGGACATAAGACTCCAACTGCTTAAAAAAAGTGGACAGAAATAGGATTGACAGAATGCTCTGTCAGAAGTAGCCGCGGCGGATATCAAACAAAAAATCTACGTCTATATATATATATATATATATATATATATATATATATATATATATATATATATATATATATATATATATATATATATGTAGTATTAGATTTTCTTGGACCGCGTCCAATGAGACAGCAGTAGCTGAGTGTCATCACACACCCAACCGTTGGGTTCCACAATCTCATGTGGAACACACAACAATCTGCGTCTCCGCCTAAATGAACATTTTTGTTGGTTGCTTGACCGGGAAGGAGCCCCACATATCCCTTCAACTGGATGACATATGTTTCGTCTCTCGAGGTTCAGACTCATCAGGGCGCCGACATACACCATACCATCAAGAATAGGGAGACCCTATCCACAGCCAACAACCCATGTTTTCGCCGACTTTCCGTCAGATGGCGTATATATGTAGTATTAGATTTTCTTGGACTGCGTCCAATGAGACAGCAGTAGCTGAGTGTCATTACACATCCAACCGTTGGATTCCACAATCTCATGTGGAACACACAACAACCTGCGTCTCCGCCTAAATGAACATTTTTGTTGGTTGCTTGACCGGGAGAGAGCCCCACATATCCCTTCAACTGGATGACATATGTTTCGTCTCTCGAGGTTCAGACTCATCAGGGCGCCGACATACACCATACCATCAAGAATAGGGCGCCTGCGCCCTGATGAGTCTGAACTTCGAGAGATGAAACATATGTCATCCAGTTGAAGGGATATGTGGGGCTCCTTCCCGGTCAAGCAACCAACAAAAATGTTCATATATATATATATATATATATATATATATATATATATATATATATATATATATATATATATATATACATATATATATATATATATATATATATATATATATATATATATATATATATATATATATATGTATATATATATATTTTAAATACTCACTACTAGGTTAATTACATGAATTTAATTACTATAAAATCCACTAGGCTACTATTAAAGGAATTCCCATCTCGAAACGTTGCCACCGAAATTTATTTAATTAGTAACGAAATCCGCTAGACAAAAAATACTGTCGGATTTTCTACAGAAATCCCAAATAAGTCTTTCCTAGCATTAAATTAAGGAAAATTAACCATTACCAAGGGAACTGCCGAAAATTTCTTTTCTCTAAAAGATTGACTCGAAAATTTCAGATTAATGAAATTATTGGTGACAACATAAAAGAAAAACTGTCTTTCGGGATATAAATGGAATAATTTAATCTAATATTTAAGAAGTATAAACTAAAGATTAATAAAACGAAAATGTTTTTACCAAACATTTTTGGTTGACAAAACGAATCATCTGAAAAAAGGAGTTGATCAGAATGTAATATTTTGTAAAGTGCATCTTGCAAATAGCATTTGAATCATATTACAACTTTTTTTATGACACAAATTATTACAATAAAATAAAGTTTTGTATGAAATTAAACGAAAACTTCTCGAAACTGAAGTTTATATGGACGATTGACAATCTCGTGTATATGATTGCAGCTACAGTGGGCTATGTAGAGCGGACGGAAGGCAATTCGAGTAACTGAAAAGTTAATCAAATATTTACAAATGTACAAATAGTCACACTGGAAAAGAAACATTGCTTACAAAAATATTGTTTCAAGAATTTTCTTCAGATACTCCAGTCCAGTATCACGCTTGTTGACTGGTCCAAACCAGTCAACAAGCTTTTGAATGGCGCTTTTCAACTGAGCCTAAAACGAAAAAACCACGTCAAAGTCGATCAAAAATTAAGGTGATTTTGACTGTTTTCTTTGATTAACGCAGTGTGCACTCGGAATTCGTGTCAGAAGGTCAAACGGTAAATAAAGAATATTATCTAAGCATTATGCGGCGTTTGAGAGAGCAAATTCGTGGAAAATACATTTCTGAATATGACATACAATATATCTAATATATCCCAGGTTTATCTTTTTTATAGATTTTTGATTTACAATCTTTGATTAATTTTTCCAAAATATTGTTTGTTTTAAAAGCTACTTTGACACTGACTTTATATATAATACAAAAACAAAGGTTCTTATAAGAACTTTTCAATTTTCTTAGACGATTTTCTATCTTTCTTTTGTGGATATATTTTAGAGTCAACATTTCTGGAAAGCAAGTTTTCTTTTTAAAATAAAAATACGGTTAATATGGTCCTGACCATATTAATCGGCCAAATTGGATAAAAGCAGAATGGGAATGCAGCTCACGTGATCTGTTGGTTCGTAACAGTACTACTGTCTGAAACTATTCGGATCCAAACCAAGGCCATATATTCAGGTACCAGATGTGTATGGAAATACACACTGGGCTAGTGGAGAATATTAAAAATATTCAAAAAACAAGGAAAAAAATGCTGTGCTCAACGTAAAATTCTCAATCCTTCAGTCGCCATGGACCCTGATCAATCCTTCAGTTGCTTTCGAACGAACAACTCGAAGTCCGACTGATGACGGCTTAAGGCCAGAAACCGGTCTCGAGAGATACTTATTGGCGTTTGATGGCGAAAATTCCTTATCAAAAATTATTCAATCTTACTATAATCAATTACTATATTCAATCTTATCTTAAATCAATCAAACTATATAATGATGTTTTTAAAATATATCTAGAAAAAAATAAAATCAATACTTTAGGAAAATTATTCAAACATTGCAAAGCAAAATAAACCAAAAATATAAATCTGGGATATATCAGCTGTATTTGGATTATGTTCAAAAACATGTATAGGACAAATATGTAGTTAATTAAAAAAATAATAATAAAAAAAGACATGAAAGTTTTCTTAATAAGAAACACAGTTCTAATTATGCCTCACATTTAATGGAAAAAATTAATTGTTTCAATAGTGATTTCAAAATATTGCATGTTCAAAATAAATGCAAAAAAACCTCCTTAAAAACCTCCTAAGGAACCTCCTTAAAAGTTTAGAAACACAATAGCATATGAGTAGTAGAGAGGGCGGGGTACTGGGACACTTTAAGGCCGTTTTGGCCATGGAAAAGTGGGGCCCGACAATTTGGGGGGCGAATTCGCCGCGAGTGGTTGTTGTGGGGCCCCATTCCACCGGGCTGGTGTTTTCTGGTGGCCCCATTCGTCATCGTCGTCATCGGTCACGTGACCACTGAACTGTCAGCTGACCAGCAGAGGGCGCTGGAGGGATGAGCCTCGTCTGTAGGGTTGGAAAGGGTGGCAAAAAGGCCTTACTAAGGGGGGTAGTTGTAGTATGACAAAATAAAAGTATAATGATGGCAAATGGGCCTTAAACGTACTATATATGAAAAAAGTTTAAACTGCAGCGGGGTTTGAACCAGGTCCCGTACGCACCAGAGCCCAACGCCTTAACCTACGTAACTAAACTACTTGCCGATATAAAACATTTATTGTTAAGTATTCAAGCGGATTCGTAAACTGTTTGATCTTTTATGAATGTGTCTTTGTTTCTGTATTTAAGGAAAATGTATCGGGTTTGAAATTCGTTAGGAATTATAAATTAAAATCAAATTAAAACTTATGAAAATATTTATTTTGTTATGAATACATTAAAATAATTTTTGCATCTCTAATCTTTAATTGTATTTTTTTCTACAAGTAGATAGTCTTTTAACATATCGATTTCTTTGGTCTTGTAGAAGTTCTTCCCTCTCGATGCATGAATTAAGGTTTTCAAAAAGTTTCTTTTGATGCTTAAAATTGTCATTAAAATTTCTGTTGCATAAATCAATGGACTGTTCAGCTTTCCAAAGGTCGTGCGCTAAATTAGTTACGTTCAAGAGTAATTGTATATGCTCTTCTTTGTAGTCTTCTAAGTAAAACATACCAAAGATAACAAATAAACAACAACATTTTGACACTTGTTCTTCTTCATCAACACTTAGACCTTCACTGACTGCATGTAAAACCAAGTGATGTTTTTTTTTACTGTGGTGAGTAGTGGAGGGGAGGGATTATACAATATTAGTTTTATTAATCCAGCTGTTATGTTTATCACTAAAGCCCAACCATTTGACAAAAACTTTATTGTTTTGTCTTTTTAAAACTTTTTCAACTAAATAGAATTTGTTAGTTGAATTTTTTTAATAATAAATACCTTTGGAGGCCTATTGGGATTATATTTCTTACCAAAAATTCCTCGAACTTTTGATATCCGCACATAATCTCCTATTTAAATCAGATATTTTAATGTTATTGTAAACTGAGTCGAGGTTTCAACTCGATCAAATGGTTTCATTTTTATTGTTCTATATAATGAATTATTATAACGATGAACAATTTGTGGGACCATTTATAATGTCCTTGTACATTAAATTAATTTTTTTCAGCAAGCTTCATTATTAAACAAAAAATAGCTTTTTGATCAGGTTTTTGATCAGGTTTTTGATCAGGTTTTGATCAGGTTTGAACCGATTTTGATCCGCTTCTGAACAGGTTTGAGCGACTATAATCAGTTCTCTGATTAAGACACTTCTGAAGCTATTCCATTCTAGGTGAAACATATATAGTGATCGAATCTCATGCGGTAGCGTCCATTGTTAAGGTCGTCCTTTTTGAAAATTGTAAAAAATCCATACGGTTTTTGCCAGCATTTGTGGGAGTAGCTTTTAGCCATTTATAATTTCCTTGTACATTAAACTCTTTCCACATCCAATTTTTCAATGTTCTATTTACTCGTTCTACAATAGATGCCTTCTTCTCACTAAAAACACTATATTGGTTCACCTTATATCTTTTCCCATGTCTGTTTGCAAATTTTTTCAACTTACTGTCATCAACTTGCTTAGTAGATTGATAATAGCGTCTGTGTGCATTTATTTTTAAGACAATTTGTTTGTAATTTTTTTCATCATCCACTGTATATTCAAGGGGGTTCTTTTTAAATAAAAGTTCGTATAACCCTAGAGTTCCCTTGTATCGTTTACTCTTGACAATGACATCGTTTCCATCAATATTCACTTGAGAATCACCAATGTAAAACTTCTCTGTTTCAGGATTAAACCGGATTCCGTATTTGTGATCAAATTCATGTTCGGTATCGTTACGCAAAGCTGAAATGTATTTTCTTGGTAGTATGTCATATTGTTCCAAATATTCTGTTAATGCTTCCCGAGCTAATTTATTAAACTTATCACTCTTATCTATGTTATCACTCTCTTCATATTCATCTTGCCATGATATTCATCTTGCCATCTCATCTGATTAAGACACTTCTGAAGCGATTCCATTCTAGGTGAAACATATATAGTGATCGAATCCCATGCGGTAGCGTCCACTGTTAAGGTCATCCTCTTTAAAAATTGTAAAAAATCCATACGGTTTTTGCCACCATCGGGAACATATGCTTTTGAATGTATCAAACGTCATGTCAGCAGTTCCCACGTGATCGTTAAATACATGCTTCAAATTCAACTCGTCTTGTTTAAAAAGAACAAGTACACTAGCATTATCTCTAATTAGGTGTTTGGAGATTTCTGCGTGCGTTTGACATAGATAAAATGAATCAATATTATTGTGACGGTCCATACTGAAATATTCACGAATTACGTCTTGATTATCACACGCTACATCATCAAATACAAATAGAGAATTTAGTTTGGCCTCAGATGGATGTACAATATTGTCACTAGCACTAAAAGCGTAATATTTGATTCCTTCTATGGGCCTCAAAAGTTCATTAAGATAATGATACTTTGGTTGGTAGAGCGAGCGTGAATATACATAAATATTTCCAAATTTTATTCCATTTTCGTGTTCTTCAGTGAAATCATAACGTTGGTTTTTCCACAATTTGAAGGACCCACTATAATACAACGCAAAGTAGATGGACATAAAGGTCCGTGCTTTCTGTACGATGACTTGCATTTTTGCAAGTCATTATTTTCCACACTTAAACTAACTTTTTGTTTTATTATTTTCATATTGACAAGTTAAAAAGTAAACTATAACTAACTTAAAACGTTATTTGTTCTTGTATATAAGGAGGGTATCTTAAAGACATTGTTAAAAACTCATTTGTGAAGAAGTGTAAAAAAAACAATGTTCAAAAACAGATTTTCTTTATTTTATTTCGATTTTTTAGAATAATTATACCAATGATAAAAATTATATACGTTTTCTAAAGCACAATCCAACTTATTATTAAAATGTAAGTTACAATGATACGATTTAAAAACAGGTTTTAAACTAGGTACAGTTGGACAACAGTCCTCTTCATTTGGTTCATCCAAATCAATTATTATTGTTGCTCCTTTTAAATATCTTTCCAAAAATTCTCTTGTTTGTGCCCCCTTTACTATCACACCCATTTGCGTTAATGCGATGTATTGTATTAAAAATCCAGAAAGGTCCTCTTGTTTTAAAACAGCATCGTAGTTTAAACCACCATCGTAGACAGCGACTTTCTTTGGCAAGGAATCCCGCATATAACACATCGGAATTGGGAATCAACACAAGGTATTTAGATGAAGTTATTATAAAAATTACGGATCAGGATGGAAATCTAGTCAATTTCAATAAAGAGCTCATAATGGTAAGAGTGCATCTGAGACCGATCCAACAATAATGGTGTTAAGACATAATTATTTCACTATAAACAGCCAATCAGGGAGAGGAAGTGTCAGTTCTAATAAACATTTCAAACAGTTAATATCTGCAAATCGACTTTTTCTAGAGTCGTTGGGATTTAAAGTGTTAGCATCATCATCATCATCAAAATTGGTAAAACACGAAAACAGTTTTGGAAGATCTGGTGTCGATGTAGGTTAATTGTCAGTACTAATCTAAGAAGAATACTAATAATTTGTTCCTGTAGCAGTGGTAGAGAGACTATTGAAAAATGATGAATATTTTAAATAGGAGAACGAGTTTTTAGTGACCATTCAATTACAAATAAAGAATACCATACTTATTTGCCATATGCCAATACAAGTTTGAACAAATCCGATGAGATAAGAATCCCTATTCAGAATCAAGATATTTACACGTATACAGCGGAAAGTTTTCTGGAAATTGAAGGTGTTATTGTGAATGAAACAGGAAAAGCAAGTGATAACATTAAATTGGTGAATAATGCATTGGCATTTTTTGTTTGATGAAATCCGATGCGAATTGGGGGGTGCTGTAGTGGATCGTGTACGCAATCCAGGTATAACGTCTCTTATGAAAGGGTAAGTTAGTTTTACCGAACAAGATTGTATACGTTACCACAATGCTGGTTGGAATCATTTAGAAAAACCGAAAGTTTTATATTCAACTGGATTTTTCAACGTCTGTATACCGCTGAAAACGCTGATGGGTGTATTTGAAGATTTTAAAAGAATTATTGTAAACTTTCGTCAGGAATTGGTGCTCATTGGAAGTTTCTCTGATACAAATTGTGTGCAAACTACAAAAGTTGGAGAAAAACCTAATATTCGCATTAACAAGATTGCTTGGAAAATTGAACATATAAAGGTGGACGATCAAGCAAAACTTAAATTGTTAAGTTGTGTTGAAAATGGTCGAGATTTGACTATAGCATTTCGTGGATGGGAATTACACGAATACCCTCTTTTACAGCAAACAATACATCACACATGGAATGTAAAGTCTGTAAATCAATTGGAAAAGCCAAGATTCGTTATATTTGGTTTTCAAACGGCGAGGAAAAATCAACTAGCCCAAGATATGAGCCTCTTTGATCACTGTAACCTGACCAATTTTAAAGCCTACCTTAATTCTGAAATTTATCCATACGACAATTTAAATGTGAATTTTAATAAGAAGCAATGGGCTATTTTGTATGAGATGTACGCCAGATTTCAATAATCGTATTATTACAAGACAGTTGGACAACCGTGTCTATCTTTGGAAAACATCAGTGAAATTGCACCTCTAGTGGTGGTAGACTGTTGTTATTAAGTGGACACATTAAAAAGTGGTACAGTGGATATTCGATTGTAATTTGAAACGAATAAAAATATTCCTGCAGATAGGTGTGCCTATTTACTAATTTTACACGATAAAAAAATAAAATACAACCCTCTAACTAGCATTGTAAAAACAGAAGTCTAAATATATTCTTATCTTTACCACCACCACCACCACATAACAGAAGTATAAAAATGAGGTAGCGTGGTTTTGTAAGGTAGTTTAATCTGTTTTAAACTACAACAACAACAGTTCAACAACAACTACAAAGATGCTTATTGTAGACGTTCAGGGTTTGGAAGTGAAAATTTTAATCAATTTTTCTGTAAAGAAATTGCGATTTTAAATACATCCACTATGGAATCTGTGCATCGATTTGTGGAAATGCCTATCATGTTTGAAGCACTCAATTACAAACTAAAACAGTATTTTCTTGCAACAACAAATAACCGACATGGCTTGGAATGGAATATATGTACATGGGATACAGATGGTGTTTTAAAACAAGAAGACCTTTCTGGATTTTTAATACAATACATCGCATTAACGCAAATGGTTGTGATAGTAAACGGGTCACAAACAAGAGAATTTTTGGAAAGATATTTAAAAGGAGCAACAGTAATAATTGATTTGGATGAACCAAATGAAGAGGACTGTTGTCCAACTGTACGTAGTTTAAAAGCTGTTTTTAAATCGTACCATTGTAACTTACATTTTATTAATAAGTTGGATTGTGCTTTATATAAACGTATATAATTTTTATCATTGGTATAATTATTGTAAAAAATCGAAATAAAATAATGAAAATCTGTTTTGGAACATTGTTTTTTTTTACACTTCTTCACAAATGAGTTTTTAACAATGTCTTTAAGATACCCTCCTTATATACAAGAACAAATAACCTTTTAAGTTAGTTATAGTTTACTTTTTAACTTGTCAATATGAAAATAATAAAACAAAAAGTTAGTTTAAGTGTGGAAAATAATGACTTGCAAAAATGCAACAAGTCATCGTACAGAAAGCACGGACCTTTATGTCCATCTACTTTGCGTTGTATTATAGTGGGTCCTTCAAATTGTGGAAAAACAAACGTTATGATTTCACTGATAGAACACGAAAATGGAATAAAATTTGAAAATATTTATGTATATTCACGCTCGCTCTACCAACCAAAGTATCAATATCTTAATGAACTTTTGAGGCCAATCAAAGGAATCAAATATTACGCTTTTAGTGCTAGTGACAATATTGTACATCCATCTGAGGCCAAACCAAATTCTCTATTTGGATTTGACGATGTAGCGTGTGATAATCAAGACGTAATTCGTGAATATTTCAGTATGGGCCGTCACAATAATATTGATTCATTTTATCTATGTCAAACGTACGCAAAAATCCCCAAACACCTAATTAGAGATAATGCTAATGTACTTGTTCTTTTTAAAAAAGACGAGCTGAATTTGAAGCATGTATTTAACGATCACGTGGGAACTGCTGACATGACGTTTGATACATTCAAAAGCATGTGTTCCCGATGGTGGCAAAAACCGTATGGATTTTTTACAATTTTCAAAAAGGACGACCTTAACAGTGGACGCTACCGCATGAGATTCGATCACTATATATGTTTCACCTAGAATGGAATCGCTTCACAGAAGTGTCTTAATCAGAGAACTGATTATAGCCGTTCAAACCTGTTCAGAAGCGGATCAAAATCGGTTCAAACCTGATCAAAACCTGATCAAAAACCTGATCAAAAACCTGATCAAAAACCTGATCAAAAAACTATTTTTTGTCTAATAATGAAGCTTGCTGAAAAAAAACAAATTTAATGTACAAGGAAATTATAAATGGTTTAAGCTACTCCCACAAATTGTTCATCGATATAATAATTCATTACATAGAACAATAAAAATGAAACCAGTTGATGTTAATAGTAAGAATGAAGATATAATTCTCGACTCAGTTTACAATAACACTAAAATATCTGATTTAAATATGAAATTTAAAATAGGAGATTATGTGCGGATATCAAAAGTTCGAGGAATTTTTGATAAGAAATATAATCCCAATTGGCCTCCAGAGGTATTTATTATTAGAAAAATTCAACTAACAAATCCAACCACATATCTTCTAAGAGCCATGCAAAATGAAACTATAGAAGGAGCATTCTATAAGGAACAATTACAAAAAACTGTCTAATAAATGATGTCTATTTAGTTGAAAAAGTTTTAAAAAGACAAAACAATAAAGTGTTTGTCAAATGGTTGGGCTTTACTGATAAACATAACAGCTGGATTGATAAAGCTAATATTGTATAATCCCTCCCCTCCACTACTCACCACAGTGGAAAAAAAACATCACTTGGTTTTACATGCAGTCAGTGAAGGTCTAAGTGTTGATGAAGAAAAACAAGAGTCAAAATGTTGTTGTTTATTTATTGTCTTTTGGTATGTTTTACTTAGCAGACTGCAAAGAAGAGCAATTACTCTTGAACGTAACTAATTTAGCGCACGACCTTTGGAAAGCTGAACAGTCCATTGATTTATGCAACAGAAATTTTAATAACAATTTTAAGCATCAAAAGAAACTTTTTGAAAACCTTAATTCATGCATCGAGAGGGAAGAACTTCTACAAGACCAAAGAAATCGATATGTTAAAAGACTATCCAATTGTAGAAAAAAATACAATTAAAGATTAGAGATGCAAAAATTATTTTAATGTATTCATAACAAAATAAATATTTTCATAAGTTTTAATTTGATTTTAATTTATAATTCCCAACAAATTTCAAACCCGATAAATTTTCCTTAAATACAGAAACAAAGACACATTCATAAAAGATCAAACAGTTTACAAATCCGCTTGAATACTTAACAAAAAATGTTTTGTATCGGCAACTAGTTTAGTTACGTAGGTTAAGGCGTTGGACTGTGGTGCGTACGGGACCTGGTTTAAACCCCGCTGCAGTATAAAACTTTTTTCATATATAGTACGTTTAAGGCCCATTTGCCATCATTATACTTTTATTTTGTCATACTAAAACTACCCCCTCTTAGTAAGGCCTTTTTGCCACCCTTTCCAACCCTACAGGCGAGGCTCATCCCTCCAGCGCCCTCTGCTGGTCAGCTGACAGTTCGGTGGTCAGGTGACCGATGACGACGATGACGAATGGGGCCACCAGAAAGCACCAGCCCGGTGGAATGGGGCCCCACAACAACCACCCGCGGATAATTCGCCCCCCAAATTGTCGGGCCCCACTTTTGCATGGCCAAAACGGCCTTAAAGTGTCCCACTACCCCGCCCTCTCTACTACTCATATGCCATACTATAAAGGGTCTACTATTAAGGATGATGGAATTTTGACAGTTCATGGCGGCCATTTTTGTTTACCGATTTTTGACATGCCTTGTCAGTTGTTTTCCGAACAGTTTGCTATTAAATCATGGTTAGTCTAGAGACAAATGCGAAAATTATCGCCTTATCACTGTCATTCAACATGCAGGTAAAAATACACCTTCACATCATCAATGAACAATTAAAATCCAACTTATTGTGGCAAATTCCTCCGGATCAGGATAGGTTCGTAAAGGAAAGGTAAACATGAACAGGTACTCAACATTCGGCAAATAACATAGGCCGGCATGATTTTTGTAACATTGATAATAATTTCCTTTTTGCGTTTCATTTAGGTAGTTATTAAAACACGTTTTCACGGAAATGACCTAACGCGTCCAATTTTCAAGTACTTGTGTCTCCTTTACATCATGGGATGATTGAAATTATTTGTACCTGACTTTGGACTGGACAATATAGGAATTATCATCACAGAGGGAGTATTTCCACAGTATTCTACGAACATTTTAGGGCAGTTTTATTGTTTTCTATAGTTTAGTTTATGCCTGTCTCGTTCAGAGTACAATCAAGTGTTTAAGTCGATTTTATATAAAATGGCAATTTCTATATTCAGCGGATAAGTTTTGTTATATATACGGACGATTTATTTTCACAAGCTATTATTAAGTCACAAGCTAGATCTATATCCGAGGAAGTCTATAAAGTAAAAATGCCTATCTCATATTTTAAGTGCCAAATTGGAGATCAAGATAAAAGTTGGGCTCCTCATGTTTGCTGTGTGAGTTGTCACGTAAATTTAGTACAGTGGATGAATCGCAAGAGAAAAATTCTATATCCTTTGATATTTCTATGTGTGTAGATAACCTACTGACCATGTAAGTGCCACTTTTGTATTATTAAAACAGAACAGACTTAAGTAAAGGGACTAAATTCAGTATCCCAAGATGCCTTCTGCACTTAGACCAGTTCGTCATAGCCACGAACTACCGGTACGATTGCGCCTTTAAACCTGGACAACATGTTTCCCGAGTATTGTAATTCTTCATCAGGATCTGATCAACAACTTCCTGAGAAAACCAGTTGTGGCTCAACATTTTTAACAACTACTAGTGAACTTCACTTAATAACTCAGAATGAATGAAATGATTCGGTACGCGACTTGGGATTGTCAAAATAAAAATCGGAACTTCTTTATTCCAGATTTCAACAGTGGAACCTGTTAGATAAAAATTAAAGTGTTTCATTTTATCGAAAACGGAATGTAACATTTTCAAGTTTTTATAAAATGGAAGGATCGCATGTATCTGTTGAGTTAGTGATGGTTTAATGAATGAGCTTATACGAAGTCTTGAAAGCAGTCTTGCTTCATAGTGGAAACAAAAACCCATCTATTCCTTTAGCCCATTCAGTGACAATGAAAGAAACCTATGACAACTTAACAACCACACTAAATCCCGTTAAAAATGAACATTATCAGTGGGATATTTATGGGAATTTAAAAGTGATAGATATATTGCTAGGACGTCAAGGGGGTTTTACAAAAAGTTGCTGTTTTTTGTATCTATGAGACAGTAGGGCAACAAAAGACCATTACGTTAAGACAGATTGGCCTCATAGAACTTCTTTTGAACCTGGTACTTCAAACATAAAATATGCCCCCCTCAACCCAAAAAGGTGCTGCAAAAAGGTGTTCTACCTCTCCATATTAAGCTTGGGCTAATAAAAGACTTTGCCACGGCCAAGGAACGTAATGGTTTCAAGTACCTAAAAGAAATATTGCCTCAATTAAGTGATGCAAAACTAAAAGAAGGCCTACTTATTGGACCTTAAATAAGGAAGCTCTAGGTGATTTCCGTTTCCAATAAAAATTAAATAAAAAGGAATTAGTAGCTTGGAAGTGTTTTGTAAGTATAGTAAAAGGATTTCTGGGCAGCAACGAAGATGAAAACTATAAAAAAACCTCATAGATGAACTATTGAAAGCCTATAAAATACTAGGGTGTCGCATGTCCTTAAAACTGTATTTTTACATTCCCATTTGCAAGAATACAGGAACGCTGGAAACCATCTATGTTGGGCTGCTGGTTTCTTAAAAAAGATGATGTTACAGAACACAAGAGGAAAAAATGAAAGATTTTGTCACTGTATGACATCTTATGTAATATATTTTTTATTCACACAATTCTCAGTAATGTCTTTGCATAGATTTAACACGTTTTACATGTGTTTTTATATTAGAGCAATATTAGATTGTAAAAATATGTCTTCTCGTTTTTTTCGCCATCACCTGTAACAAAAAAGGTAGGTGTTACAGTAATCAACTTATTATTTTCGTATTTAGGTTTACAAAATACTTCTTATACACCTATTTTCGTAAATGTTACCCCAAAAAAGTTTAAATTTGTTGATCTGTCTAATAGAAAAAGGTTAGAGAAGTCATACCTCTGGATCCTTGATTATCGGAAGGCGTTTGACATTCAAAACATAAGTCAAATACTCCAGTTTAAGATAGTAAGCTAATTCGTTTATCATGGGCCTTTAATATCGAATGAAGGCAGTCAGAAGAAAATGCTAACCATCAAGAAATACAACACGAAATTTGCAGAAGGTGTGGAGGGATAGGGACATATGACACAACACAAAGAAACATATAATAAAAAACCTTAGTTTTTCCATTATTGCTTTTTCCCGTTGAAACATGAACCATTAATAAAAAATGACCTCAAGCGCATTGTTTATTTTAAACTGTGATGCTGGAAACGGCTCCATCTTATTCGTGGGCCGCCAGACGAACAAGCCCATCCATTATTCAAAATATTCATAAATAAATACTAAGATTCTTCGGCCACATCGAAGGTAGGGATAACGACAACCTGGAAAGACTTAATGGTACAGGGACGGATGAACGGTTTTATCCAGATCACGAGGCAGACCTTCAGAAAGATGAGCAGACTCAATTAAAAACCTAACTGGTACATTTCGCCAATGTGCAACCAAGAAAGCAAGAGATCGTGCAGGATGGCGAGCAGTAGTCCGACAAGTACACAAACGGAGTGGGTTCCTACAAGTCACAACTCTTCTGTAAAGGAGAATTGAAAGAATAATATCAAGACCATGTTGACCCGTACAAACAATTCATTTAGAATATGTTTCCAGATTAAACAAATACAAACATCTAAACCGTGAGCGAGAGTTATATTTGCGCTGTAGTTGCCATCTATTACTCAAATAGAGTATTAGACCGATTGGCTGCAATAAACTCTTTATAACTCTTGCCGTAACGAAACCCGACAAACTTGCAAGAAATGTAAACACGGCCGGGTCTAATAAAATAACAGGTAAAAAAATAAAATTAATTTTATACCTGGTTTAGTATTTTCGAAATATTTTAGTTAAGTTCGCATTCATTTCTTAAACAGTGCAGTTCTATAATGTTAATCGTATTTTTTGTTATTCCAAACGTGCTAAAAATGTGTTCTTGACAAGATAATAATCATTGTGCCTCTGGTAGTGCTAATTTTAAAAGAAAACGTTTATCGTCCGATGCTAAGCAAATTGGTAAAAATATGTGTTTCTTTACTGAATAGGGGGCTTAATGTAAATGCAGCCGCGCTTGAAACGTCTTCATTAACGAAAACGCCATTGTCTACAGTTTAAGATATTGTGGCGAAGCCAATTAAAGCCAAATAAGTTCGAGTGATTCTGGTAAAAGCAAATGTGCTGAAGAAAGCGACAAAGACTTAATTCGAAGAAAACCTTACTATGTATGAAGAGCAAACTATGCCTACATTGCAACAGCGGCTAAGGAAAGATGAAGCCAACATTCTTCGCAGCAGAACTAGCCTCCGGAGAATATTATCTTAAATGGGTTTTGCATATCGAACCATTAATAAAGGACAAATATTAACGGAATCACAATGATTGAGGCGATGGAGGTTTGGCTACTTAAACTCTATAAAAAATACAGATTCGAAAATCGTCCCACGATCTATGTAAAAGGATGGGTAGATAGATCAAGAAAATGCCAAACCAAGGCCCCAGCGAACAAAGGAAAAATAATTATAATTTGACATGCTGGTTCCGAGGATGGATGGGTTCCAAATTATTTACGGTTGTCCTCCAAAACTATTTAACATTCATCTTTGGACTACCATGACGACACTACAGCATAACTTTTTGAAGATTGGTTTATAAATAGCCTTTTGCCCAATGTGTCTAAGGAAAGCGTAATTGTAATGGACAATGCTAATTATTATAATAGCCAAAAAATAACGTTCCTAATGTAAATAACACTAAATTGGAAATTCAGTGATCTAGAAATATTAAAAAGATTTAATATTAAAAATATGTATGTGATGTCATTGCTGCCGATGTGGGACATACGGTTTACGCCTTCCCCCGTATTACTGTATTTTTAATACAGTTGAGCATATGTGGCTTCAAGTAAAATCCAATGGTCGAGCAGAAAACATTTGTCGGACTCTAAGTGTAAGTGCTGCAACATTAAATTAGAAAGGTTGTAGATAGTATTCTCAAAGAAAATTGGATAAATTCTATTAACCATGTTATTAAAATAGAAGAGTCCTATGTATCATTTACTAATAATATAGAACTACTTATTATTAATGTAGATCAAAGTGACAGTGAGAGCGAAACCGAATTAAATGTATAATTAAATTTAAGTTATATTTTTTATTGCACTAACAAATTCAAAATACACAAACCAATAAACAATGCCGTAGTCATACATAATGATAATAAAAATAATAATTTAACAATATTTTATTTTTCCAAAATTATTTAAACGACTTCGGCTGTAGCGCCTTTTAAGAAACTAGAATTATTTTTAATGAGATTTATTGGTGCAATTAACATTTTGCCGAAGGGCAACGAGATATCTTGAAAGGGACTTGTATATCTAAAAATATTCTCTTTGCATACCGTATCACATTTCTACAATAGATGTCAATCAAGGTATATACTATTTAATGGTAGTACAAAATGTGAAAATTTCTAGATATGGTACATAGGAAATCCGCCTACGCTTTAGGTAAAAATAATTACTAATTAATAATAATTAATATAGAATCGAAGATTTATATAACTCATAACATTTTTTCAATACTTGTGAATTTGATTGACCTTGACTTTCAATATTAAATATGCTCATTCTAGATTGAACAAAAGATTATTCTAGAACAATATATTTGAACTACAGACATAAAACGGACATTAACAAATAAGAAAGATTTTATCCCAGCTACTAATCTTAGAAGCCACAAAATGTCATGATGCTGAAAAAGATTATGTGGAGTTCAGCTAACAGAAAAAAAAGAATGTTCAAGTTCATGTTTTATCCTCCATTTTTTTGGGAATATTCGGTGACTCCAGTATTAAATATATCCACTTTTTTTTAATAATATCTATGCACTCCCGTATTGTTATTGTTGGAGCTGATGTTGAACCCCCAACAATTCTTCATACTCAATTGTCCATGCACGATTCGATTGTGCAATATTTTTGTTCCTGTGTATTGCCACATATTGAATACTAAAGTCCTTGGTGGCGATCAGTAATAATTTTGAAAACACAGGGCCCATTCACTATACTACCCGTTTCAGGAAATATATTAGAGAATTGCATTATTAACAGACAGAATTATAGAATCAATAAATTTTGAATCGCGAATTAAGCAAGGAGACTCGTTAAGCCCTTTTCTATTTAAAGTTATCATATACGAAAATATATCGAGAGTAAAAAGAAAATAAGGCTATAGAATTGGTAATGAGAAGCTTAAAAGTATAGGTTTATCAAATAAGAGATATATATTTTTAATTTGGAATAAAAACAAAACTATATGAGATGTCAATGTGGTTTTTTTTAATTTTAAATATCGGATTTAAAAAAAATCTATTCTGGAATAACAATTATTAATAATTGTCACATAAATTATTGTCACATATGTTAAATGTCACATAAATAAATTGTCACATATATTAATAATTGTCACATAATTTCTCGATTATTGAGTATTTGTGGTTAATTGGTATAAATCAATAATTTCACATAATCCCATAGAAAGGAGTCCAATAAAGTTGCAACGCATGATCTTGGTGGCCAAATAATATCGGCATTTCTTGAGATTACATTGTCATTGAACTTTTTTCTCAATAATTTGATTGTGTCACGATATGAATGGTATGTTGAAACCACATATCGTCCAGATGAAAATCATCCAATTCATGCCAGAAAAAATCAGTAATCATGTTTCATATGTAGCGATCTCCATCGAAAGCAACTGTATTTCCATTTTCGTTTTCGAATAAGTAAGGTCCAATTACACCTCCAGACCAAAAACCACACCAAATTCTTATTTTTTGTCGATGCAAAGGCGTTCCAAGGACAGGATGTCGATTTTATTTAGTCCAAATGAGACAATTTTGCTTATTTACGAAGTCATTTAACCAAAAATGAACTTCAAAGCAAAAGATGATTTTTTCATGAAATAATGGAACTGTTTCAAGTTATTTTAAAGCCCAATCAGCAATATTTCTACGCAACAAATGGTCATTTGATTTGAGTTTTTGAGTTAACTGAACTTTATACGCCTTCAAATGCAAATCTATATGAAGGTTATTACATGTAGTGCCATAAGAAAGCCCAAGTTCTTGAGAACGACATGTTTTGGTTCACAGCTTGATTTTTTCAATAACTCGATTTAAGTTTTTGATGTGTTAAAATCCTATCATCACAAACATTACCATTTGAATCGAATTTTTGAATTAAATTACGAATAGTAAGCTCCGTAGGTAGATTATTTTGACCATAAATTTCAAGTAAGGCGCGAAACGTAGGCCAAGTTGATGCATTATTTTTCTAATAAATTTGAACAATTTGTATACGCTAGATCGATTACCTAGACATTAAGATATCGAGTAATGGAGAGATAGATAAAAATATATCATATCAACAAAGAAAATAAAATAGCGTGATACCTCAATGATTTAATATTTACTATAGACGTTACTTAGATAATGTTGGAGTCAGAGGAAAATATTAAAAAGACTAACAAACAAAATACTAGAAGATTGAGGAAGAAACCTATATACAAGGTCCGGCATGGAGGTATGGTGTTTTTGAAACGACTGTCACAACCGGCCGTGTCGAACGAATGTTTTTAGGATGGTTGATATCTACTCGTTCCGGGATGTCATCTCAGTAGCCATGGAACCGTAGTCTGTAGTACATCGCGTATTTATTTACAACACTTTTATTAAAACTGGTCTTTCTGTTGTGCTCATACAGTGACGATTTCAAAATCATTTTAACGTTGATCGACATGGTCGCGTTCTAAAACGCGATACCATTATGAAGTGGGTGAACCAATTTCAAACAACTGGATCATTGAGCTCTGGGACTGCACGGGGAGGAGATTGAATAGTACGAACCCCGGAAAACATTGAAAGGCTGCGATAAGCGGTGGAATTTCCTGCCGTATAAAATTATGGTTGTCCAAAAATTGCAACAAAATGACTTTGTAAGACGGCGTAGGTTCGCAGAAAGAATGCTGCAATTGCTGGACGACACTATCATTTTATTCATCAGTGACGAGGCCCATTTTCATTTATCGGTGATGGTAAACAAACAGAACTTTCGATACTGGGCGCCCGAAATCCCCCGAGAACTACATGGTCAGCCTCTGAATTCCGAGAAGCTTGGTGTGCCGTATCTCGAACTTGCATTATCGGACCGTATTCTTGAAAACGGACGAACAGTATCTGTTAATATAGATTGCTATCTCGCCATGTTGGATGATTATTTTCGGCCAGATCAAAGAAGATGACGCATTAACCTCAATACACTTTGGTTCCAACAAAATGGGGCGACTTTCCAGAAGCGACTCACTCGACTTCCATGGGGCGACTTTCCTTTTTAAAGAAACATTTTCCTGGGCGCCTTATTTCGTTGCGTGAAAATGTGGAATGGCCACATCGGTCACCAGACTTTTTAGCTTGTGACTACTTTTTATGGGGCTACTTAAAATCCAAAGCGCGACAACAAATGCGCGAACTCTTGAAACTCTTTCCCAAACCATAACGCGCGAAATTGAAAGGATTCCTCGTTCCATTCTCGAAACTGCTACCTGTCTATAAGAATGCCTCGACAAAAATGGACGCCACCTAACTGATGTGATTTTTCGCACCTGACTGTGCTATGTATACTTTAATGGCAATAACCGCTGATGTATAAGAGCAATAATTTTTGATATTCGTTTAAAAATAAGAGGGTGTCAATTTTATCAAAAGCACCATACCTCCCTGCCGGACCCCGTATAAGCCGCATATGTAACATAGAAAGCATTAACCAGTGGATAAAAGGAAAAATACGGAATTGGATCAACACTTTAGAAGGATTGCAACCAACAAGATAGGGTAAGAAATAAGTCAACTAAAGAGAAAAAAACTCTAGGACATCCAAGAAAAACAGTGCAATATCTTAGAAATCGGGAGAAAACTGAAAAATAAAACAGGCAATCTGGCTAATAATATAAAATAGAACTAGATAAGAAGAAAACAAAATGGAATATGAAAAAATTGCTGCAATTGCAGGGTTTAACGTATTCAAAAGCACTTTGAAGTTACCCTCTCATATAAACAAATGAATCTGATATATTTACATTTTAAATATATTTAGTGTTTTTGAAAATGTTTTTAGAAATAGTAATACACTATAATTTAATTAATTATATAAATATTTCATATTTTATCTATACATTAAATACCCACAAGCTTTATTTTTCAATCACAGTCAGTCAATTATATAATATTATTTATCATAATTTACCCTCTATAAACATATTTGAAAAGGCACTTTTGATATCAAATCCACAATTATATTATAATTCCCAAACAATAGACCACGTTAATTTAATGATATTAACTTTCGTCATTATCCCAAAAGGATTGTTTCTCCGACATTTAAAGGAGAATTTGCCCTTCAAAGCACACTTTGCTTTGAAGTTAAGATGCTTCAATTAATTTTACTCGTCTCCAAATGTTTTCCTTCCCTTGTTTGTTTAAATTTATGTTTAAACTAATCTGATATTTACTTTAAGAAGTTATTAGATAAACTCGTTTTAAACTTGAATAAACAAAATAGTTATGGATAAGAAAAACACTTGGAGTTGGTAAATAATTTAATTCTATTTTTCATTACACATCTAAAAAATGTATTCTGCATATGGAGGTGATATTTTAATGGGACGAGTACATACTACCAAAAATATAGAATTGAACAATAAAACAAAAAATATAGGTTTAATTAAAAAAATATGCCATTTGATGCGATATACTTATGACAATGATTAAATTAGTCGTCGAAACGCTTCTAACAGGCACTTCCCGGGTTTGCTTTTAGCTCCGTCGGAGATTTTTTGTTTCATGACTTGTGTGGATTCAGAACGTGAATGCGAAAAGCGTCCACTTGACTTGAGTGAAGTTAGTAACTTTCCACCGTTGGCGTCTCGACTCATGCGAGCGAATAGACTAGACGCCTTCGTCATCCCAAACATAAAGAGCGCCATATTCAAATATTTCAAATGGAATCTAATTCGGCCAAACTAACATCTTTCCGCTCTCGGAGTGCTGTATTCTTTCTAATTTGTAATTAGACATGTGAACATAAGTACAAAGGACTTTATAAAGGTAAATACATTGACAGAGTTATACATTATCACTGTTATCGGTTGAAACTTTAGTTACATACTGTACTCATTTGGATGATGCCTCAGCGTCGGTCGTCTCAGGATTGGTTACTGTAACGAAGGGAAGAAAAATAAACAATAATTACTTAAATTGATCGCACATTATTTGATTTCCATTCTCATTGGCATAAATATACTGAGTGACACGATAGATATACAGCAATATGCACGCATTTGCGATGGGTCACTTAATTTACGATGGGTGACATGATGAAAATACAGCAATATGCACATATTTACGGTGGGTCACTTAATTTACGATGGGTAACACGATGGAAATACTGCAAAATGCACGTATTTACGCTGGGTCACTTAATTTACGATGGATATACTGCAATATACACGTATTTACGATGGGTCGCTTAATTTATGATTGATGACCCGATGGAAATATTGCAATATGCACAAATTTACGATGGGTCACTTAATTTGTGATGAGTGACATGATGGAAATACTGCATTATGCACGTAGTTGCGATGGGTCAATTAATTTGCGATGGGTAACACGATGGAAATACTGCAATATACACGTATTTGCGATGGGTCACTTTAAATGTGTCATAATCAATCAATCTAGGACGGCAAAATAAAAATTTTAAAATTTTACTACCTACCTACAACTATCGAATTGTAATAAGGTTTGAAAGTCCTTCGGAGTTGAATCAGTATACCAGCGGTATAATTGATCCTTCGAATATTTGATAGTTTTCTGGGTCCCAAATTTCCTAATCAAAAGACGATCATTGGGCAGTGATTTTTTGACCACGTATGGTCCAACAAATTCGCAGCTAAATTTCTCAGATATTTGATCTCTGCTCAGTAAAACAGCATCACCAACTTTATACAATTGATTATTTCAGCGTTTTTTTCAAGGAGCTTAACTGTGCTTTAGCATTCTGTCTTAACTTTTTTGATAATTGTGGAAAAGTTAGCTGAAGCTTTTGTAGCTTCAGGAGTTGATAAGCAGGCCAGAATTGTACGTATTTGAGGAGTTTGACTCTCCTGACCAAATATTAACTTAAAAGGGGAACAGACAGTTGTTTTTTGTTTGGTAGTATTAATTACTAATTCGATTTTTTAATTCATTAATTTATTTCATTATTATTTTAATATTCATTATTTATATAATATTTATTTATTCATTATTCAATAATTAATAATTATTAATTCGATTTTGTTCGGCTAATCTGATGCTTTATTCGATTCAACTCTTAACAGGTTAGTTCGCACATAGCGTCCGATTTGTCCATTGGAGCGATGTACACCAGGGGTCATCATATGCAGTTCACTGGCAAAGTGTCCAGTAAATGTTTTAAAAGTTTTTCCTACAAAATTTGTTCCAGTGTTGTGAATTAGTTTTGTGGGTGTGTAGAATATATTGATTAAATTTGCAAAGCTTTGTTTTGTTTCTTCAGTAATATCGATAGATTGATGGAAAATGATACAGAATTTTGAAAAAGCGTCGAAGATAACAATGATGTATTTGTAATTCTTAGGATTTACAGGAAACGGACCTTTTTAAGTGATTTTATTTAAACTACGACAATCCACACACAAACGATATGTCTCATCTTTTTTCTTGGCCAATATTATTGGGCTCGCAAATGAAGAATTACTTTCACGAACAATCTCTTTTTTTTTATAAGAGCAGCAATAATTTCGCGAACTTTTTGACGTTCAAACTGTGACATACTATAATACATATTATAGTTTGGTTTCCGATTAACGTAATAGTTAATCCTCCAGTATTTACAACATTAATCCGACCACCTGAAGCAGTCAATAAATTCAGGTAATTTCCCAATAATTTTAATAATTTTCGACTATTTAAAGTACTTAAATCAGTTACTAGACTCGTATTGATATCAGTTTGGTTTTCGAACATTTTTCGGTCTTTTATTGAAATCACTTTATTTTCATAAACACTCTCGCCAACGACTATGACGTATTTGAAATTATTACGCGGCAAAACAACAAAATGGAGTTTCACCTTTATCAGGAAATTCTACCAGTGCTTCGATAAAGAAATACGAATTGTGTTTGGTACCCTAAAACCACTGTAAGGTTTGGTGTAATTTGTCTACCAAAGTTTCGTTTATTAATGAACATGTTGAGCCAGTTTCAATAAAATAATTATTGCTATGTCCCGAAATAACAATAGGCAGTGTTTTTATATTTAAGTTATCAAGAATATGCGAATTACATAGAATCTTCTAATTTTTTTTCAGGCTGTTGATAATTTGTTTTTTCTTGTTTATTTTTACGGGGATAACTGTTTAATCTCATAACCTGCTTTTTTTGCTATATCGCTAGGTGTCGTCAACCACTCCCTTGTGGTCGACCTGCAATCACGAGAAAGGTGCCCCAATTGACCACAAAAAAGTAATTAAATCACTGATAGAGACAGCACCACAATTAAAGCCGCCGTCCGTACAGCAGGATCATTTTTAATTGCTCGCTTTTAATTCAGGTTTTAATTGCTCGAGTTTAATTATTGCATATTTGACATAATTACGTGCGTCTGAACTACAATAATTCACTGAATTATTTAAAAACTTACACAAATTCATTTGTTTAGGAAAAGAAATAGAAAAATCAAATTTGAAATGTTCGCGTTTCTTCCGTGGGCTGCTATGAAATAAACCACCTTTGTGCGGATTTTAATAAAACAGGGCCAATTCTACTCACAGTTTTTCTGTTTGACCACTCGAATTCGTTTGTATACGCGTTAATACCCGTCAATACCGGATGGCTGACGATGTAGTAGGCGGCTCCTTTATGCCCACGTGCTTCTGGAGGTTTTCTAAAATCGACAAAAGGACCTGTTAAGATCCCCCTCCGCCATTTCGAAGGTAATTTTCAAATTAAACACCAAACTACACGTGTACTCCACACCTGAATAGGTTAGGTTTTCTAGACTTTCTTCTATGTCAGGGTCGAACGGTAAATGCCGATAACGTCCACTTGACTTGCGTTAATTTAGTCACTCTCCACCGGTAGCATCTCGACTCATCCGCATGAATAAACAGGCGCCTTCGTCATGACAAACAAAAATAACGCCAAATTCAAATATTTCAAATGGAATCTAACAATATAACGTTAATTAAGGGACAAATTCTATCACGATTCAACACGGCGATTCGACTAATTTTTTATATCACAGGAATAAAATAAAGATATGTAAAAATATTTATTTTATTATGTTCGGTTAAGCAGCTACATAATATAAGATATAAGTATATGGGTATAACTTTAATAATAAAACAAAAATAATTTCTATAGACTATTTCTACAACCTGACAACAGAAAAACCATCATTTTGTTTTATCAAAGTGTGGTAAAAGTTTTACCATTAGATAACAGGTCGTTGCTATGATACATTTTGTCAAAAAAGCAGCATGAATTGGTCAATAAAACACAAAATGTTAATTATTTATCCAAATTTATTGTATCACCTTCAAAGCACGCCCCTTCCGAAATAATACACTTATGCCAACGAATAATCCAATTGTCAAAACATTTTTAAACGCAATCGACTTCAGTTCTCGCCGCGAATTCTCGTATATACCTTCTATCGACTCAAAACGAATGGGTCGAAGTGGTAATTTGAGTTTTGGAAAGAGAAAAAAGTCAGCTGGAGCCATATCAGGTGAATACGGTGGTTGTTCGATGGTAATTGTTGACTTTTTGGCCAGAAATTCGTTCATAATGATAGCCTTGTGAAATGGTGCGTTGTCGTGATGCAAAATCCAAGATTTTCTTTCCACAAATCTGGCCTTTTTCGACGAATTTGCTTTCTCAAACGCCGTATAACGCTCAGATAATATTCTTTATTTACCGTCTGACCTTCTGGCAAGAATTCCGAATGCACAACACTGCGATAATCAAAGAAAACAGTGAACATCACCATAACTTTTAATCGACTTTGACTTGGTTTTTCCGGTTTCGGTTTCGGTTTGAGAGGTTTGAATGTCAAACTCGTTTTATGAATACAAACCATTTTATGAATGTGGGGTCGGAATTGACTTCTTCTAGCATTTTGAGATTAAATCATCTCCTGATGATGCTAACATGGTTAGCAAAACGTGCATCGAGCAGTTCAAAAAAGCGTTTTGGTGTTTAGTGGTAAATCTCTTCAAGTTTAGTGTTTCACACCAAAGGTTCCAACAGAAGAATTGTTCTAGCATGTCTTCAACGATCGTTACGCGATTGAGTTTCTGAAAAAAATCAGGTTTTTCCGCACTAGTCGAGCAACAACGGGTTTCATGCCTAAACAATCGCTTAAAATGGTATGAATTGATTCGTGAGACATAGAAAGATCAGTGGCAATCTCTCTCAAACTTAAATGACGATTTTCAGTCACCATTTCTTTCACTTCAGCAATGTCAGTTGAAAAGGTTGATGGTCGATTAGAGCGAGCCAAAAATTTCACCACATCTCGACCGCGTTTGAATGCACTGTACCACTCATATGCACGTGTTTTTGATAAAGGCTATTCCCCGTAAGCCTTCTGTAACATTTACAGCGACTCGGCAAACGAAATTCCATTTCCAATTCAAAATTGACAAATTCTTTGTTCGATGTTTTTATCCATTGTAAAAATCGAAAAACACACTTGAGATAAACTGATAAAATCGAGCACTGTAAACAAACTAAATGACAGATGACGTTCAAACTCCACGTCAGTATAGAGGATGGTAGTGCCAACTTAGCGATATAATTGGCAATTTTGGCAATTCCTTTAAGCGGGTTTTTCAAATGATCAATTCCCGGTACTTTTTTGACAAAATGTATTTGTCATTGAAATAGCCATAAAAATGTCATTAACCACGCCAGCTGTTTTTATTTTCACCAATGAAAACATTCCCCCTGCGATGGAGTTGTAATTTTGGCTAATACGTTATTTAATTTTTGAATTGTATTTGTAATATTAACTGATCTATTAGGTGAAGCTATTTCAGTTTTTCTCGCAAAATTTTCAAAGAGATTTTTGACAGCCTCGAGATGAATTTTTTGAAATCATTATTTTCAGTCGACTCTTCCAAAGAGTCACTAATATTGGATGTATTTATTTTTTCTTGTATATCTTCTGATTTTTTAACCCATCTAGATTCAGATAACATATTCTGATGATCATTATGAGTGTCATCCATGTTTTTAAAAAACTCTGCAGGGATATTCTCTCCTAAGGATAGTTTAGCTAAATCTTTTTATTATTAGTGGTTAATAAAAATGCATAAGTGTTCACCGAAACCACCTTGGCTAAATGGACAATCATACCAAGCAATATCAGTATCTACTGTATTCAATAGTTGTTTGTCAGATTTCGATTTCACGAGGTAAATATTTCTTGCAATTTCAGGTACACATAAACCATCAATTTTTTATGGTAAACTTTAAATGTGCAAGTTAGTTTGAAGTGTGTAGGAAATTAGCGTAATCTAAAAATCGCCTATTGTGGTAATTTTCAAAATCCTTCGCTACAAAGTCAACTAATGTCCACGGATTAAAAGATCGACAGCATTCTAAAACAACGTCTTTATATATGCGAATTCACGACTCAAAGTAATTATTAGTATTGCTTCCACGAGTAATTGAGTCACTACGGTGATGTAAACACCACTCTTGATGATGTTTACAAAAAGCCTCGATGTACGATTTTAATTTTTTATAATTTTCTTGGCAATAATCTTTTCTTAAACTTTGAAAGTATTCCGTACATTCCTCGTCAGTCTTTACAAAAATTACTTGTCTAAACTCCAAGATTATCTTTTTCTGTCTGCTTTTTTTATAGAATTATTGGAGTTCCATAACAAGCGCCAAGATGCTTGACAAACATGGAGTGTCCGTAGAAGTAAGACTGACTGGACAAAGCATTAGGCAAAACTATTTACGCCTAGTGCTTCTTTTACGACTTACAATGCTAATGTATAATTGCTTTCAGTCTGGGTTGTATGTAACACGACAACTAAAAAGACCGTACCACTTTTATTTGCAGCAAAAAAACTGCGACGTATGTATTGGTTTGATTACTGGATTTATTTGAATCTACAAATACCACTTCCTAAGCGAATCAACATTCATTAGCCCTTTTCATTATGGGTGTGATAATTGTTATAATTAAGGGATTTTCGCGAACCAGAACAGTAATACCATTTTCAAAAAAGCGTTTTGTTTTTCTTTTAGGACCAATACTACACAAATTTCACTCCGATCTGCCTAGTTTATATGCCTGAAAAAAAAACAAAATATGTATTAAAATGATTGATGATTGTTTATTGCAAAGTATCTATTCAACAATTTATTTATACCACAAGCAGTGTATATTTTTAAAACTAACCTCCATTTATTATATAAACATATAATTTGTCTCTCCCGTGAATTTTTTTGAGCATAGGCAAGTAAAATTGCTCTGTATCTTCTACCGATTCCATAGGGTTAATTTCATAAAATATTCTGGCAGCACTGACAGTTATTACATCTTCAAAGTAGTTTAAAAATATGTCTTCCGTAGTTTTATCCATCCTTAAAGCTTTAGCTATTTTAGCTATTTTAATATTATGTGTATGTTAATCTGTTAACAGATTATTAAAGTTTATTTTTAATAATAAAAAAGCATACTATAAAAACTTATCGTAATAACAATATTACGTCCCCTCTTCAGTAAACGATCATTCTTTATTGTGTTCTGATTAATTTTCTTCTAGTTATATTCCATTTTTATTGGTTACTTATTAACTATTAACTCGAGCACTAACTATCAAACACAAAATAACTAAATATACTAATCAAATAACTAAATATATAAAAATACTAATCGAATATCCGAATATTTATAATTTACTATAGAAATGCACGAGTAAAGTCCTCCTTTTTTAATAGAGGAAAGACCTTTTACAAATTAGCAATTAATAGTCCCGTCCCTATTCTATGAAAAATCTTTGATCCCCTTATCATCCTCATATTGACAGACCCTTACCAAAAATTGTGACTTTTTGTGGATACATCTTTCAAGTAATTTTAAAGTAACTCTAGAGAAATGTTTGAAATAGAACATATTTAATCCGTTCTATTTAAATTCTGTTCTTCACTGACATGCATTTCGGAATATGCTTTTCTACTACTAAGTGTAACAGTGTTTAAACTTTATTTAATATATTCAGACAGACATGTTTGGATCTGCCACTTTATGCAGTATTTACAAATAATGAATTCATACCTTGGCATAAAGTGCCGTAAGTGAAATTTAATTTCAATACGCTCATTTTGTCTCGCCATATAACCAGTTATTTTTTTAGTGTGCCCGAACTTCTGATAGGGGTCGCTGTCAAACGAACTGTGAAATGTGAGTTTCCGCAAAAATATTCAGTATAGCCTGGCAAATCGTCATCAAACGTTTAACATCAAAAGAATGCTTGGAAATTATAGAAATTTCTTATCAAAATCAGTGTTCTGTGCGCCAAATCTATCGAGCACTTTGTGAAATTTATGGCGCACATAATCGCCCAACCGAGCGATGTATTCATTGAGTTATCGACAAATCCCGAACGCATTTCACTCTAGTATATATTAAAATAAAAATAAGATTCGGAACTATGCGTTCCGAAGAAAATATCGCCGCTGTTGCTGGTAAAGATCCAAATTTATCGATTCGACGCCCTTCGCAGGAAGTTGTTTTTGTTATTCGACTACGCAGAAAATTTCGCGTAACGATATTGATCTGGTGCCTTACAAGATCCAGTCTGGTTTCTTACAAATCATCATATGCGTCGTGCGTTCGGTGAATGGCCTCAAGATCAACTTGACCTAGAATTTATCCGCAAAATTTGGTTCAACGACGAAGCTCATTTTTGGCCATATGGTTACGTTAATAAACAAAATTGCCGCATTTGAAGTGCAAAGAATCCGTAAATGATTCAATAATTACCGTTGTATCTAGAAAAATTCACCGTATAGTGCGGATTGTATGCCAGTGGAATTATTGAGCCGTATTTATTTAAAAATCAAGCTGGAAAGCACCATATCGCTAATGGGGATCGTTACAGAGCGATAATTAATCAGGAGATCCAACAGAACAGGATAGTTTCAACAATACAACTACACATGTTTAACATCCAAGGCTGCAATCGATTAATTGAGGGCACAACTGGGTGAGAAAATTATTATGAGGAATGGACCTGTTCATTGGCCACTAAGATCATGTGGTTTAATGCCTTTAGTTATTTTCTTTGAGTTTATGTTACATTTTTGATCTATGCCGATAAACCAGCAACTATTGATGCTTTGGAAGCCAACATAACTCGGACAATTGCAGACATAAGAGCACAATTGCTTGAAAAAGTGGTATAGTTTCTACACTTGAAATTGAAAAATTATAAGGTATAAATTCAATGCATCTAGAACGATCTAAATTATAATATTGTTATAGATATATTATATATATAAAAAAGAAAAATACAACATAACGTGTAATATTGTATTAAGAACACATATATACCAAACCCATTTTTAGAATTTATAAAAAAAAAGAAGAGAATGATAAATTCTTAAAAGTGGCACCTTTAACCCTCAAGAGAAGCTCTGGATATGGGATAACCAGGGGTGAATTAAAAGTGTTTTTCTCTTATAAATGGACATATTAAGGGGGTGACTTTGAGTGGGGGAAAATTTTTATTATCTCCGCTACAGATCCCCCACCATAGCCATCTTAAGATGTGAATATTAACAAAAATATAAGCGATAAGTCAGTCTATGGGTATACGCCACCCATTACTATTGTTGTGTCTGTGTTTTGTCAATTTATTTTAATAACCTTTCTGCACAAATAGTATTCTTTTTTCGATCTTGACACAGTTTATCGTAAGTAAGTTATAAATATTATATTTTCAATGGTATTTTTATTAAAAACTTTAATTTTTAATTTTTTTATCATTTATTTATCGGTTTCTTTCATTTTCTATTTAGCTCAAAATGAAAACGCGTTCTCGCACTCGCTGCGCGTCTAAAGTAGAAGCGTTATATGAGGCAGCTGATATTTTCGACAACAAAGAGAGTGAAAGCGAGACCGAATCGGGTTTTCAAGAGCATCATACCACTGAACTTTACCTAACTAAATAAATATATATTTAAATAAAGTTAAATTTTGTACTAACTCTCTGAAAGCACATTAAGTCCCCTTTTAAATGCCGTTGGAAGAAAGTTTTTATCTATTAATTTCGCCTAGATCGGATAGTTTGAACAGAACACCTCATTTTAACATTTTTTAAAAACTTTTTTAAAAATTTTTCGATGATATTAGGAATCCTATTTTAAAAAAAGGAATAAAACAAGTTTTTACTTTGTTATCTATCATTTTTATTCTTAAACAAAATTTGTGTGACTATAGTTTCGTAAAACGACTTTACATTCTCAAACACTACTTTAAAACTAAGGTTTTACAGCTGTTTATCTATCCTATGTATCTAATTTTATAGGGTTTTTTGGACTTTTTTTGTGCTATTAGTTTTATTTTTTGTAGTTCTATTTTTCTGTTACTTTTAGATAGGGGAATTGTGAAAGCTCGGTGGATCATAAACTTATATGCAGCATATTTATGTGTAATGGGGTGGATTGATTGTTTTGTAATTGCTATATCTGTCTATCTATCAATTGAATCAAAAAACAGATGCTTTTTCTCAAAAAAAATCATCTTTTCAGATGAAGCACATTTTGAAATTGGTGGCTATGTTAATGAACAAAATTACCTCATTTGGGATGAGAAAAATGCAAGATTGATTCATCACAAACCTTTACATCCTAAACGAGTCACTGTTTGAGGTGCATTATGGTCAGAATGCAGCTGGTAAAGCTGTAACTGTAAGTTGTAATCGATATCGTAAGATGATAACTGGATTTTTGTGAGCTGAATTGAATAATGTTGATATGGAGGAAATGTGGTTCCAACAGGAGAGCTTTGCTAATGAAACAATTGATTTATTGAGAGAAAAATTTCCTGAACGAGTTATTACAAGAAGCGGTGATGTTAATTGGCCCCCAAGATCATGTGCTTTGATACAGTTGAAATATTTTCATTGGGATTGCATGAAAAGTCAGGTTTAAAAGGACAATTCACAATCGATTCGTGAGCGAAAAGATGAAATCATTCGAGTACCTGGTGAGATAGAGCCACGGTCGTGCCAAAATGACATCGAAAATTTCAATAAAAGAGTAGACATCTAAAGAGCTGCAAGAGGTGTTCATTTGGCAGATATTGTCGTTTGTGTTTAAATGCCATACACTCTGCTTCAATTATAAATAAAAGGTTCTTTAAATCAACGCACATTCTGTGTTTTATTCAAAAATTAAAAAAACCTCTCAATTTAAAAGATTTCATATTTGTTATATTGTTATCTCGTCTTTTCAATTCCCTTTTCACTTCAGCTGTCTCTCAATAGTATTTTAATATTACTTTCTTGAATTTCAATTTTCTTATTTGACGCTACGTATGTGACACCACCTTCAACGTTCTCTAATATTTACTTTATTTCCCATCGATTAATTCAATTTAATTAGCTGATTTCAAAATCTTCCCATTCGGTTTGGCCCTGTCTCTGTGCCGAAAACTCCACCTCATGTCTAAGGCATTTGTAGTATAGAGTAATATCTGAATGATTGTGGCGTGTTCATATATATTTTTATAATATAATTGTCAATGTAAGTATAATTGATATAAAAATATATATATATATATATATATATATATATATATATATATATATATATATATATATATATATATATATATATAAATATATATATATATATATATATATATATATATATATATATATATATATATAAATATATATATATATATATATATATATATATATATATATATATATATATATACATATATATATATATATATATATATATATATATATATATAAATATATATATATATATATATATATATATATATATATATATATATATATATATATATATATATATATATATGTATATATATATATAAATATATATATATATATATACATATATATATATATATATATATATATATATATATATATATATATATATATATATATATATATATAAATATATATATATATATATATATATATATATATATATATATATATATATATATATATACATATATATATATATATATATATATATATATATATATATATATATATATATATATATATCTCGGGTCCAATATACTTAACGATGTCATCAATCCATCCTGCTTTCGGTCTTCTTCGCGGACGTTTGCGATCAAGCGGTATCCACTCCAGGATTGCCTTGGTCCATCTGTCGTCCCATCGCCTCGCTATATGGCCTGCCCATCTCCATTTCAACTGTTTTACTCTTCCAATGATGTCACAGACTTTTGTTTGTTCCCTGATTCATGCGCAGGCCTTTCTGTCTCGTCTTGTAATGCCAAGCATACATCTTTCCATTCCCCTCTGTGCCACCCGAAGTTTTTGAATTGATTGCGATGTGAGTGTCCAGGTTTCACTTCCGTATGTCATAACGGGTAGAACACACTGATCGAATACTTTTCTTTTCAGGCAAAGTGGGAGTCTGCTCTTAAACACTATGTTGAGCCTACCAAATGCCTGCCAGCCACATTTAACACGCCTTTCCACCTCCCGGGCGGTATTCCTCTCCATGGAAATCCTCTGCCCAAGATATATAAAGCTGTCCACAATCTCTAAATCCCTTCCTAGAACTGAAATTCTTCTGTCCTGAGCGAAGTTATTGAACATAACCTGACTCTTTTTCAGGTTTATTTTCAAGCCAAATGGTTCGCCAGCCCTTTGCAGTTCTTGTATGCGTCTTTGCAGCTCCTCTGGGTCTTGTGAAATGAGAATAATATCATCTGCAAATCTAAGATGGTTTAAGTTTGCACCATTGATCTTTACACCATCCTGATAGGAGGCTTATTGGACGGTAGTTCTTTAAATCTTCCTGTGCTCCTTTTTTATGTAAAAGGATCACTTCTGCATTTTTCCATAAGTCAGGTACTTTTTGTTCTTTGAGGCATTTTGAGTATAATTTTGCCAGTGGTTTATGTAACGTCCGACCACCAGCTTTTAGCATTTCGACAGTTACACTATCCTTTCCTGGAGTCTTGCCGTTCTTCATCAATTCTATAGCATTTGTTGCTTTCTCCACTAGGATATCTGGCATTATATATTGTTCTTCCGTGGGTATTGCTGTCCCTGACTGGCTCTGATCTTCATATAACTGGGAATAAAACCTTCTGACAATCTCTAACATTTGGGTACGCGTCCTGCACACTGTGCCATCCTCACGCTTTAAAGCATATATTTGCGTTCTTTTGTTTCTCAGCTTCTGTTTAGCTTAATAATTTAGCTAGCTGTTAATTCCTTTGTTTTCTTCCAGGGTTTTTTGCACTATATAATATTTTTTGCACTATAATATATATATATATATATATATATATATATATATATATATATATATATATATATATATATATATATATATATCCATTTACCCATTTACTTCCTATCTTTGCATTATATATAAAAATTACATACATATATATATATATATATATATATATATATATATATATATATATATATATATATATATATATATATATATATATATATATATATATATATGTTGTTCTACGTTGGTCACTCGCCAGACGGTAGGCTTCCTGATAGACTTATGGGTAGGCACATAACTAAGGGTTTATAGCCTGAAGGGGATGCTGGCCTGTAAAATGCTGATGCGCCTCTAACCGTAAATCCTTTCCTTTCTTTTAATATAATTTATTTTTTAGATTCGTTTTGAAATGGGAGGTGAATACCAGAAATGTTAACGTTCAAAAGTTATTTATATTTATTTATTTTAGTATTTATTTTAGTATTTATTTTAGAACATTTTTATATTTTTTTAAATTTTGTTTGTGAGGCAAATTTATTACAGAAAAGAATCATTAAGAAATTTGTCTCCGTTTGGTTTTTGGTTTTTTACCCAGTCATTCTTTATTTACATGAGAACAGATATTTTTGATATTTTTTGAGTGTTAGATCGTGGCAAAAAAACGCAAAAACAGGCAAAAAAATGTAGCCTAGAGTGCTTTATTAGTGTTTAAGTTAGTTTAGATATTTTTATAGGTTTTAGCGTTGGTGTTAAATAGTGATAGTTAGTTAGTTTAAATTCAAATATAATAACCGAATTAGATGCCTTAAAACTATTTATTTTGTATTATTGATTGATTTATCCGTTCCTTTGTGATAGTTCATTTTTTAAACCGAATATTTTTTTTTATTTTGTTATCTATCACTTTTATTTTTAACTTGTCCAAATAATTTTGAACAAATACTCATCGCGGCTACTTATGACAAAGCGCATTCTGTCAATCCAATTGCCAACCACTTTTTCAAAAAAAATGGGGGTCTTATGTCAGTAAATGTCTGAGTTCTATTGGTTTCCAAGGTGTCAACAGTTGCTAGTTTATTGGCATAAACCAAAATATTTCACATAACCAAAGAAAATAATCTAAATGCGTTAAATCATATGACTTTTGTGGCCAATTGACATAATTTTCTTACCGAATTGTTCCCTTAATAAATCGATGTACAGCTGTCTTGTTGCAACCACATCTCCTCCAGATCAATACGATTCAAATTTGGAATCCAATAATCCAGTCGACTAACAAAGCCATCTTCATGTGAACGGCGATGAATTGATAAATTTGGATCTTCATCAACACTGCTAGCAACAGCGGCGAAATTTTCTATGGATCACGTAGGTTTTTTTCTTTTTTGTTTTAGTATCGAGCAGCGTGAAATGCAGTCAGAATTTGCTGACAATTTGGCCCATACATCATGAAGTTCAAATCCACGAAGTGTTTTATATGTGCACATAAGACTGAGTTTGATAATAAACTCTAATGGCAAATGTTCCATGATAATTTGCCAGAGTAATGAAACCCTATTTATAGCCATGCGCGCAAACTCACAGTTCGTTTGACAGCGACCCTATCGAAAGTTCGGACACACTAAAAAATAAAGTGTGAACAGTATAAACATTTTTTCTCGTACTCCACGTAAAAATTCTCAATCCTTCAGTCGGCATCAAACGCCCAATAAACATCTATCGAGGCCGGTTTGAGGCCTGAAGCCGTCATCAGTCGGGCTTGAGTTGAACGTTTGAAAACGATCGAGTGCGACCGATAACTGCTTAAAGCCAGACAATAGTTTCGGGAGATGCTTATTGGTGTTTGATGGCGACTGAAGGATTGAAAATTTTTACGTGGAGCACGGGAAAAAATGTCCTTGTTTTTACATATTTTTAATATTCCCCACTAGCCCATTGTATATTTTCATGAACAGTATAAGTAATGATCACAGGTGCATCTGCATCTTAGGCGGCTTTACGACCAGACGTTAGGGTTAACCATAGTCGGAATCCCCTCGAGATATTAATTATTTCAAGAAGTTTATGAAATGACGAGTGACCAAGACGAATGGTTATCCGATTCTAAAATTTTGCCTGTGATAAGTTTAATACGATTTCTTGATTAACGGATGGCTATTCAGCCAAGCATTGATTGCAAAAAGAACCTATATATTTTAATCTCCCTGTCATCAAATTAAATTAATAACTAGAAACTGAAGTTTCGAAATAACTAACACGTGTTAAGTAAGCATAGGCAGGATCTTATTATATTTCAATGTGAAGACGCTTACTTCAGTCCTGAAGGCGAGCCGCACCATGTTAAACATCACTTCTCGATAATTGAAGTTAACCAACCTCGATCGCAGTCTATATCTGGAAGGATGTTCGTAATATAGGCAACCCAATAAACCGACACTTAGCGATATAACGATATCAAAAAATATAAATACAGACGCTTAGTTCAGAACTGAATAAGAAGCTCAAGAAGAGAAAGATTAATTTCAACATATTTAAATAGTCAAAAACAAAGAATGAAAAAAAAGGTAATCATTTTAATTTTCACTCATTCGACGCCAAATATTTCTGTAAAATTTGTTGTTGGGCTGGCAACCATTATTCCACAACTGTACATAAAATAACACTTAACCAACAAATTGGGAGTTCTAATGGGCCGTATAATAGAACATTTGGTTTAGGAACGTATTCCAGATCCCACTTATAAATAGGCTAGCTTAGGATATAAACTAAACCAAGCTCAAGAAACCGTGGCTTATCCTTGAAATTACATTAGATAACGATAATGTAAATTATGCTATCTCTAAAACAATTAAATAAACAGTTTGGTTTCGGGAGTTGCTTTAATTAAATTTAGTTCTATATAACACAATTATGCATTAGGTTTCACACTCGAGAATTTCTGCAAATAACCCAATAATTGATAAATTATAGTTTGAAAAGCAATATGCAATAATACATTTAGTTCTTTGTGGCTGCAGTATGGCATGTTCAGATTTTACTACGGATGCTAATTTTATTGTTTGTTTAATTTGAATAACAAGGGATATTAACATTGTAAATTCTCACAGGAAGATCACCAGGGGCCGTCAAACATATCTTGCGTAAACGGCCAAACAAATCAGATAAAGCAGGATAACCTCAGTAGCGTCTATCAAGAAAACAAAGAGTTAAAGTTGAGAGGTAAAGTATAGAGAGTCATCAAATTATTGTATCCCATAAGATGAAGGACGACCCAATAAGCTCTAAAAGTCAAAATGACATTTTACAGTTACACGGAGTTTAAACGGCTTGTTACAGATTTCTTGCGGTAATTACAATAAAGAAACTGCAGGTATTCCAGATATATTTATAATAATATAATGATCAAATTTATGGGAAATGTGGTGGATCGGACATCTAATTTTTCAAATTCACCTTCGCTACAGAAAGACGCTAAAGAAAGAAAATGTCTCCGGATTATAGGTGGCATTCTCTGGGATTCGTTGGGATAATCCTTGATTCCTGCCCTTGGTTCGGAGAACGGAGATATATAATGTGAAAAAATTGTAAAGACAAAAGTATAGTGAAAGAGGAAAAAAAGACATAACTATGTTTTAGACAGCCGAAGCACCTTAAGTATAACCGGCAAATGACAAAAAATGTATTAAAACAATTTTTTCTTTGCTTCTGAGCTTTGCTTGTCAATCTCAAATAATGTTCTGCGGAGGAAGAGAGGTGCGAAGCAGGTTGATCCATTCCGAAAAAAGGAAGACAGATCAGGGTTTGAGAGTGACAAAAGTCAAATCTATCTACCAGATTGTAGTGTGATTTTTGAGGACAAGTATCCTACAAGATAAGTCCTGTGGGACGGTACGATCAGTATCGTGTATGCCATTTAAATATGTTGAATTTAATTCTTCTCTTCTGCAGCTTCTGCTTCAGTTTTGGCGTAAGCATCTATTTTTATTATTCAGCGCTACTGATCATGGATGCCCTTGGCTTTTTGATATCATTTATATCATCAAGTGTCGGTTTATTGAGTTGCCTATATTAAGGCCACCTTTTCAGATATCAACTGTAACCGACGTCACTTAAATTCAATTATTGAGAACCGACCCTCAATCGAGGCTCGCCATTGGGACTGAACTAAAGCTCTACACCAAATATCTCTAAACTACGGCTCGCAGGCCAAATCCGGCCCACAACTAGCGAATTTAGAAAGCGTATGCTCGTTTAGGGTACGTACTCGGCGAATAGTTTAGAAATTATAAATAATGGCAGGAAAATTTAAACGGTTTTGGCCCTTGGAACTTACTGGAGTAATTAGTATGGCCATAAGTTTGGAAAGTTTGCAGACCCCTACTCTATACATTGCAATATAATGATATCCTGCCTATGCTTACTTAAACTATGTTAGATATTCTGAAACTATCAGTTTCTATGTATTTGTTTAATATCGTGACATAGAGTACTGATGTTCAACATGGTGCGGCTCCTCCTTACGACTGAAGTCTACGACTGAACGTCTACTCATTGAAATATAAAGACATCCTACGAGATGTGCAGTCTAGTTGGCCGTTGCTAAACACATCGCAAACCTGACTTCAATTTCCGATGGAGACATCGGTCGAATTAACCTCCGGGAAGTTCACCTGGACTTGGAAATTCCTCTTCCTGAGTCGGTCTTCCGTCGGATATTTTCTGGGTTAACCAGAGGTCACCAACACTTCCTCCCAAACCCCGTTACGGGGCTAAAGCCATTAACTATAAGTAATAACCGTAATGGGTAGGTTAAAAACCAGGCTGATAAAATAAAATAAAAAATCTAACATATACCCTAAGATGACAGCCTTGTTGAAACCGCTTCATGCCACGCTGAAGTTATTAATGTTTTTATTTATCTAACAGGGGCGGATAATTGATCTAATCTACTAAGAGTAACTGCGGGTATCATATCAATAACCGGTTTTCAGTGGCGGCTCGTGGGTTTTTAAAATGGGAGAGCGTAGAAGAAAATAGTGCTGCTGAAGATTTTTTTGCTTTCTCCTACCTCTTTTTTAGTTTTCGTGTTATTGGAACCCTATACAGGAGGTGAACGGAAATAAAATATGGTGTTTTGCTCTGAAAAATTGTTTACTGTGATAAATACTGGAGGGTCGGCGCCCCAACATCCTCCCTCACGAGCGGCTATTGCCGATTTTAATATCTTGAAACCCCATTTAAGTCTAGTATCCAGTTAAACTCTTCCATTGGAACCTTCGGCGTGAAACTCGAAAAGATTTACTACTAAATACCAAATCACTTTTTTTAATTTCTGGATGCACGTTTCGCAACCATGTTGGCATCATCGGGAGATGATTTCATCTAAATTAACAACACCACTAAACACCAAATAACTGTTTTAAATTTATCGACGCTCATTTTGCTAACTATGTTAGGTCATCATCCAATCCAATCCAATTATCAGGAGATGATTTAATCTAAATTAAATAATATCCTGATGATGCTAACATGGTTAGTGAAACATGCATCGAGAAATTTAAAAAAGTGATTTAGAGTTTATTGGTAAATCTCTTCGAGTTTACTATTATTCAGTTGTCCGATATCTTAATATAATAATGGACCTCTATTCTAAGATTAAATCTAATAAAATTCCAAGTAATATCTACTTTACTAATGTGTATATGTCTACTATTTATGAATTAAAGGTAAATTTGTAAATTGAAAAAAAAATATTTTGAAAATATTTGATGAGTGTGATCTGTAGTTGCCGTGCAACCTATTTTTCGTCGTCAGTTCAACATTGAATGCTGAGGGTCAATTCCAAATCGAAACACGATACCTCGATGGATTAAGCATTTCGAATTTACTGGATCTGTCATGAAGAGGACATCATCCTGTCTTCTCTGTGCCATTCGGACAAACAATATTGAAACAGTGAGAAGGGTCGTTCTTGCTACTTCTCAGCGTTCCACAAGGCGACAAGCTTCCGCTCTAGGTATGTCCCGTCGATCGCTACAGCTCATTCTGGATGACGACTCAAAAATTTCATCCCTACAAAATAGTGATTGTGCTATAGCTGATCGAAATGAATATTACACAACGCAGAGAGTTTTGTGCGAGAATGTGCGTCATTTTGTTGATGACCTAAACACATATTCATTTAAATGGATACGTAAACAAGCAGAATTGTAGGTACTGGCCGGCAGAGAATCCAGAAGAGCTACTGCAAGGACCTCTTCATAGTGAAAAAGTGAAAGTGTGGTGCGGAATATCCAAATTAGGGATCGTTGGTCTTTACTTTTTTGAAGCGGAGGAAAGAATAGTAACAGTGACTTCAGCACGTTGTGTTGACGTGTTACAAAATTTTCTTTACAGCATGTTACAGCAACCTCAACGGCGACAAATAAACATAGGAGAACTGTAGTTAAAATAAGGTGGTGCCTCACATGACGAGACTTCAACATTTTTTTGTAGGGTTACCTTAAGTCTAGAGTATACGCTAACAAACCCCGTACGGTACTGGACCTAAAAGTCGCTATTCGTCAAGAAATCACAATAGTACCAGAAGAAATGTTTGAACATTCCAGAGAAACTGCAGATGTGTGACCGTAAAGAAGGACGACACACCAACAATATTTTTCACCATTAATTTAAAAGTGCACTATTAAGTGCCCTTCATCTGGCGTCGTTATGTCGGAAATCGTTGACCACGTAGTTTATTATTCATGGACGGGAACAAAAAGAAATCATTGGGTACCCAAATCAATCGATGTTCTCACTGGTTAAATATTGAGTTGTTTGGTCCAATGTGTGAGAGCTGGCGTTGTCATGGTGAAGGATGATCCTGTGGCACTGGTTGTTTTGTCGTATTTCTTCAAAGACTCCTAGCAGATAAATCGTTGTGTACCATTCAGAATTGGCCATTCTACGATTATCTAGTGATTCTATAGCCACATGCCCATTTATCCCAAAAAAACAGGTGACCACTTCCCTCGAAGTGCTTTTTGGGCGAACAACAAAAGTTGTTTTGCTCATTTTGAAAAACTCAGATAGTCGACTGCTGTTTACTTTCGGGCTCATATTGTGTATATGTTATACACGGTTTTTAACGTACCACGATTGTATTTTTTGAGAATTTCTTTGCACCCATCGACGCGAGTCTTTTTTTTTGAGCGATTGTCTAATTATGCAGAATCCGAAATGTATTTTTTTTTACGGGGAAATGCTCATGTAAAATTTTGTATATACTTGTTATACTAATGTCAGGGATGTCTCAATATTATGGTATGTCACATAATGATTTTGCTTTATGAGTTGAGTGAAAATATCGGTGTTTTCTGGCACAACAACCGATTCTTGTAAACTACGATTTGGCAACGATTTTGCAAACGATTTTGGACAACCTTCTTTAAATTCGTCCGTGAGCGAACGACAGCCATGATTGAATTCATTAAACTAGTGATATACAGTAGTTTTAGATGGTGTTTCATCGCCAAAAGTCAAATTGAGTTGATCGATGCACTGTTGAGATAATCCACGTCGAAAGTCGTAATAAATCACCGCACGAAAATTTTATTAATTCCATTTTTTTGACTGAGATGAAATTTTCAAGTCACTAAACAACACAAATAGCGTCCGTATGACAAAACCTTCTGAGTACATATACAGTTAACAATGTCAAACTTTACGATGTATATGTCAGATGGCGCCTAGCAACACCATTGTTTCCAATTCCGGATACATAAATAGCGACCCTCGAATATTGCTTTATGATTACTTTCATGATTTTCATCACCAAATTTTTCAAACTACTTAAAAATGTTTTTATAACTCATAGGTCGACTGCCAAATCAAACTTAAATAGTTTCAGAACTTTCTGAAGTATTGTCAAATTATTATTCGAAACTGAAACTTGACTTTTTTACTTTTTGAAAACTGCTTTTCACTACTCAAACGTCTGACCTTTCTGTGTCTATTCTAACCACCTAAAGAAAATCCAGACTTATAACTAAAGGAAATGGTCTTATACCAGTTTCTAGTTAATTCTAGCTCTTTATTATTCCTATCACAAGTAAATGTCTAGTTTATTGTAAATATCGATTAATTGTTATCCCCAAAATAGTCCTACCTCTAACTACAGCAGTCCCATCAATGCACCCTTCAGACATTTTCATATCGTATTGGTACAGTAATAAGTCTAAGATTTTGTTTGGCATGTGCTTTGGTACTCCTAGGATTAGGACTTGGTACTCCTAGGATCCTCAAACTCTTTTATTCATGCGTTTATAAATTAGAAGCAGCTTGCTATTTAACGAAAATTTAAACTGAGCTTTCATATCGTCAATTCATTCGGATCATTACTTAAAATGAAAAGGGGAAAGGACACGAACTCTTGGTATTTTAGCACTTTTAATAGAACTATAAGTACACTGCTTAACTTACTACTATTCCAACAATATCTGTTAAAATGACAAAAAAAATATCTGCAAGTAACTATTTATTATCAATTATATACTCAGACCTTGCTTTGGGAGGGACGTTGGTTCCTTGGGACTCCTTATACATATCGAGTTTCCATAATCAGAAAAGATCGATACATGTTTTTGCTTCTAGAACAAGCAGTGCTACCGCCGCAAAACTAAACCACTAAAAATGGGGTATTTGCAAAAAGAAGTTGCCGATAAATGTCTTCAAAATATACAATTAAATAATATTTGTATAAAAATGTTAAATTAGTAATTTTATGAAAAACGCTGGAAAAGGTTATATATAATCAAACTAACAACGTACATGTTGAAATATAAGAAAGTAGTAAAAAAAGTTGTAAAGGTATATTCATCTAATGTGTAAATATTTTGGCCCTAAGTTTACGAAAATTAATAGTGCAATAAGAAATTTACATGAACGATATACCGGCGTGCACATAACCTGGGATGCCCCTGGCGTCGGGTAAGAATGTTGACGGCTGTGTGGTAACCCCAGTTGGCCTGGGGCGCTGTTGCAAGAGCAGCTGGTGAACGTCAATAGCCCCCAGGGTGTGATCTGCAAAAAACAAAAAATCAGAAAATGAATTGAGGTTATTCAAGTGATGTTTGTTTGGAATGACTAATTAGTAATATAAATTATATTTCCTAATTGTGAACTATGTATGGAAATTGATACATACAAAAGATTAAAAAATGTAATTAAAGTTAATTGCTAAATAAAATTCATAGATTATTATTTTGTTAAGTATTAGATATTTTATAGAATCAATCAATCATCGAAAGGACCAGTTATACATATAATGTTCGATTAAAATAGTCTGAGTTAGTCCTTTTTGAACTCATTCATACCATGTTTTACAAAGTGACATATTCGCAAAGTGATTTGCTAATATTTCGAATTTTCTTGGCCTAATCACCAGCGGGTTTTTGAAGCTATGTGTTACATTATTCGCTAAGTTATTTTTTGTGGTTGTTGTAAGCTATTTTAATAGATTATTTTTTGTATGTTAGTTCAAAAGTCCTAACTGACACAGAGTGTGGTTTCTAAGTGGCAATATTATCTATTTTCAATCTAGGTTACCTTCGTCTTCTACTTTCAAAAAGTTTCTTGCCTATATGTTCATCGTGCTTCCTTGTCACTAACCATATAAGCATCTGTTTCTTTTTATGTTCGCTATTATGTCGGGTTGTTCAATGTTTTTAGTGTATGCAAACTTCCGAGAGGGGTGGTTGTCAAACGAAACTTGCAAATTGTCGAAATTTAATATCAAAATCAGGGTTGTTTGCGTCGAACTTACAGAGCACCTCATTAATTTTATGGTACACATAATAGCCAAACCCATCGATGTATATATATCGACGCTGCTCGATATCAAAACAAACACAGGACAAAAAACTATGCGTTCTTACGAAAATAACGCCTCCGTTACTAGGAGTGTTGATGAAAATCCAAATATATCAACTCGTCGCCGTTCGCCGGATTTTGGGCTTTGTTATTCAACTGCTTAGAACATTTTGCGAAAAGATCTTGGTCCGGTGCCTTACAAGATGCAGCTTATCGAAAAACTCTAGCCGCAATACTACCATTTGCGTTCTACTGGGCTCAAAATCAATTGCAAATTGACTCAGAATTTAATCACAAAATTTTGTTCAGAGACGAAGTCGAAGAGATTTAGCACTAAACCCCAAATCACTTTCTAAAGGTTCTCGAAGCACGTTTCACTAACTATGTTAGCATCATCATGAGATGATTTAATTAAAGATCAGATTAAATCATCTCCTGATGATGCTAACATGGTTAGCGAAACGTGTGTCGAGAACTTTCAAAAAGTGATTTGGTGTTTAGTGGTAAATCTCTTCGAGTTTAGTGTTTCACACCGAAGGTTCCAATAGAAGAATTAATCAGGGACGAAGTTTATTTTTGGCTAAATGGTTACGTTAATAAACAATATTGCTTTATTTGGAGTGAAAATGATCCAACAATTACCGATGTATCCAAAAAGTGCACTGCATGGTACGGATTATACGTCGGTGTTATCATTGGGTAGTATTTCTTTAAATATCAACTTGGAGCACGTTAGCGTTAATAGGGATCATCACAGAGCGATGACCAATGATTATTTAATTCTACATTTGATTGATATTCATCTGAAGGAGATGTGGTTCCAACAGGATGGCTCCACGTGTCATACAACTAATGCAATAATAGGTTAATTGACGGTGAGAAAATATTTTCGAGGATTGGCCATTAAGGTAATGTGATTTGACGCCTTTAGATTATTTTCTTTGGGGGTTATGTTAAATATTCGGTCTATGCCGATAAACCAGCAACTATTGACGCCTTGGAAACCAACATAAATCGGACAATTGTGGACATAAGACCCAATTGCTCGAAAAAGCAGTTGGAGATTGAATTGACAGAATGCGCGTTGTCAAAAGTAGCCGCGGTGAACATTTGTCCGAAATTGCTTCAAACATTAATGTAATTGAATGATATTTCACATAAAATAGATAGATTCAAAACATGTAATTTGATAGGTGCTCGAATTTAAATTACAGAAGCTTTAAACAAATCACTAGCTAGTCATCACGAGCCACGAAAATTAGCTCTAGGCATAAAACACTTAAATTTAGAAGATTAGAAAGTTCAAAACCAATGTCCCTTATATTTTATGTTTCACCTCCTTATCTCCAGCCACCTATACCTAAATATTTTAAAAGGCAACCCCTATCTTCAATTCTTCTATTGCAACAATTCATGTAAAACACTAAACTTGAAGAAATTTACCACAAAAACCAAATCACATTTTTGAACTTCTCGCCGCCCGCTTTGCTAACCATGTTAGCATCATCAAGAGATGATTTAATCTAATTCAAAAACTAAACTATGTTCTATTTATATGAAAACCCTACTTAATGAAGTATGTAAAAATCATGAACCGTGAAGTTTACCAAACCTTACATTAATAGAAGACAAGAAGTAAAACAAAATTTTGAAAAAAGAAAACATTAAGGTTGTGTACAAACCATATAATAAATTAAGAGAAGTTCTGGGTAGTCCAAAGATAAAGTAGATGAACATGAAAAGTCAGGGATTTACAAAATTAGTTTTCAAGACTGTGATCGAAGGTATATTGGGCAAACAAAAAGATACATATTGACACGATATAAAGAACATATTGCCCACAATAGATATGGGAGAAATGAAAAATCTTGTGTTACCCAAAATGCAATCGAACATGACCACAGTGTAGATATTAGTAATTTAAGACTAATTAAAAGTGTTAATAATAATAGGGCTTTGGATGCATATGAAAACATTCAAATAGAAAAATGTAAAAAATCATGAACCAAGATAAAAAACCTATTCCGTTCAGTCAACTTTTTCAATTATTAATGTAACGCTTAGTAAACTTCACGGGTCATGATTTTTACACGCTTAATTAGGTAGGGTTTTCATATAAATAGAACATAGATTAGTTTTATAATTAGACTAAATCATCTCCTGATGATGCTAACATGGTTAGCAAAACGTGCGTGGAGAAGTTCAAAAGTGATTTGATGTTTAGTGGTAAATCTCTTCAAGTTTAACCCCTATTTCGTAATATACTATTTTAAAGGTCTTAAAAATCTTAATTAAACGATGTTAACAACACTGAAATCGGTTGATTCATTCTAGTAACAGAAGGAAAAATAATAGTATATTAATATCGATGGCTGTAAATAGCATTTGACGTGCGAGTGAAATGTTGTTAACTAAAACAAAAAAATAAATTAATAAAATAATTGTACTTGTCTTTTGTATGTAAATGTATTTGTCTTTTTTAATTAACCTGCATGTATGCTTAATTCTATTTTCTAGGTCCTGAATATCCTGCAACGGAGTTTTGTATCTATCTTTCTTTATTTATCTTTATCTATCTATAATTAGATAACCCCAAAGAAAGAAATCCATTATTGTTATATCCGGAGATCTCATCGGTCATTCCACAGAGCCTATTTTACCTATTCGTTTATCAGGAAACCTTTGATTCAGCCACTATCTAACATGTAATGCGTGGTGTAGTAGTGCGCGATCATGTTGAAAGGGATGGGTTTACTTTTTCATCAATTTGATTTTCTAAGGACTGTGTTCTGAGTGAATCGATTTCGATATCCAAAAAGTTTAAATACAATTCACTGATTAAATTTTCTTCAATAAAAATGGGACCTATTATTTCATTTTCCAGAATTTCAGCCCAAGCGTTCTTGGGGAATCTTGTGGGGAAACTGCGTAAGACCTTCTCGAAACACATGTGGAATGTTATTATCCCAGTATCTACTATTATGTTTATTTACAAAGCCATTAACGAAAAATGTTGCTTCATCACTGAAACAAACATTCTTTATTAAATTTGGATCATTTCTCTCAGTCATTATTTCACAAAACTGACTCATTCTGCCATAATCATCTTCACTAAATTGTTGAAGAATACTAAATTTGTTAGGAAACAACTTGTTTTGTTTTAAAATTTTGTGTATGGAACCAATGGAAGTATTTATTAATTTTGATAAAAACAATTTGTTTTCAAACATTTGAAAATTGGCAGTTCTGTATTTATTATTCTAAAATTATTCTATTTTTATTATTATTTATTTATTATATATATATATATATATATATATATTATTTATATATATATATATATATATATATATATATATATATATATATATATATATATATATATATATATATATATATATATATATCTTATATATATATATATATATATATATATATATATATATATATATATATATATATATATATATATATATATATATATATATATATAAGATTATTATATTTATTCTATTCTAAAATTACTCTAAAATTTCAATTAGGTATACCTAATCTAAATGGATACCTAATCTGTCGTCTTAAAATTATTAACTACCTAGACTAATAACAGATAGTTATTCACGTACATTTAATTAACAGTATCTTTATTTTTAATTAACAGTATATTTATTTAACAGTATCATTCACGTACATTTAAGAACATTTAGTTATTAAAATTGCTAAGCAGTATCTATAATGTATATTGTTAATATTGTGATATCTGTACCACCTATTAATGAGTTAAACATTTACCTTTTTTTCTATAAGCTACCGAAGAACATCTTCGTTTAAACAGTACTCTAATGTCAGCACCGTTAAATATAATAATTGAAAATAATTCCAGTTTCGCGTACTGTTATCATATGGTTAGATTATTTGTCATTAAATATTCCTATCTTGGTAACAACTGAAAGTTTTTAAAACCTGCACTGCTACAGTCAAGCTGTGATGCCCTTGCATGCAAATCTGATTCAAACTTTTGCTGTAAGTACAACGATTGCATTGAAAACTTTCAGTATAAAAGTAAGTAAAGCTCTTAAGAAGTTTGAAACCGTAAAATAATTCGTTATAAAAAATGTATGCTTCAAGTCTACTAAAAGACCCCCTTGAGAGATAAAAAGGAATTGAAATAAGGGATGAAATTGAATTTTTTTTTACTTTTTAATTAATGCTACATTTTCAATTCAACACTGTAATATATTAAACCTAATCAACTGAAGAATTATTTATAGTATATGCGGTGGGTGTAACTTCGTTAGGCCATATTTTGGTTGAAACAATAGTTCTCTACACATTAGAGAACTACTAATATTCAAAAATAAACTAAGGTAAAAAAATAACGAAGCACCCTATATAACATCATATAAGAGTCGCGGATATAATGACGGATAATAAGGGGCATTTAAAAACTGCATACTTTTCGTACTTAAAAAATAGACTGTTGAAATTGCAGTTGAACTGAAGTGAAGTCAAATGGAAAAGTACTTATATGTACAGCTCTACAGGCCTGTAAGGCCTTTGGCTTGGTTTACAATCTGCCGCCAAATTACTCTATACCGTACCTTTCTTTCCCACTCCGTCGCACCCATTCTGGCCAAATCCTCCTCCACCTCCTGTAGCCACTTTCTTCTCGGTCTTCTTCTCTTCATTCTTCCCTTGCCTCTCCCCGTGCTCACAACCTGTTTTGTAAACCTACTTTCTAGTAGCCTTTCTGTATGTCTTAGCCAGGCTATTCGCTGTGCTCTAATGATCCGCGTTATTGAGGGTTCTCCAAATACCGTTATTATTTCTTCGTTAGTCCACCAAATATTCTTCTCAGCACTCTACGCTTCCACACCTCCAACATTCTTTTACTGCAAGGTCAAGATCTCTGCGGCATATATATATATATATATATATATATATATATATATATATATATATATATATATATATATATGACAGTTGACCAGTATGACCAGTTGTAATATTACAACTGGTCTCATTATTGCCTTATAAACTCTTACTTTGCCTTTTCTTGATATATTCTTGTTTCTTAGGAGTCTCTGCAGCATAGCTGTACATTTATTTCCTTTTGCTATTCTGGCCTTAACCTCCGCTTGCATTGCATGTTTGTCTGTAATAGTTGAGCCGAGGTAACAGAAACGATCAACCCTGTCGAAGTGTAGTGTTTCTTCCCCTACTTTAATTTTCAGTCCTTCCTTGCACATTTCATCTTTTTTAATTGTCATTATCATGTATTTTGTTTTGTTTGTATTTACTCGCAGCCCGAACATTCCTGCTTCTCTTTGAGTTACATTTTTCATTTCTCCCAATTCTCATGTTATAATTGTTACGACATCGGCGAAGGCTAGACATTGGTGTTTTTTGTCATATATTAGTCCTGTTCCATGTAGTTGACTTCCCTCAGCACAGCTCCCACTACTCAACACTAGATTAAACAAGCAGGCAGATAATGGGTCTCCTTGTCTGAATTCTGATCTTACTTTGAAAGCCTTTGAATGTTGGCCATTTACTTTAACTAATCTGACTGTATTTTCTATAGTAATTTTTGTTAGAGCTATTAGTTTTCTATTAACTCCCAGTTCTCTCATTGCTTTTAGAAGTTTCTTTATATCAATGGAGTTATAGGTCCGTTGGAAATCTATAAATAGTATGTTTGGTAAGCATGTTAAGTCTTGTCAATAGTGCCTTTCCTACAGTTGCTTTAGTAACATTATCTGGTCTACTGTTGATCTGTAACTCCTAAATCCACATTGGTACTCTCCCTGTTCTTGATTGCTGTCGCTAATATTTTGTACACCACTTCCAGCAATGCTATACCTCCATAATCAGCACATATTGTTATATCCCCTTTTAGTTAATTGGACATAATATCGCTTGTTCCCATTTCCTTGGCATTGTTTCCTTCCTCCAGCACTAGCCTATTATCTCCGAAATGTCCTATAGAAGCTTTGGTTGATTTTATCAGCTCTATACTAATCTGGCTCTCGCCTAGGCTTCTATTATTTTTCATGTGTCTTATGATTTCTTTAATTTCTTCAATGTTGGGTTCCGTTGCGTTCTGCCTTTCCGCTCCTTCCTCCAGTTCCCTCTCCATATCTCTGTCCATTTTATCCTCCTCCTCTCTATCAGTGCATCATAGCTTGTTCAATATTCGTTTAAAATATCCTCCCCAACTTTCTATATTTTTCTTTTCATTTATAAGTAGTTTCCCGTCATCGTTCTTGCAATATATGTTTCTTGGTTGATGTCCTTTCTTTTCGTAAAAATTATTTGCTTTTGATTACAGTGGCTTTCAATTCCCTCTATATCCCGTTCTAAAACTTTTCTTCCTTTCCTCCTGCATATTTGTTTGACCTCTCGTTTTTTTTTTAATTCAATTTTATTAACTTCCATTTTTTCTCCAGAAACTTTAACTTTGCTTTACATCTGAAATGTACTGCAACACTTAAAATATCTTACTTTTAACTTACTTAAAAAATAAAAAAAGGTGCCACAAAAAATTTCGCAATGGGAGTTATGCTTTTCCGCATTGAAATAGTTCAGAAAAAATTCTATGATAAGGAACTAGATCGACCATTTAATTTAATATTATTTAATAAATACATTTACATATAATTTACTTTAATTAACATTTAATTTAATTTAATAGATTAACCAATTAACTCAGTTGGAACTTTGGTCTTAACTCATCAACTTAATTATTTATATTAACATCGCAAAAAGAGAAAAAGAGAATTCTGCACAAATTGACTATAAAAAGAAAATTTGCCATGGTACTATGTTGACCGAGAAATTAAAAGGAAAAGCTGTTCGATAAAAATAATAGGCATATCATAGTCAATAGCCAATAAACTACATATACCAACATTTACCATAATATAATAATCAAATAATTAATATTTTATAATAAATTACGGTAGTATAGTATACTCGAAAAATATGAATTTGTTGCTGAGTATACAAAGGGTCTGGTACACTATAAATGCTTAAATCTTGCATTAAGAGAAGCGGATCAGTGAGTGCAGTAGGAGAATGCTTGACCACATGTCGGAAGAGTGTCGAACTAACGAAATGGGCGGGAAAATTGTCCCTCACACGAATTGTTTATGATTTCACCTTTCATCCTAATATTCCATAGATAATGACCATTTTAAACAAATTGAAGATATCGGAAGAAGCATTAATGCATCTATCTAGCCATTTATCCAGCCTAGTAACATTTATCTAAACCAAAGGTCTCCAAACTACGGCCCGCGGGTCAAATCCGGCCCGCCAGTGTCATTAATCCGGCTCAGCTAACATCCGGCCCGGCCGGCGTCAGCTAATGGCTTATTGTTGTTATTTTTGCTCTGATATGCTGGATAAATAAACTCAGAATCATAATAACTTGGTTTTATTTACTTGCTGGGCATTTACTTAATGACAAATATAATACGCAGAAAATTTTACTTAATCATAATAACAAACAAATAATTGAAACGAATCCCAATAAATTATAAACTAGTGAACATCGCGTGGTTTCACCCTCGGTAGTTATGTTGTGGTAAAGATTATCGTATATGTATGTATATCGATGTTTGAAATGTATATATCCTGAATCACACATATGATTTTTATCCTGAAAATCCCCCAGGAACGGAAAAGCTAAATTAATGCAAATGAAACCGCGGGATGTCCACTTGTAAAAAATACTAATGAGATTTATGTAATTGTGATTTTCCAGTGACAATAGTTTGTAGTTGTGGACCAATTTTACTTGTACCAATTATTAAAAGATATTTAAGATGCTCCTCGGTTAACTTAGATTTGTAAACATTCTTTGTGTACTTCATTTTGTAGAATGTTTTCTTACACAAGTAAGTAGTACCAAAAACACAAAACAGCCCACGAGAAAATGTATGCAAATTATCAAATTGTACCAGTGGAAAACTTATAATATTCCAACAAAGATGAGTTTTGATATGTTCTTAATTATATCACTGCCCTGTAAATCAATAATTTCCATTCGAAGTTCCGGAGCTAGGATTTCAATGGCAGTATCAAAAGGATTAAATCATCTCCTGATGATACTAACATGGTTAGTGAAACGTACGTCGAGAAGTATTCAAAAATTGATTTGGTGTTTAGTGGTAAATCTCTTCGAGTTTAACAGGGTTTTCAAAAATCTTAATTTCATTCGCAATGACATCAAAGTCTGAGAAGTTTATTATTCAAAGCACTCAAAGATTCGATTGTAAAATCGACGGGAAACTCAGTCTAAATAGTGTGGCTAAATATGTTATGTTTTAAAATGTGTGAAACATTTTTTTACGTAATTGTGATCGAGACAGTATTATTTTCTGCCGGAACGATTTGAGATTAGTGTATAAATCAGGGAGAAGCTGGTTTTCAACTTGTAATCTCAAATTCAATTCGTTCATATGTTTTGTCAAATTGAAATAGAATATTTACTATTTTATAATTCGGTTAAAGGGTGATGCATTTCATTCAAAAAAATTCTGAGAGAGTTTTCCGCAACTAAGCCATCGTACGGCACTATGATATGGTATGTCATTTTCTCCAATCTTTTCAATAAACTCGCGGAACTGTCGGTGAGTCAGCCCAGTGGATCTGATGAAATTAATAACAGATATGACTGGTTTTAGAACTTAGAACAGACAGAACACAAGGAATGTTGATAAATAGTACAATGTAAGACTAATGGTTTTGAATCACCATTATTTACTACAGCCCTTACATTAGTGCAAGTACTCCTTTATTTTTACCACACATGTTTTGCATCAGTTGTAATAGATTTCAAGTTTTTTCATTGGAGGTTCTTCTTATTAATGGCATTTTCAACCCCCGTAAAAAAAGTCTTCCCCAGTAGTCGCGCCGTCAATACTATCAATATTAAAAAGTTCTTTATACACTTCATAGCTTTTATCTATTCCTCGAATAAAAATCAACACCTGAGCAGTATCTGACACGTCCGTTGACTCATCCAAAGTCAGAGAAAACCACTCAAGATGTCCATTTTTGTCAGAAAGTTGAGATGATATATTTTCTGCGATGTCTTGTACCCTCCAAGCCACGGTATTTGTTAACAAACTTTCAGGATTAAATACATTTACCTTTTGGGGGCACATTACTTTGGCTACTGAAATTACGCATTCTTTGATTATTTCTCCATCGGTGAATGGTTTTTCACGTTTTGCGATTTCAAGAGCCACACGAAAGCTGGTACGAGTTGTAGTCTCTTGTTCACTATTGACTATCGTAAACAAACATTTGCGGGCGCGATTTCAATCCGCGCTTCAAAGCTTTAAATTTTTCTGTCCGCAAATTCCTGTATATTTTGAGTAATTTTGAAAATGTTTCGTTTCATATTGTCGTTTAATGTTATATTCTTTGAAAATGGCTATGCTTTCATTGCAAATCAAACATAGCGTCTTATTACTGGACTCAATCACGAAATATTGAAAGTTCCATTGATCTTTGAATGTTCTGCAATCACTGTCATATTTTTCGCTTCTTTTCCATACTAATAAATCACATACAAAAACAACAAGTCAAATCAAAATACTGTGATGTATGGGCGTTGGCCAGTTCGAAGATGCCTTTTAAACGCGGTTACGCACTACTTTATTCCACAACAGATAGTTTCGCTTCGTTGGCCTTCCCTAGGCAGACTAGCTCGCGATCGCTCTAGCCTTTTTATACACCAATTACTGCCATCTCGAAGTGAGTGGAATACATCAGAACTTTGTCAAACCAACGAGGTTATTCACGAATATTTAATTGTTACTGGGCTTTCGTAGTACTACTAGGGTTATCTGTTAGCGATAGAGGGTGCTACCATTACCTATTTCCGCTTTTGACCACCAGATATCGTTAAGTGTCACAGTCATAACGATACACAATAGTAATTGAACTAACAAATTTAGCAAGCGTATGCTCGTTTAGGGCGCGTACTCGGCTACTAGTTTAGAAATTATAGATAACACTGGGGAACAGCAATTTTGTTGACTTGGATCTGTGACTTGTTTTTGACTAATTTTTCATCTCTGAGTTCAAAAATATTCACAGTTTTTCTCTATCACGTCAAGTTCTTAAGCTACAGCATATCCCTCATTTTACCTTAAAAGTGTATATACGAAAGGAAATAAGGTGAGATCTGACCAAATAGATTAGAATATTTTATTCATACAGAGGTTAACATATTATTAAAAGTTAAATTGTGTTTATACAAAAAATAAATAAAAGATATTATGGTAAAATGTTCTTCTTATAGCTTTTTCTGGAGTGTTCAGTTTGTGGACATTCTCGCTTGATGCTCCAACAGTAATCAGCTATCATACTGACATCCCATCTACCTTGATACTGTGCTTCCATAACCTTCAGATCTTGGTGGAATCGCTCGCCCTGTTCATCACTAACAGCACCAAGATTTTCTGGGAAGTTAGCAAGATAATTATGTAAGAAATGCAGTTTGATGCTCATGTTGCAACCAAGCTTTTTAAAGCTCTCCGAGAGTTGTTGAACAATTTCGATGTAATTCGGGGCTCGTGTATTTCCAAGAAAGTCTTTAACAATATTTTTAAAAGCCAACCAAGCATTCCTTTCAATTCGGTTCTTTCAGTTCGGTCATTGTTTCAGTGAAATTTTGATCTTTAACGAGTTACCGAATCTGTGGACCATCAAACACACCAGCCTTTATCTTTTCATATGACAGGCTAGGGAATGCCGAAATGATATACTTAAAGCAGTCTCCTTCAATTGACAAAGCCTTAACAAATTGCTTCATGAGACCTAGTTTTATATGCAAAGGCGGAAATACAATGTTTTTTCTGTCGACAAGTGGCTGATTTAAAATGTTTGGATCACCAGGTCTTAGATCAGATATTGGCGGCCAGTTCGATTGCACCCAATGCTTCTCATGAGCTCTGCTGTCCCACATGCACAAAAAACAGGGATACCTGGTATACCCGCGTTGTTGGCTAAGAAGGAAACAGACCTTTTTAAGGTCAACACAGGTATAAATTTCCATTATGAGAACACACTTCAAGCTACGCTTTGAGCTATCTGTAAACAATCGCCATTCAGTGGCTTTATAGTTAAAAATGGCCAATTCTTTCATTAAATCTTCTACGTGCTGGCAATATACAAATCCGTCATTATTTCTGAAGTGTTGCCTAAATTCACTTTCTCTGGATCGATAGTAAGTGACTTTAGCTCCTTTGTCAAGCAAATTTTTTCGTGCAGTCTTGATGCTAATAATTCCGATGCTTTTGGATAGTCCCAAATCTCGTGCTAAATCGTTTAATTCATGTTGATTGAATCCTTTACGAACAGAATCATTGGAAACTTTGAATTCTTCATCGGTGGAGTCACTTCGATCTTCACTTGATTCACATTCTTGTATTTCCAAAGAAGGTAATTCTTGAAAAACTGGCACACTGACGGTAAACTAGGTTTTATGTTTGTTTTTCTTGTTGAATACTGATGTTTTCACTATGCAAAAGTAGCAATCACTTAAGTGATCTTTGGGTTCTCGCCAAACCATAGGTATACCAAACGAAAGTTTATTACGTGTTCTCTTCGTCCACATTCGTAAACTCTCTACACACTGCTTGCACACTTTATGAGGCCCATGATTTATCTTGGTCACCTATTTTCACTTTAAAATAAGCAAAATAGGCTTGCCTGACAAATGTACTAATATTAGTCCGTTGAATGGGGATGGTAGAACTTACGACGAGAACTGCCAGAGGCAGACATAACGAAAATCTGTAGTTGTGTATGTATACTTTGACTTCACTATATCAGAGCGACACAAACCCGCGTACTTTAGCATCTCATGCGTAACTGACCGAGGTAGTTTTGGATGACGCAACGTCACTCACGCCGCCACTCCTAGGTCGAAAAAGGTTCGCCGGTAGGAGAGCAGTAGTGACTTCTGTGATTCGCCAGTCGCTTAGTCGGATGCGCAACAACTGTAGAGAAAAAACTTGACGTGATAGAAAAAAACTAAATAAAGTTTTGGAATTAGCATGTCAATTTACGTATAAAACAGCTTAAATATCGAACTCAACAGAACAATTGTTCCCCAGTGTAATGGCAGGAAAATTAAAACGGTTTTGGCCCTTGGAACAACTGAAGTAATCAGTATGGCCCTAAGGCTGGAAAATTCGTAGATCCCTGATCTAAACAATGAACCAAGTTTACTGCAACAAATGGAGATATAATAATCTGAAATATTAAAGAAGTGTTTGGATATTTTTTTATGAACAACTAATTAACTTATTTTTCAAAAATTTAATTACTTAAAATCAAACAAATCGACTATTTAGTACCTGCTAATTTATTAACTGTAACGTATTATAATAAGTTCCATGTAATATACAGGATGTAAGGGAAAGTACTTTAGTAAATTTAACCAACAATTCTTGAAGAAAAAAGTTTCTTTCCAAAACCTAAGTGTTTCCGAGAAAAAAAATTGCAAAGCTACTAAATCACCAATCTAAAAACTGATAAAAATTAAGATTTTAAGTATATATGTAAAAATACCTATTTGGCAAATATTAATTTATTATTATTTAATGAACAAACTGCAAATAAACTAATGAACATTGTCATTTTTTTTTTAAATTAAGAATGATACCCTACATCAGCCATGAAGAATGTGACCACGTCGCATTGCCACGACAAAGATTGTTATTTCAAAATTGCGACAACAATTATTTCAGTGTTTCAATGCGTGCATTTAAGTTCGCTTTATAACACAAAAACATATTCTACGGGAATATCACGATATGCTTCTTATTTCCGGAGAACTTGCACAAAATTCCTATAGGGCTAAGCTTATTTATGGGTAACGCTACCACGAAAGACACTTCCAGATTGGCAAACATTTTTCCAGGATCCTAAAAGATTTTTGGATACGGATAGAGAGATCTCAAGATTTTAAGAATGCGCCCGGCAGGGAGATATATGTCCTGAAGTGGAAGAACAGATTTTACCTCTTATTCAAGAGAATTCTACTAGAAGTACTCGAAGTGTTGCCCAACAAGTTAAAGTTTTCCGTTGAATTGAACGGAGAACATTACAAGATAAATTACTCTACACTTATCATGTAAAAGGGATACAAGCCCTCATACCCGGTGATTGTTCACACAGGTAGAAATATTGTGAAATATTGGCTAAAATCAATGGAATCCAAATTTTTGTTCAATATTTTAACAACCAACTAAAGTTCTTTCACGAGGAATGGGGTGGTGGACATTTTAAAAAGTTAATTTCTTCTCAGTGTAATGTGAATCGTTTAAAAAGTGATATGAAAAATTTCAAGTAATTTCAACATTGGCATTAAACGGGAATAATGTGTAAGTTTTACTTTTTTTAGTAACCAAACAAACCAAATTTATACGGAAATGCATGAAATAAATGACTATAAAAATATATCAATACTATTCAAATACCAATACAACAAAAACTGAATTCCGATAGATCGATTTAAACAACCCATTGTTAGGAAAATTGATTTCGCTTTCCTACATGTTTTCTGCGGAATTTGGATACATATTTTAAAGAAACTTTTTGTTCAACAAACTGTATAGAATCGTTGGATTAATTTACGAAATTATTTTATTATTTATATATATGTATATATATATATATATATATATATATATATATATATATATATATATATATATATATATATATATATGTATATATATATATATATATATATATATATATATATATATATATATATATATATATATAAATAGTATATATAAATACGTAGTATATAAAAAGTAGTATATATAAATATATTAGTAAATGATATATGAGTGAAATCTATAATATGAAGTAAAAAATATAATGAGTGAATCTATCACGATTATTATTATCAAAAAAAAAAGGAACATAAACTTTATAACTCTGCCAGCCATAAACCGATTTAGATGAGCTATGCCTTCTTACAACAATGTTTCCCAAGCGCTTTGTACCGACATTTTAAGCTGAAGTGATACCTCTACGTTATTCTAATTCGAACAACTAAAACATCACGCCGAGAACTTCTGAAGATCCAATAAAGATGATAATTATACAGCCCCATCGTAAGTAAATGTCAATAGTATACTCGAAACAATCATCCATGTATCTGTAAAAAAAGCATCATACTTGCCGGATAATTTTATGTCGATTTACAAACGATTTAAGATACCGTTCGTTATCACTAAATATTTCTAACACAATGAAAACAAAATAAAATAAACTATTTACTAGAATTGTATGTATGTTTTTATGTTTTTAAAGCAAAATACTTTAATTATTCAAATAATAACTATGTCTTTTTAAAAAAAGAATTAATTACTGAATAATATACTTTATACAAAATCAAAGACCGAACAGATATATATGTTTAACTGTCTCTAATTCAGAAATTCATTTTAATATCATGTCGTAGATCCTCGAGTCTGTCCTATTTAAGGTTGGGCCTGCTGGCAAATGGAAGGACATATCGGCTTTCTTGAATTTCTGCTACATTCCTTTATTTTATTTTTTTTACTAATATTCCATTGTCCCACGTACTCATAAGGAACTTTAGTCCATATGATTATTGCCAAAATGTTTGCAAGTTCAATCATAAACATTATCTTACACAAAGTAAACAAGCAAAATGAAGTTTAACAGTTTTTGTGTTTAATCTAAAATAACTAAAAAAAAACTTCGAAGGCTGGAAAAATGTCGATATGGATATAAGAATATTTTGGGATTGGGATTGTTTTAAGTTTGACGGAAATTATTAGATGTGTTTCTCAGAATTAATCCACATTTTCTGTAATTCCCAACGTATCTAGTAATTTATGCAGTGTATTTTCCGATAAGCATATTAGTACATATGCATATTAATGAGAGAGATTTAGGTATTTTTTATATTACACAAAACTACTTTATATCATACTTTTAATCACAGTTTCTGAATGTTTTGCTATAGAACCTGCGACGCACTTTATTAATATGTTGAGAGAAGAAAAAAAAAGAAGTAGAAAAGGAAATAAACAGAAGTTTTTATAATTTAAAAGGGGTTGTAACTTACAATGACCTTTACAACTAGACTCAGCAGGTAAACGGGTGCTAGCCAGAGCAGACTGTTAAGCCTACGCGCCACTTATGATCTATTAGCCCAGATCAACCGGAAAGTAAGGGTCGCTTATGGGCGCCACTGGCCCTGCCACTGAATAGGCCAGGAAATCTCCACGATATTCTAGGAGTTCGCTATAGTTTATCCCGCTCACCATTATGGCGGTGAAATATACATTAAATATACTAACTACAGTACGACATAAGTTATTAATACTAACTATATAAATAATTTATCAATAATGGTATTGGTGTTCGGCTACGTCGCCCCAGCGGCGCAAAAAAAAGAATAAAATGAAAAGGTTCACACAAAACGTATTTCACAGTAGAAAGATCGGCCTCTTCATCCTCTGGCTACTCCTCGTGGAAGAAAAGGGATAGAGGAACAAAAACTTGAATATCACAGTCTGCCTCCCCAAAAGAGTAGTGAGGAAGTGGGGTGGTACGGCCCACCTAAATTCGGCTCCATCCAAGAACCCTAAATAAAAAAAAAACATATAAAAAAAACAATTGTTTAGCTTGCCTCGGTAGCTAAGAGAAGACGGTGCAAATTGGTCGAGGACCACACACGTGGTGTTCTAGCTTTAAATTTAAGTGACCAGCAAACAAAGAACACATGTATTTTAGCATTGAGTCATCAAACAACAAAACAAAAAAACGAAAAGAAAATAATACAAGAAAATTACCTGTAAAAGGGTTTTAACGTTGCCCCAATGTAGTAATCACCATGGGGTGATAGTGACCTTTCGTGAGTTGGGTGTTTCAAAAGACAAAAAGGTGTACCCATAAGACCGCTAATCAAACCAAAGAAAAACTAAAGGCACTCGGTCTTATGGCTGGGACCTCGAGGTACAAATACGAAAAAAAAACTAAATTGAAGATACTAGCGGATGAAGGTGTTATATGGAAAAATTAAACTTTTGAATAAATTAAGATCAAAGTTTTTTATGTAATCTTTTTTCTGCGTCTGCTCGACACAAATTGGTATTGGTATTGCTCGACACAAATTGGTATTGGTATCATGTTTAGGATATTGCTAAAGAGCATAAATGTTTTTGATCTGAAAGATGTACTTAAAAAAATGACTTCTTTGCAAAACTGAAGAATATATGTACATGACACCTTCATCCAATGTAAAATGTTACAACTAAATCTGATTTATACAAAAACTATATATTAAACAAAATCTTAATTCTAAATTACCAAATCAAATGTTAAATATAAAACTTGAATTACCATGAACTTGAAGTATTTAATTTCCTAGGATAGGTTCATAAAAATACCGATATTCTTGTCTTACTTCCCCTTCTTATTCTTCTTAACTTCAATAATTCCTGGCGATTTTGCTTTTCTTTTCATCAGAGATATACTATCCATTCATCTTACTGGTTCATTAGGTTCATTTTTCTATTAACCAGGCGAAGTTTTCATACTACATCACCGATTCATCTAAGATGTTGATCAATATCAATATCATTTTTTCGGTTAGAATTTTAGATTATTTCTCCGTACTTTCTCTATACTCAGTAGTATCGTGTTTTCGTAATGCCCTTTATATTCTTCCAAAATCTCCATCGGAATCCAGGTACGTGTGGACAACTTCTAGAAATTTGTGATCAATATTACGAAGTATCCCTTCAAAATGGTAGTCTATACTTTCGTTTACTTCAATATATCTCAGTAGAGAACGATATACATAATATACAGTATTTCCACAAGTCCTCTGTTTGCTATATATTCAGTCCAAGTACAAAAGAGGCTTTTTCTGTGTTTTTATTGCAACAATATGCACCCCAAAACTGTAAAACCACATTTGGCGAAGGCAAAATATCTTAGAAGTCGTTAATTTGGGAAGTAGCATTGTTTGCTTTCCGGCTGTGTCATTTTCTTTATGCTTTTCATTTGCCGCACCTGCATCACAGGTAGTACATATTTGGTACACTATTTGAGTTTCTAAATGACAATTTAAACTCTATCACAAAAATGATAGAATAGGAACATTTCTTAATTTTAATCTTTTTTTAATTTTTTAATTTTAATCTTTGGTTGATTATATTCCTCTAAATATATCTCGTACATTATACTTAGATTAAGAAGGGAAGAAAAGTATTTTTATGTGAATTTCTATTTCTAGAGTAGTGGGACTCATCCACTGGAAACATATTTATATGTGCCATAACAAATTCATTAACTTCTTGGCTTTCTTTCTGTAGTTTGTTGAAATGCCTTCCTCTGCGATCCAGAGGGGTGGAAATTCCACTTTTTGATCGACTTTTTATAATATCGATTTTTTTCTACTTTTTTCGTTACTCTCACTTTTTGATGGCATTATATGCATAGGATGCCATTTTAAGTTTTATGGCACCCTTTCTTTCCCTCGACACTACTTTTTTATCTATAGATTTAATTCCAATTTCTTCATTAATTCCTTCCATATTGTTCGTTCGATTATAAATATTTATTTGTTTCTTCTAGCACTACTTTAACATTACTTCTCCTCTAAATCCCATATTCTAAGTTGTAACTTTCATATTCACAAAATATTAGAATAAATTGCTTAAATGAAAACACCAGCCGGCATGTAACTTCAAAGTTTATTTTAAGATTAAGTGGATGAAGTTTTAATTTAAGTGGATGAATGAGCTATATGCGCTACACAACACCTTCATTCACGCAATCAATTACAAACGAATATTTTATTTATGATGTATGAATATATAATAAGCCAATATCTCCATTTTTCATTTTTATTGAGAAATAATGCAACGATACCCACTTCATTCATTATTAAATTAGCACTGTTGTTACAAATCTCGGGAATTTAATGGTGCTAAGTGAAAACTGGGTACATAAGACTTTTATCCAACGAAAAAAATATATTAAAAAAAAAATTTACATACCATCTTCATCCACTCGTATCTTCAATTATTACACCATTGATGCCCTTCACCGCGAACTTCAACGGGAAAAGTGACCTTTACCAGTAGATACGAGGTATATTTTTAAACAAGGTCCGCTTTTTTTAGTGAGAAGAAATATACTATAAATATCATTAAAATATATGTTTTCTCCATATTCTACATACTTTCTTCTAAATACCATATTTCTTCTACATACCATACACATTTCTTCTACATACCATATTCTATCTACTTTTCTACATAATTTCCATTTTTGTTCGGACATTTATCACCGCTCAACAAGTTTTTGAATTCTGATGTCAAAGAAATCAGCCGCCTGTGAGAAATCCCAATCCATGACTTCAGTTTTAACTTCTTCGTTGTCGTTGAACACGTGACCACCAAGAAACTCCTTTAAGTACCAACAAAAATGCAAATCACTGGGTGCAAGGTCTGGACTATAAGGTGGATGATCCAGTTCTTCCCATCCAAAAGACCTGATTAGACTTTGTGTTTGTGCAGAAACATGTGGCCTTACATTGTCAGTATCTTCATCCACTCGTATCTTCAATTATTACACCATTGATGCTCTTCACCGCGAACTTTAACGAGAAAAGTGACCTTTGACTTCCACAACTTCACAATGGCGGCCGGCTCAAATATATTGACAGGATATTATATATTTTTATTTGCATTTTTCTTTGCATAATTGTAGAATTTAATTCTAACAGTGCAGATAACAAAATAATTTTATGTACTTAAAATTTTAAACTAACAAAGCAGACTCGAAATCACAAAATGGAGTTTGAAACTTTTAAGCCGAAAGCAGGTGTAAAAAGTTGGAAACTTTTTTCATGCGAATGCTAAATGGTATTTAATGCCTTACTGGTGACTTTAGTATATCCTCGAAAAATGGGGATATTACATTTTGACTAAAAACACAAGATTGGATTCCGAGTTTAATAGGATACATTTTTATATTACAAATTGATTTAGTTCAAGTTCATATGAGAGTAATTTGGAATATTCATAAATATTTTTATCTTTTCGCAGAAGTACTAGTTAATTCAACATAATAAGTTTTCAACTCTTTATTTCGGTTCAAAAACTAACGTTAACTCTTTCCAAAAAAACTTTTATCTTTTTCCACAAACCACGACTCTACATCAGTAATTACTAGTTTGTTTGGAATACATTTTCTTCATTTCAATAGTATTTCAGTTTTAGAATCAGACATTATTTAATATTTAATTTCAAACCCAAGGCAAATTAGAATGCAAAAAAAAAGTTTTTAAAAGCTTTTATTTTCGTATTTCTATAGGTTTAATTCAAAGTTCTGTTAATAGCAATAGATAGCAGGTATGGTTTGTTTCGTAGATATTAAAATTAGTTTCCCTAGCTTCCTCTCGCTTGGAACATGTTTTCTTCTAGGTTTGAAATCAAAAACAAAAGGTAATATAGGGAACACCAATATTACTTAATAATTTTCTGTTCTGTTAGCTCAATACATATTTTTCACTATTTCTGAGATAAAAAGTATACATAACTGTTAATGGAATGTTGTTCCATTCGCTGTTCTCCGATTTCAGTAATCTGTAGATGCGAGGTATATTTTTAAATAAGGTCGGTTTTTTTAGTGAGAAGCAAAATAATATATATATCATTAAAATATATTTTTCCATATTCTACGTACATTTATCTACTTTTCTACATAATTTCCATTTTTTTTCAGACATTTATCACCGTTCAACAATTTTTTGAATTCCGACGTTAAAGAAATATGTCGCCTGTGAGGAACCTAATCCATGAGTGTAGTTTTAACTTCTTCCTCGTCGTTGAACCGTTGACTACCAATAAACTCCTTTAAGTACCGAAACAAGTGAAAATCACTAGTTGCAAGGTCTGGACTGTAAGGTAGATGATCCAGTTCTTCCCCTCCAAAACACCTGATTAGACCTTGTGTTTGTGCAGAAACATGTAGCCATGGCTTTTTCAAAGGTGACACAATATGTATCAAAATTGATTGTTGTGTCTCTCGGCAAAAAATCCACTTTTACAAAATCCCTTTCTAGCCCCAAAAAACAGTTACCATGATCTTTCGTGCTGAAATTATTTGGCTGGCTGACTTTCACTCCGGTTGACGATGAGACAATTCATCTTCTTTTTGATTGTATCGAGTCAAATACGATCAAACACATCTCAATCTTTTTGATTTGTAATCGTCAGAGAGCAGTCTTGGAAACCACCGAGAACACAGTTTTCGATAATTCAGTTTCTCTGAAACAGTGGTGTACAAAACTGACCTTGAAACTTGTGGCAATTCACTTGATAACTTTGAAATCGTGAATCGTCAGTTTTCTCAAATTTTGTTGTCCACATTATGAATCAAATTTTCAGAAATCAGATCTTCAGTGACTCATAATGCACATTAACCCGCCCGCCCTTGAACCTTTTTACCTACTTTCGAAATTTATTGTCACTTATAACATTACCACCGTAAACCTCACAAACCTGATGGTGAATTTCCGCTGCTGTCAAGTTTCTTACACTCACGAATCGAATTTCTGCGGGCGACTCAATGTTCTCAAAAAACATTATAAACGTCTACAGCTCAGAACACAGATCCACGATACGGGTGCAAAAGACGCCTAAACCATGGAAAGACCACAAAGAAAGCAATAAATAAACTAGAGACTAGATAGCAAAAGCACAGAAAGAAAAATGAAAAACTCATTGAAGGAAAAACCTTGCTCCCATGCATTAAGAGAGTCACCAATAAAGTGGCAAGAATTCTGACAAATCACGAAATCTAAACAGTTTTCAAAACAAAGAAAAGATTGTCTAATTTCCCAAAGAATCCTAAAGACAAAATAAGACTAGAAAATAAGGGTGTGTACAGCATACCATGCGCAGACTGTAAATAACTATACATATATTTATATGTAAAATAAAAATCAAGCAAATGACTTCAGCGTTATTCGAACAACGGCAAGGAACAGATCATAGGATCGGACCTCGAATTAAGAGATTCGTTAGAAATATAGAACGGAAAATTAAATAGATGATATGACGCTCTTCACATACCAATAATATGGAAAATATTCATCAAAAACCCAGAAAACGAAGGCAAACACTAACCAAACAACTTTGACGATCCAAACACCAACCAACGTACCAAAGGGCGGAACCAGCAAAACATTGATACTATGCTATTTGCGAACTCGAGGCAACAAAACTGTTAAACTTGATGATACCTAAAGAGCAAAGACTTGAAAATGCCGTATTAGATTTTGGCTAAAATCGTCAAAAATTGAAAATTTTCTCAAACGAATGCATTGATACCCGGAATAATTAAAAAATGATAAATTTACTTAACGATTCTACAACTTATAAAAAAGAAACACATGACCATACTAATAAAATACAAATTTAAATAAATAATCCTTTAAATAAATGTGTTAATAAAAAGTATATATATATTATATATATATATATATATATATATATATATATATATATATATATATATATATATATATATATATATATATATATATATATATATATATATATATATATATATATATATATATATATATATATATATATATTTTTCAAATTAATATATAAAGTACAATTGAATCTCCAACATGAGAAATATCAAAATATTTATCAAGCATTTTATCAAACATAGCAGGTAAATCTGAATATCATATTAGAGACATCATATTAGAAATGGGAATTTTATAATAACATAAAAAACAAAAAAATTCTAGAAAATAACATAGTAGTATCATTTGACATCATCTCCTTATATACAAATAGTCCAATTGAATTGGCAATTAATAGCATAAAAGAAAAATGGGAAATAATTAAAATATTTACAGCCATCCAGAAAACGAATTTATTGAAGCCACAAAAATATGTCTTGAATCTACATTTTTTAAATATAAAAATAATTTTACTCCCAAATTTACGGTGTAGCAATGGGCTCACCAATATCACCAACTATTGCTAATCTAGTTATGGAATATGTTGAAACAAAATTTATTAATACTCTCGATTTTACGCCTTATTTTTATAAAAGATTTGTAGATGATTGTATACTATGCATATCTAAAAATAAAATTCAATATACATTAAACAAATTAAATATATTCCATAACAAATTAAAATTTCCCCATGAAGAAGAAAAAAATGAAACTATAATTTTTTGGATATTAGTATAACGTTAGTATAACGTAATAATGGTCTGGAAGATATCTCAGTTTTAAATTTTATACACGAAATAAATATAAAAAATGTCTTATTAATTGTTTAATTGTTTAATTGATAGAGCTTTTAACTAATCCAAACAAAATAAATTCTATTAATATTCTATAAATTCAAATTAAATATTCTTCGAACCGGTGATTAAAAATAGAATACATAGAGTATATAACAATAATAGCATAACAAATAAACCAAAAAAAGAAAATTACATACCTTTACCATACATACCAAAAATAAATAATAAAATAAAAAAGTTCTTAAACCATATAATATAAATATAGCAGAAAGACCCAATAATAACACTACACAAATATTTACAAATTTGAAACCACAAACATCTAAAATAGAATGGCAAAATCGATTGTTTAAATTGCCCAAGCTCAGATATTGGCCCAACTAAACAACATTTAAAAAACATAATAAATGAAGATAAAAAAACATTAGAAACCTAGAGCCAAACGTAACTGCCATTTTAAAACATGCTCTAGGTAATGAACACAACTTAAAATAACTAATAAATAACACAATATAAAAAAGAAATATAAAGGACATGATTTATATAAAAAAACAAACAATACCATTAATTTCAGAAATAATACAGATAATTTAAGTCGTATATATAATGATATCATTAAATAAGAAATTTTCATATATTTGTTTCAAATTATTTTTGCATCTAATATTATTGCACGTAAAAAATCCAAAATTGTTATTCAAATGTATGTCAATTGAAAATTGAAAAAAAATCACATTTTAGTTAAAAAGTTTAGGAAATTAATTATTTAATTAGATATTGGTAGGTTTTTAGATGTAAATTTGTATTTTTTATAATAATAACGGATATTGTAAAGTTGTTCTGAAGATGGTGTATTATTAAAACTGAAACTTTATTAATAGACCGAAAATCCCAATAAATAAAAAAGTAGAGTATATATATATATATATATATATATATATATATATATATATATATATATATATATATATATATATATATATATATATATATGTATATATATATATATATGTATATATATATATATATATATATATATATATGTATATATATATATATATATATATATGTATATATATATATATATATATATATATATGTATATATATATATATATATATATATATATATATATATATATATATATATATATATATATATATATATATATATATATATATATATATATATATATATATATATATATATATATATATATATATATATATATATGTGTGTGTTATATATCAACTCAACCCCTGTATATTATATTTACAAAGTTAAAATCATACAATGTATCGTAAACGCAATGTCAGCAGTTCAACCCACATTACCATAACCATACCACATTACCATACCCACAGTGCCATAACAAGCCAAGGTTAAAGCCACGTCAACGGAATCGCTTTTCTACGTCATTTTCCAAGGTTCCAGTAAACAAGTCCAAGGTTGCAGCATCAGCAAAACCCTACAACAACGCAGTTTCCCATGGCGATCTGTCCCCACGAGGCCCAGATGCCAAGTCAGCACGCCTGAACATATAAGAACCAAGACCACCGTCCAGCCATCATCAGTACTATATTTTTTCTACATCACTATTAACTTTTAAAGTCACTATAGTATTTTGATCATATTTTAAAGTGTTTCTATTTTTCAAGATTCTACTGTATAACAGTAATCTTTTATTTTATTGTATTCATATTTGAAACCAAAAAGTAACAAAGTGTAAACTCCCAAATACATATTTTTTAAAAAATAAAGTTAAGTGAAAATCATTTAACAAAATAGGCGCAGCCGGTAGGGTCAGCTGGAACGTTGATAGGACATGTGTATACTAACTGCAACGGTGGATTCCAATCCTTCGTTCAAGCTAGCCGAAGAGAAGAGAAGAAAAACAAGAGAACCATAAATCTACGGCGTCCTCTTGTCTTCAAAACTACGGAAGGAACACCTGGTGAGGCCTCTGGTAGTAAGGGCAGATATAGAACAAGACAAAAATGGTTTTTGGAAAACTCCTGTAAGTACAGCAATTAATCATCTCGTTTTATATTTCCCTTTTTGCTTATTGTAATATTGCTATATTGGAATAAGTGATCAGAAAATATTTTATTTTTCATAAATACATATAACTATTATTTCATATAACTATTATTAGTTTCATAACCATTATTAGTCAATCGATACTCAGCAACTTTCATAAAACGACATAATTTTTGTTTATCAACAACTACCAATTTAATTAATATAATTATCAATCAAAGCAACAATTTACCAATCAAAATGAGTCAAAGTGAAATTGAAATTGAACCTTACAATCTATCTGAAATTTTTTCAATAGACCCTGAATTTGACGGTGAACAAATGTTTTTACATACATTCTTGAGCGCTTGTGATTATGCTAATAGTATGACAACGGGCAATCAAAAAATGTTGTTAATTATCCATATAAAAAACAAATTACGTGGAAAAGCCGCCCCAATTGTCAATCGAGACACCCGAGATATGTCCTCATTGATTCAAGATTTACAACGATTAAAACAACTACCTAACGAATCTTCTTTAATGTTCTTGAACCGACTTTAAGTTTTAGATGCTAAATTACAATCCGTAGTTCACAGATCGAATATTTCGAAAGGTGAGAAGGATGCGCAAGCAGAATTTATCCCTTCAATGGTACTGAACACCTTATTAATCGGACTAGAATCAAAATTAAACCATATAATTCGTGCAAGCAATCCATCAGATTTATTTCAAGCGAAAAAACGAATCAGACGCGAACTACAATTGTCTTATTTCGAAAACCAAAAATTTAATCGACAAAACCAACAAAATACATACAGATCACTACCATTAACACAACGTCAAATCCAACATATTAAAAGACCAAATTTACAGAACCCCAAATGCTTAAGTTGCGGACGTTTAGGTCATTTGTCCAACAATTGTTTATTCAGAAATAATCAAGGACCTCCAAATTCGAACTTACAATGAACAACACCGAATTTTCCCAATAGACAACAATTTCAAAATCAACAATCCCAATTTCAACAAAGACCCAATATTCAGAACACCCAACCACAAAACTTAAATTTTCAACAACGCCCTTCAGTAACACAAAGGAATCCTAATATCAATCAAATCTTCCATACAAGTAATCAAAGAGCCCACCTTATTAATCAAGGTAGTACACACAACCAATTTGACGATTACAACCAACAGGATTATTATTCACAACCGGAATTCTAACTAGAAGAATTTTATCAACAGAACGAAACATATACAAACAATTTCCAACAACAATTTTCCCAAGAATTTGAATTACAACCAGAATACTACGATGAAGTCGATAATACTAAAAATTTTCCTACAGCTACAGAACAAAACCACCCCCGATAGAACCTTCAGTCAACAAAGAAACATCCTTCGAACGTATATAAACACTGAATACAAGCAATTCGAAACCAACCCTCAACTTGCCACAACAGAAATTTTTGTAAATCCTACGTTTACCATAGACTCTAGCAATCTTTATTACATTAAAGATGCCACCAACAAATTTAAAATTTTAATAGACACTGGAGCTGGAATTTCAATATTCAAAGAAAATACTGTCAAAAATTACAAAAATCGCATTCCAGAAAACTTAACTATCCAAGGGATAACCGACAAAAAATTATTAATCACATAATCAGCCATTATACCTTTTACAGATAGAGATCCACATAAAGTTTTTATCTACAATTTAGATATCGATTTCGATGGACTTTTAGAACTAGACTTTTTTGAACACTATCAATGCACCTTCGGTTTACAAAACAGACAATTAATAACTAATTTTAAAACAACACCCCTATTTAAAGCCCGAGATACCGAAAATACCAACCTAAATAAAATTGAAACAAATGGTAGAACTGAACAAATATTTAAATTAAAATGCAATCTTAACAACACAGATGCAATCTTAAGTCAACAAGAAAAAGAAAAAGTTCATATCCCAAACGCCCTAGTACTTTTGAATGAGAAATGAGAATTTTTAACATCAATAGTAAACGTAAATTCAATTCCAAAATCAATTAAATTTTCTGACATTCAAATAGAACCCTTCGAAACGACAAACTTTAATTCAAACAATTTTCAAAATCCAAACCAGATCGACAGAATTCAAGAAATAAAAAACCAACTTCGCACAGACCATCTTAATGAAGAAGAAACGGAACTTATAACAAACTTATGTTTAAATTTTCAAGATATTTTCTACATAGAAGGTGACGAATTAACTTTTACGAACTAAATTAAACACTTAATATATACCAATAACGCGAAACCAGTCTTTTCAAAATCATATCGCTATCCACACGTACATAGAAAGAAGTTAAAAATCAAATTAATGACATGCTAAAACAAGGAATAATACGTCCTTCTATTTCACCATGGTCATCCCCAGTTTGGGTCATTCCTAAAAAACTCGATTCATCTGGAAAACAAAAATGGCGTATTGTCATTGATTACCGAAAATTAAACGAACTTACCATTGATGACAAATATCCCTTACCCAACATTTCAGATATACTTGACCAACTTGGCAAATGCGAATATTTTTCAAACCTAGATCTCGCATCCGGACTCCATCAAAATGAAATTAACCCTTCGGACATTCCCAAAACAGGTTTTTCAGTAGAAAATGGACATTATGAGTTTGTCCGAATGTCTTTCGGTCTCAAAAATGCCCCTTCGACATTCCAACGTGTCATGGACAATATTTTATTAGGAATTCAAAATGAACGATGTTTAGTCTACATGGATGATATAATCATTTACTCTCCTACAATTCACGAAAATTTATCCCGTTTAGAAGAAGTTTTCAAAAGATTAAGAAATGCCAACCTCAAGATTCAACCCGATAAATGTGAATTCCTCAAAAAGAAGTCGCATACCTAGGACACTTAATAACTCCAGATGGCGTAAAACCAAATCCACTCAAAGTAGAATGCAGCAAAGATTTTCCACAACCAGGAACGCCTAAAGAAATAAAATCTTTCCTATGGTAGTAGGCTACTATCGACGTTATACCAAATTTCGCGAAAATTTCCAAACCACTTACCAAATTACTTCAAAAAGACATAAAATTAAATTTTGACCAAGACTGTAAACAATCATTTGATGAATTAAAAACGCTTTAATAACAGATCCGATCCTAATATATCCAAATTTCAAACAACCCTTTGTGTTAACAACTGATGTCAGTGCATTTACAATCGGAGCAGTCTTATCACAAGGCCCCATTGGAAGAGATTGGACTTACCAATAGCTTTTGCAAGCCGAACTCTTTGTCATACCGAAACCAAGTATTCTACAATCGAACGTGAACTACTTGCGAAAGTATGGGCAGTTAAACATTTCAGACCTTACTTACTTGGCCGAAAATTCACACTCGTAACTGATCATCGCCTACTTTACCTGGCTATTTTCAATTAAAGACCCTGGAAGCAGATTAGCGCGATGGCGATTAAAGCTTGAAGAGTTTGATAACAAAATTATTCACAAATCCAGAAAGAAAACAAAAATGCAGACGTATTATCTCGAATCAAGATACACCATTTTAAAGAATGCTCGAAATTTCAAACCAAACCAAATCTACCAATTCTTTCAGCCAGCGAGACATCTGATAATAAAGACAACCCTAATGAAATTGATAACGAAAATACAGATGAGATTTCGGAAGAATACGACAAATTTATCGAACTATATGACAATCGATCCTTAATTGATTATTCAAAAATTCTAACAACCAATTACTAGATAAATTACACAAAAATAAAATTACATTCATTTGGGAAAACAAATTAGAAGAATTTCACCATAACATAATTGACGACATACTTGACGAAAACATTAATTTAAAACCAAATGAACTAAACATTCACGATAGTAAATCTGTTAAAAATCGAAGATATTTCTTAATCCCAGTTCATTTCGATCCAACTTCAGTCCCACTTCTTTTATTCTACACTTTATACAAATACCAAAACGAATTCAAACCACAGGAAATGTATCACGTTGAAAACCAAATAGAAATCCCAGTCTTAGAGATAATTCCTCCATCTTTGCGGATAAAGATATACGATTAACGATATGTCGAAAGATAATTCCTCCATCTTTGCGGATAAAGATATACGATTAACGATATGTCGAAACATCGTTAAAACTCCAGGACAAGAAGAAATTCTTATCTTTCTAGACCAATATCACAATGGGAAGACGAACCTTCATAGAGGAATCAACGAAACTATACGTCGTGTTAAAGAAAAATACAACAGGAAAGGCTTAACGAAAGACGTTGAAAATTTTATTAAGAAATGCGAAACTTGTTAAAAAATTAAAATTAATCGAAAAAATTTAAATAGACCTCTAGTGATCACGGAAACTCCAAAAACTCCTTTTGAACGAATTAACATTAATATATTCGAACTTCCAACCCGAAATTAGGCTCTAACCATAAGAGACGAACTTACTAAATTTACTCAAGCTTACCTAATTGAAGACAAGACCGCAAAACAATCGTTAATACACTATTGTTATTTTTTCAACATTATGGAACGCCATTGAGAATTCACTACGACCAAGGACGCGAATTCGACAACACCCTTATTAAAGATCTTTGTGAACTTTACGACATCAAACTAACGTTCTCTAGTGTAAGCCATTCTCAATCGAATGGATCATTAGAAAGATTCCACGCGACTCTAGCTGAAATGATCAGACTTCATACACAAGAACACCCTGATGAACATCCTTTCAGTATTCTTCCATACACGGTCATTTGTTATAATAACACGCAAAGCAAGACACACCGATTCACACCTTTCGAACTAATCTTTGGACACACTTCAACGAGACCCCCTGAAATCTTATATAATGAAAATAATCTAATTTCCAAATATATTAGGGATTTGAACAATCGAATGCATTATTACTATAAAACTGCTCGTGAAAATACTCAGTTGAAAAAGGAAAAGGCAAAACTACGTTTTGATAAAAACATATCCGAAAACCTTTACGAGTTTAATATTGGAGACAAAGTATTCGTCAAAGAGTCACAAATAAAAGATAAAGCTTAAAATAAATTTAATGGCCCTTTTGAAATTAAAGCCACTTTTCAAAATTCCGTAGTATTATTAAATCCTGAAACACAACAACAAACAAAAATAAACTTCGACAGACTCAAACCATATCACGAATAATTTGTTTTCAGACTATTTGAAGTCCTCTCCATTGTTCAACCCCAATATCAAATTACACCCATCAACAATACCATAGGAATCTATCTACACGAAGGTGTAGATAACTCTGTAACGACACAAAAGTTGTTACAGAAACGTGTTACAGAACGTGTTACAGAAACTCTGTAACGACAAATGGACATTACTTGTCTACAAAGATTTTCAACTTATTCAAGATACTATAATTAAAAATGATAAAATTTTAGAAAACCTGATAGATAATATAGAGGAAGACACACCTCGAATGATTACTTTTAAATCTGAAGTACAAACTCATATTAACCTATTGTCTCAAATTTCTAAATCAATTAATTTAAAATACACTGAAATAACTAGTGATACCAAGAAATATACCTCTAGAGAAAAACGCGGTCTATTGAATGGCATAGGTACCATATGGAAATCAATAACAGGCAATTTAGGTGCATCAGATAGGGAATATTTTTAAGATTGCATAGATAAAGTCATTCATGGTGAATATCAAATTGAGAATTTGTTAAAGAACCAAATCACTGTAACAACATCGGTTATGAAAAACTTTAATTCTACAATTCAAAAATTACGATTCAAAAATTGACGAAGAATCTATCAATAACGATATTAAGAAAATTCGCGAATCTATAATGGATATTTCAGATCAAGTAAATTATTATTCAGCCCAAATTACAATTCTTAATATATGCGAATTATTGATGGAAAGCTACATTTTTATTGAAAATATAATCAGTAACATTATTAATTCTATAACTTTCGCTCGATAACAAATAGTACACAGTTTGATTTTAACCCCTCTTGATTTAATGGATTCACTAAGACACATTTCACAATCTCTCAAAAGAAATAATCTTCCGTTACAAATTTCCATAGCATCAATTCCTTATTATCTTGATATAATTTAATATAATTTAATTGAAAGCATTTTAGATAGATACTAAAGTTATATTTGTATTAAATATTTCTTTGATTGAACCTGAAGAATACACACTCTTTCGACTTTATCCAATTCCAATATTAGACAATCGAACAAATTTACATCATATTCTAACAGTAACCACAAAATTTATTGCGAGAAGTGATGATTCATTGTTGTATACAATTATTGAAAGTCCAGATAAATGTAAACCATCTGACAGGAGAACAAGAATTTGCCGAAACACATTCCCATATCTAATTGACAGTAACGCAATATGTGAAGCCCAATTGTTAAAACACCAAGAACGTCTTCCACGCACTTGTCAAAATTCAATCGTTATGGCAACCGATTACAATATTAACAAATTAAGCTTAAATATTTGGCTAATCATGGTATCCGACATATTACCAATAACAATAAAATATGGAAACAGAGACATTGTAACAAAAATGCTAGAAACCAATACTGTATTGAAGTTACAACCAGAATATAATGCTTTCGTCGGAAGTACAAGAATACAGGGACAAAGAGATATTGATGTTTATGAAGAAGTTACGTACAATATAAATCCAATCGAAATTCCATATGATTGCTGTAAACAGCTGCCAGAGAACATCGCAATCCCTGAATTAAAACCATTAAAAATAAATAATATTGATTTCGAAGGCTTGAATATTGCAAATCACAAATTAAATCAATATTCAAACCAATTGGACGATTTAATAAATCAACCATTTGTAAAGAAACATCAAAGTTGGTTCACCATCCTTACAATCACCATCAACGTCGCTCTTGTAATATTATATATCTTCTGCAAATGTCGAACTCGCAGAAGATCACCAATAGGAATTGCTATAACTCAGGACGACTACGCGCCATTACCTCAAAGAAATAGATTTGTTACGTATACAGCGAAATGGAACAAAATTCTTCCATGAATAAGACCTAGCATTCATCTCGATGAACCAGAAGAAGAAGATAATTTCGAACTCAACATCAATATATCATCAAAGAATCTTTCTTAAAAGTTTTGTGCCAACTTTTATCTAAAAAGGGGAGCTGTTATATATCAACTCAACCCCTGTATATGATATTTACAAAGTTAAAATCATACAATGTATCATAAACGTAATGTCAGCAGTTCAACCCACATATCCTCAGTGCCATAAACAAGGCAAGGTTAAAGCCACGTCAACGGAATCGTTTTCTACGTCGTTTCTAATGGTTCCAGTAAACAAGTCCAAGGTTGCAGCATCAACAAAACCCTACAACAACGCAGTTTCCCATGGCGATCTGTCCCCACGAGGCCCAGATGCCAAGTCAGCACGCCTGAACATATAAGAACCAGGACCGTCCGTCCGTCCAGCCATCATCAGTACTATATTTTTTCTATATCATTATTAACTTTTAAAGTCACTATAGCATTTTGATCATATTTTAAAGTGTTTCTATTTTTCAAGATTCTACTGTATAACAGTAATCTTTTATTTTATTGTGTTCATATTTGAAACCAAAAAGTAACAAAAACATATATATACATATATATATATATATATATATATATATATATATATATATATATATATATATATATATATATATATATATATATATATATATATATATATATATATTAAAGAAATCTTTCACTCTTTCTCCACATGGTGCCACCGATCGCCTTCGCCCAACTGGATGTCTAGCCTTTCAGCCGTCATCAAACATTTAAAAACATTACTTATAAAAACATTTTCCACAAAGAGACTATGTTCTTAATAAAGTGAAGCAAATTGTACATTTTAGTTGATTTATAATTGGCAACTAATCAATTTTTTTAAATATTATGACTCCAAGGAGTAGGATATCCACTATCTGTCAAAAAATTCCTATTCTATTGTTACAATGTAACATTAATACAATATAGATAAGAACGTCAGGTAACAATAAAATCATGGTGAAATAAATCCGTTTGATGCTGTGGCTTATCTTCTCATAACTTCGCCCTGTACTAATCTGTGCTGTAAGATTATATAATAGATATCTATGTTCTACAATTCCAATTGTTTGGTTAAAATTAATGAAAGCTTAGTGGTCCTTTTATGTAATATATCTCTAAATTTAAAAGTCTGCTTCTGATAGAACTTATATTTTTTTAAAACCAATGTGACAGAAAAATATAAAATGGATAATATATATATATATATATATATATATATATATATATATATATATATATATATATATATATATATATATATATATATATATATATATATATATATATTATAGTGCCTCCTGGATATGATCGATCGAACATGGATGATTATATACGAATATGATATATTCGGGTCCGTTATACTTGATGAAGAATACACCTTTTCATTACCCTCTGTGATACGCCTTTTTGAAGTGATTGTCATGTGAGTGTCCATGTTTCACTGGAGAACGATTTCATCTGCTAATATAAGATAGTTTAAGTATACACCAATTGATTTTTCTTCAATCCTGTTCCCAATGGAGATTACGGATTAGCTTGTCAAGGTAAGCTCAGAAAATAATAGGCGATATTGAGTCATTCTGCCGCACACCCTTACATTCAATTTAACTTCAAGGCCATCCACGTGAACTGTCACTGTAGCTTCAAAATACATGAATCCCAGTAGGTTCATATAGACTCTGTCTACCATTTGGTTAAGCAATGCATCCATTAAGGCTTGCTTTGACTTTGAGTCAAATACCTTTTCGTAGTTATTTAAAGCCCGAGTGTTTTCTGTTTTTTTTTGTACTTTATATCTTTAACATTTTTACTTTATTTTAGACATTCTTGTATCCTCCTGAAGAAGTCAGAAAACTTCTGATGAAAAATATTGGGGTTTATTAAGAAATGATTTTTTTGTGCAATTCATACTAACATACCAAATACCCGAGATTCCGCTATCTAACTATTTACATGGTCGAGAAGGAACAGTTTTTTATTTATATATATATATATATATATATATATATATATATATATATATATATATATATATATATATATATATATATATATATATATATATATATATATATATAATTCGCCCAACTCTCACCATGCGACATCACGTATCTTCTCTCACGACCGTTTTCTAGCTTTTCAGCCATCATCAAGGAAGCAGCAGCAAGGAAGCAGCCTGGCCTGCTTCGTTTCTTCCAACTGTTTTCCTTGCGGTGATTTGAAGCTCGGCTGATGACGGCTGAAAGGCTAGAAATCCAGTTGGGCGAAGGCGATCGGTGGCACCATGTGGAGAAAGAGTGAAAGATTTCTTTAATATATATATATATATATATATATATATATATATATATATATATATATATATATATATATATATATATATATATATTATATACATTACTTTTTTATTTATTGGAATTTTCGGTCAATTAATAAATCATAATTTTTTTATTGCTTTGTTAACGTTTCAGTTTAATAATAAACCATCTTCAGAACAGCTCTACAATATACGTTATTATTATAAAAAATACAAATTTACATCTAAAAACCGACCAATATCTAATTAAACAATTAATTTCCTAAACTTTTTAACTAAAATATGTTTTTTTTTAAATTTTCAATTCACATATATTTGAATAACAATTTTGGATTTTTTACCTGCAATGGTATTAGATGCAAAAATATTTTAAAAGAAATATATGAAAATTTATTATTTAATGATGCCATTATATATACGAATTAAATTATCTGTATCATTTCTGAAATTAATGATAGTGTTTGTTTTTTTATATAAATCATTTCCTTTATATTTCTTTTTTTATATTGTTTTTCAAAATCTAAAATTTTTATGTCGTTAAAATTAAAGTTGTGTTCATTATCTAGAGCATGTTTCAAAAGGGCAGTTACGTTTGGCTCTAGGTTTCTAATGCTTTTTTTATGTTAATTTATTATGTTTTTTAAATGTTGTTTAGTTGGGCCAATATATGAGCTTGGGCAATTTAAACAACCGATTTTGTAAATGAAATTTTTTGTTCCATTTTGGATGTTAGTGATTTTATTTTTGTAAATATTTGTTTAATATTATTATTAGGTATTTCTGCTATATTTATATTATATAGTTTAAGAACTTTTTTATTTTATTATTTATTTTTGGTATTTATGGTAAAAATATTTAATTTTGGAAAAAAACCACCAAATCTGCAATAAAAGGATCTCCGATTCCTCCTCCAAGGAAACGAAGAAAAAGATCATTCCTAGGAAAAAAATTGTCAAGGTGCCCAAAATTATACGGTCTCCCAAAAGTTCACAAAATGGGAGCCCCGTTAAGACCAATAGTGAGTTCCATTGGCTCTCTCACTGAAGCACTGGTCAAATACATGGCCTCTTTACTTCAGCCTCATATAGAAAAAGCCGAATCATATGTGAAGAACATGTGAAGAATGAAATGTTGAAAATTTTATTGAATTTATTAAAAACATCAGGCTAGAAGAAATCGATATATTAGTCAGCTTTGAAGCCACTTCCCTGTTTACGCAAGTGCCAGTGACGGTGTACCGCAGAGTGACTCAATATCGCCTATTCTTTTCTGAACTTGCCTTGAAGAGGTATTCGATAATCTGGATTGGAAACAGGATGTCATCAGTCTTTCGAACCACTGTCTTGCAAACATCTACTTCATCTAGGCAGGCCAAAAATACAAACAAATTGAAGGCGCACCGATGGGCTCGCCACCCTCTCCAGCGTTGTCCAATTTAGACATGGAAGAAACCCTACCCTACTATTCCCCTATTATTTAACCCTACTATTTCGAAACCCTACTACGGCAAACTTGTATACATAAACCGAAAATATGGTTATGTTGTGTCGGCGACACGTTTGTTGTGTGGCAATATGGAGAGGATAATGTGAACAAATTCGTAAAACATCTGAACCAAATTTATTCAAAAATCAAGCTAACAATGGAAAAAAAACAGAAAAAGAACTTCCATTCCTAGATGTGTTAATAAAAAAGAAATAAGATGGTGGCTTATCGCACATAGTATATCGAAAACCGACACACACGAACAGATATTTTAATGCCAGCTCATACCACCATCCGGCCCAGCTATTCGCTGTTGCTAAATCTTTGGCCTATCGATTGCAAACTCTAACAGATAAGGAACACTACCAACAAAAAATAATTATTCTATAAAATGTCCTGGCAACTAACGAATATCAACAAAAAACTATCCAACGGGCGCTCAATCGCATAAACAACAAGAAACAGAGAAAAAGACACACATAAACAAAACCTTTTTACTATATATCAAAGGTACCATGGACAAAATCGGAAAACTAAGAAGGTATAACATTGAAACTATTTTCACCACTGACAGGAAAATTAAAGACATTCTTCCAACCGCCAAAGACAAAATTCTCTTAGAAGACAAAGGCGTGTACGAAATTACGTGTCAGGGCTGTAACTTGTCATACATATGCCAAACAAATAGGAAAATAAGCACTAGAAGAAACGAACATATTAACACCGTCAAGCAGAAAACCATCAACTATCTCTCAAACAACCCCTCCGTATCTCAAAATGTTTTAGTGACATCACACTGAAGTATTAAAATTATATTTTATACATTTCTTGATGCTCTAAGCTTGTTTTTAATCCTTTTTTATTTTAAGTTTTTCTCAAATAATTTTTCTGTATGCCTGGATTAAATTTTATTCGTTTAGTTGTATGTCAAAATATAATACCTCTGATATATAGAAGAAATGGTTCTAATTCTCTCCCCTAGCCATGAAGATTATTATCGCAGAAAAGATTCCCAATTGAACGAATACCGAGTATCAATTTGAAACAATTCTTTTCTTTCAATTCAACAACAATCGAAACAATTTTTTTATACTCAAACTGTAGAAATTATGTTAGAACAAACAACATGAGCTCAAAAGAATTTGTAACAACTCAAGGCGATAAATTGGGAGCTATTCTGAGTTCGCTATTGTTTATCGATGAACCGGTTAAGGAAATAGGTCCAATAGTTCGAGGAGCTAGAGTAGAGTGTGTGTGCATATACTTGCAAACGTTGAAATAAGAAAACTGATTTATACGGACGATCTGGTGTTATTGCGGGAAACACAAGTACTATTGCAGAAGTGTTTGGATACGTGAGACAAGGTATATTCAAAGCATGACCTATAAATGTGGATAAGATGACGGTGATGTTCAAAACGCTTGCAAAACTCTCATATCAAATGTAAAGGTAAAATAAATTGATACATTTAAATACCTTGGACGTCGCCTTGGAGCAGAAGGAAGAATAAATAGCGCGACTAAAGCTACTTATGCAATGTTCAAACCCTTTTTCTGAAGAACGAAAATTACATGTGTAATCAAATTTAAAGTTTATAGTTCGGTAATAGTGCCAATAGTGACTTACAGTAGTAAATCCTGGGGGCTAACTGAACAACAAAGCAACTGATAATAGCAAGAACAAAATAAGAGGATTCAGTCAATAAATGTATTGGTAATGTTATGTTAGTTATTAAAAAGATAAAGATGAAGAAATGTAATGTTAGTTATTAAAAAGATACGGCGTGTTGAAAGTGAAACTAAATTTTCGTAATATTGAGATAATTTAAAAACGGTTGAATATATCAGATTCAAAATCGGGGTAGTTGGGTTTCCAAAGGCGACAAATCCAAATTTGGTACTTGTTTGAGCCTAGTTCCTAATTCAAAATAGGTAAGAGTCATAATTTCCACGTAAAAAAGGTACCCTTGGTCAATATCGATATATCACGCCGTTTGCCAGATATTAGTGTTCTACTCTATTTTGAAGTCAAAATCTTCCTAGCTTTATAGGGTAAAAAATAAGAAAAAATATGAACGAGTTAATTCCTTATAAAGTAGGTACCAAGTGGCCTTTAGGAACTAGGCTCAAGCTTGTACCAATTTCAGATTTGTCGTCTTTGAAAACCCGATTATCCCGATTTTGAATCTGATATCTTAAGTTTTCTTAATTTTTCGAAAAATAGTTTCACTTTCAACACCTCGTATCTTTTTAATGACTAACATTTGCCAACACATATGTAACATTGTTTATATTTATTGTTTTAAAATAACAAAATTTAAATCAAATGATACACTAGATCTTTTGTGATAATCGGCAATTTTATTTGCCAATTTTCTGTCTGAAAATTGTATTTTCCCTTTGTTCGGAACCACCCATTTCCTGTTATCCTACCAATATTGCTCTTCCGTTTCTTTTAAGTGGCCCGTATTCCAGAATAACGGCTTGTATTTTGAGTCACTTTGCGTTTAATTTACTTTCTAATAGATTATGTACAGAGTATACACAAGTTAATGACATTCTAAATAAATGCATTTTTTCTATCGTAGAGCATAAAGGTTGTTGTTCCGTAATATATCGACTATTTTATAGTTAATCCATAAAACTACATTATATTGCCACAACATTTATTTTTCAACAAAACTATATTTTTTTCCTTGTTTACAAACGAGATTGTTTGCGAAATATTTTATTTCAGCTAGATGTCAATTGTTATAAATATCCTATCAGTACCGTTTCTATAAGTAGAGTTACTATGAAAATATGGTACAAAGCACCCCACGCTTTTTTACAATGACACATTAATCTTCTCGTTCATCACTTTATTCTTATACTAAAAATTATGTTTTATTTTTTAGTTCGGTTTACCATTAAAGCGTGTTTTTTAATTTTTTTAAACTATAATTTATTTTTCATTTTTTACTTCGATCTGCTATAAAAGCGTGTTTTTTTCTTAGCTTTTTAAACTATTATTATTTTTCGTTACTACCTACTCGTGGTGAGAGTGGATAATTTGCGCGGCTACTGCCTTCCTTGATCGTTGTAACCGTGTCTCAAGCTCCCTCTCCGAAAGCAAATCCTCGATCCTGATGATCCTGTTCGGGATAATGGGACAAACTTATTAAATTATTGTATTGTCATCGGTCCTTGAAGAATGTGCAAAGTTTCATTTTAATCTGACGTTTTAAAGTGGGTGAAAAGGACGTTCAAAGATTCCGTTAGATAGATAGATACAGATGAAGCTAATAAAAGTGTGCTAAAATTTTGTAACTAACAAAGCATGGCTTTAAGTAGAGTTAAAAGTAAAATAACCGATTTGGGTAATATAATGAACGTTCCAACAATGTAACGTTAATTTCGATCAACTAAATCTTTTATAGAGAAAATGATTATTAAATTGGTCCTGAAATTTTATGCACCAGGGAATATTGACTAAACTGTAGCCATAAATATTTAAAATTAAATCGCAGCACGGTGGACAACATATGTGTTAACAGCACGTGCTAAACTCTGACATACACAAAGATGTCATTTTGGAATTATAGAAAAACTTCATCAATAATATGTTATCAAAAATATATCAAAAATATATCATCAATATATCATATAAAAATTGAACATTCGGCCATCTAATGCAAATTTTAGAAATGATTGAATTGTGAAGTAATGGTAAAAAAGTGATAGTAAAACAGGACACTCCAAGCAAATATTTGTTTGAACAAAAGAAATTCAAAATAGAGTCCGATTTATAAAAACAGCTAATAGATTTGTAAAAAAAGCAGAGAAATGCAACATTAATGAACAGATAACAGGAAGAGCGGATAAAAGTTAAAATACCCGAAATTCTAACAAAAATCTATAGAGACTTCTAAGAATTGAATATCTTGTTATTGTCCTCTTTATAAATTATCTGTTTATGAAGATAACACTGTCGTGCGATGGTTTCATTACCGCAATCCTGTATCCGACATTAATTTTATTCTATTACGTTTTTTTTTCGTCACATGTACTAATACAATTTTTAGGTTTTTAATAGGAGTGTTGCTTTAATTAAGATTTCCAGATTCATTTATTAATTGGCTGTCCTGCAACCATCTGGGAACCCTTTATAATCACGCTCACAGTCTAGAGCCGGAAACAGTGTACAATGCCGGAGGTTTTGCTGAATGACGCCATTCTGCACTTGTGCTTTTTCCGCTACAGTCTCAGTTGGACTTCGCTTGCTAGTGAAAAGCGATTTTTGTCTTCATAAGTATTCTATAAGTGACTGACATACTGTGTTAATCTCTTTATTAAACATATATCAACATGCCATGTCGTGGCTGCAAGAATAATCCAGATACATTCTACTATGTGTATAGAAGTTTCATGTCGATAAGACAGCGGCCCAATATAACCCAGTTCGTGAGAAAGACCGACTATGCCTACTTCGGCATCAAACTGGGAGACCAAGACAAGCTGTGGGCACCACATACGACTTGTAGAATATGTTACGGCAATGTGTGAACGGTAACCGAACAGCGTTGTCATTCAGAATTCCAATGGTATGGCGACAACCTAGAGGCCACAGTACTCACTGCTACTTCTGTTCTGTGAATGTGAATGTGAAGGGATTTAATCGCAGGAGCAAAAATAACATTATGTATCCAGCAAAATTCCATCCGCAATTTTACTCGTCCCTCATGGCCCTGATATACTAGTACCCCAGTGTCCGAAGAATGAAGATGTTAAAAAAAAATAAAACTTTTTGAGCAAAGTACATTAAATTACTTAGTTTCAGATCCCGGCCTTACAAAGGAGGCTGCTAACTCGGGTGCAGACTTCGTGAAAGGAACCTGTTGGCACCAGGAACGACGTACCCGACACTACAGACATCGCGAACAAGAATTTAAACCCTTTTTTTTCTGAAGAGGTGACTCTTCAGACTAGGAGTACCACAGTATGGCCATACCTAGTGATAGGTATTCTGGTTTACAAACAGGTTACATAAAGCGCCCCTGCTTTCGGTGTGAGTGGGACAGTCGAGTAAGTTTACATCACTAGACCCAAAAAAATGGCCCCGTAGACAGTGGATTGTAGGCTCGAAAAACCTAAACAAAAAACTCTTTTTGACAAGTCCAACATACTGTTACCTCTGCTTCATATCAAACTAGGGCTTATGAGGTAATTCGTTAAGGCTCTAAACAAAGAAGGTGAATAATTTCAGTACTTGTGTCATCGATTTTCAGGCATCAGTAATGCCATCAGTAATGCTAAAATCAAAGAGGGTATCTTCACAGGTCCAGATATCAGAAAATCTCTTTCTGATGCTAATTTTGAAGAAGCTATGCGCGTTGCAGAACGATCGACATGGAAAACATTCCGGGATGTGGCCAAAAACTTTCTAGGTACCACAATGATTTAGATTATAAACAAATGGTGGATAGAATGCTTGAAATCTTTCCAAGATTTAGTCCGCAATATGCTCTTAAAAGTGCACATATTACATTCACATCTAGACTATTTCCCTGAGAACCTAGGAATGCTGAGCGAAGAGCAAGGAGAAAGATTCCACCTGGATCTAAAGGAAATAGCAGATCTCAAGGGAAATTGAACAAAAACATACTGGCAGATTACTGCTGGTTTCGAGAAGATCTAACTACATCTCACACACGGAAAGCAAGGCAAATAAGTTTTTTAAACTAAGTCAAGACATTATAAAATTGAAACCGTGGTCTTACCATTCTCAATATGTTATGAGTCTTAATGTATAATCAATTTTGGTCAAAAAATTTTTGGTCAAAAAATAACTGTATTGCTATGCCTTCGGTAGATTTAAATTCAATATGGTTCCCGATTCTAAAGAATACAATTAAAAACATTTAAATATTTGAATACACAATCACTACAATAAACAATCACACAGTAAACATTACCTATATATATATTTTTGGTAGTATGTCACTGTCATGAAAATCCATTGTTGTCAATGTAGGTATCGTTGACATACAAAAAATATATTTACTTTCACTCGTTACTTTATATATTACAAATTAATATAATTTATTTTTTAGTTCAGTTTTGAAAACGGGGGGGCAGATTACCCTCCGAAACGTTAACGTTAAAAGTTTGTACATTTTTTATAACATTTTTATATCTTTAAAATTTTGTTCGTTAGGCAAATTTATTACAAAAAAGAATCACTGAGAAATTTGTCTCCGTTTGGTTTTTTTGTTTTTACCCAGTGATTCTTTCTTTAAATAAGAACAGGTATTTTTGATATTTTTTGAGTTTTAGACAGTGGCGAAAAACCCAAATAAAGGAGAAAAAAAATAGAGTTGCCTATATTAAACCATTTTTTGAAAATTTGCTGCAATATCCAAGTACGAACGAATATTTTACTTAATAAATTATGCACCTTTTCACTAAACTGCAGCGAATCTTTCAATGATTACAAAAATATGTAATCATGTTATGTTAAGCGTCAACTTTGTTTTATATCGCCAGCTATCGGTTCAATTTTCGAAACCGGTGTCCAAAAATGAACCACCCAATTCCTAAATTGAATCATATACTAAAAACACATTCTCCCCTTTGCACCGGTAAGTAGGTACCTAATTGAAATAAAATGCAGTTGAATATACATGTTTTATTTTAACTAAAGGTAGCTTCGGTAGTATAAAAAAAAAATAAAATATACACTCTAAACAAGTAAAAAAAAACAAAAAACCAATTAAGGAACATTAGTTTCAACTTTTAAGGATTTAGAGCTGGTCGATCTCAGCGGTACTTAAACAAAATTCGCAAGTAAACTCTTCGTTTTCTTCAATACTGGCACACTCTTCATGTGACTACCTACAACATGCCTGGCACCTAGCCCAACCTTCATTTGGTTTAGAATTAAAGTAGCTATCACTGCAGTATAAACACAACTCGTAACTGTTTTTATTATCCGTGCCATCTTCGGAATCACTTGAGCTTGGTGATGGATTCCTCATTTGTATTTTTGGTTTCTTTTCATTGCCGGAAAATAAATTCATAATTGCTTTTTCTACTGGTATCTTTCTTCGCTTTACTGTTTCTGGTTTCTGCTTGCTTGTTCTCTATATTTTTTCTTTTTTTCTTTAAGATCTTCTTTGCATGGGGTACTAGTAAGCAATACTGCAGAAGCTGTTGTTTTATTTTTACGTTTTTGAACAATTTTACTTATTTCAGGAATAGGTGATAGGCCATTTAGACTTTACTTAAGTTTCTTTGGAGTGATTTCTCCAAATAATTTTCTGAAGTGAACCGTGACTAGAGACGAACAAGCAGAATCAACTTGATGTGAAGCACCATTAGAAGAACTGGTGGGTTGATTGTGAGAGTGAGATATCCTCTGTGACAGCCTCAGGTTCGGCAGGAGGCTCTGGAGAGATATTACCATTCTCTGGGTTTTCATAAACCTAAGGTGTTACGGCAGTTGATGGGGCAAATAAGTGGTCCCTGAACTTACTACGGTTGATTGGCCAAATTCCAGCTCATTTAAAGACGTTTTCCGCAATACCGACAGTAGACGCTTTTCCAACGTATGCTCGTAGCCACGAATGCTCCTGGGCGTAATAGTTTTGCATGGGTTTCAGCCACTTAAGAAAAATGTCGCTATTTATGTATCCAGTGTCAGATATTTCAACGATACTTCCTATTACAGCTCATCGTGCAAGTTCCGGGGCAAATCTCTTTCGTTTAAAGATAATCATAGGCGGAATATAAAGACCTGCGACATTGCAGCAACAAACCATTGTGGTGTTTAAACCTCTTTCCCCGCTAGCAATTCCACTCACTTGGCGCTTACCTTACTACCTTTTGCATTTTTTTCTAGACTGTCGTGGAGCCAGATTTATCAACGTTAAATATTGCATTTGCGGTAATATGGTGTTTGTTAACAAGTGGCTCTAAGATATTGAAAAATTGCATTACCTTTCGTTTTTTAAAGCCTCATGCTCGCGCTAGTGATGTGGATTTTTGCTGATGTACTGATAAATTCGGGTCTCTGCGCATAAATGCATAAAACCATTTCTTGCCTGCAACTTTGTGCTCTTTATTAAATGAATGTCATAGTTGGTGTTTTTCCGCTAACTGAATTGCAAGACGTCGTATATCTCTTATAGTGAGATTTATGATTATAAAGCATTTCTTCAAATTGAATAATGTGCAGAACTAATGCGTTTTTAGTATCATTCAAAAAGCACATGTAATGCCCATTTTCTTGACATTTCCAGTGGCATGTTTATTGGTTTCTCTAATGTGTCTTAAAACGGTAGATTTATTAATGTTGTACCGCAGGGCGCATTCGTTCAATCCTACACCTTCATCTTTATATGTCCGAATGGCCCTAGTCATGTCAAGTTCCGTCCAAAGGCCATATTTACCTCTTTTTGGCATTTTCAAGGTTTGCCTGAAACAAGTAGCATAAATTCAATCAGTTCAATTTCCGAAACGTAAATGGGTTCAATTAACCAACCACGGATCAATTCGTTTACAATTAACCTCGTTTATTTAAAACTAATAATTCAATATTTAAAATGAGTGAGAATGTTGCTAATAGTGTATCCCTAATATGTACAATATATAAATTACTTACCGATACTAATATAAAAAAAAATCACTTTGGGAAAACTCAAGAAAAACTACAAGAAACATTCGTAAAATAAAAACACGTGCATAGTGTTGAATGCCGACTGCCGTTTCCTTTGAAATTCGGTAGAGGGAGATCATTCTCGATAGGCTTTGTACTCTCATTGCAAGATGTCTCCAGGTTAACCCTGTATATATACCCATATAACCTTTATTTCTCTAGAATAAAGTAAATTTTCGTCAAATTAACACAACTTGTTTTTAAGAATAAGGAAAAACCAACCAAAATAAATCTTAAAATGCACACAAAAGTGTTCAATATTGATCATCTATTTCTTCACTTTGCAATAAATTGATACATGATTGATATTTAATTACAGTTGTTGGATGTTCTTTGCATATAAAGGATTAACATAAAGTACATTTCATTGTGGTAACCCTGTTTTTCACATGTTCTCATAATAGGAATGGCTTCATATTTTCTTTGGCGGTTCTGCTGGGATTTCATTTTATTCTTTGTACTTCGATAACAAAAGTTTGATCCTTATTGGTAAATTTTCTAATTTTGTTCATTCGACAAGATGTCTTTCGATCAGCTTCATCACTAATGTCTTCAAAAATATTCGTCGTTTCGAAGGCAGATGATCGGAATGTGTTCCGTTGTACAATATTTGTGCGTTAACCAATATTATTTAGTAAGTGGATATGAATACATAATGGCCATCTTTTTGTTCTTCGAGATACTGAATAGTTTCCACAGAGCTAATCCGCAGTGTGGGAGATACGTGTGTCTTGGTTTATAGCAGCATCGTCATGCCTGGGCGAGATTAATAAAACAGCCTTATTCTTTTTAGGCACAAATGGAAATCAAAAAGAACCGAATCCACAGGCCTGAATTTATTAGGCTGAAATTCGGTCGGAACATCCGCTTTGTTTTTTCTAATAATACCAACCAATGTATTTTTTTTCTGTAAAAATCCTACTGCCAGTGTATCTATTATCGGAACTTAAATTGCGACGGCCTTCCATTTACATGGTAAATGCCTTCCATTTACAAGTCCCATTATAATATATTATAGAGAATTTGATAATTTGTAAGGACCGTCCGGCTTCTGTCCCAAAATAGGGTTCTAAATTGAATATGTAATAGGTTTTGGCATTACAAAGTGCAAATAATTTCGATCCTTGTTGGGAATCTACTGTATAAAACTACAGCATCCCCGAAATGGAATTACCATCCCGTCTATGGTCATGAACTCACTATGACTATAGTTGTTTTTGCAATTGCGCACAAATTGTTCTAATATTTCACGAACAGGTGGCAGTTTATCTATTTGCCGAAGAGTAGTTCTAGTTTATTGATCAACCGAATCGAATAGTTAACAAGATAAACAGCAAACGATTATAGCTCATGCTCATGCAAAAATATCAAAACCTGCTCCATCTTGTGTACAAATTTCATGAAAACAATAAACTAAAATATGTCAAGAGTTTTGTGTTGGTAATCTGTTTAGCATATCTTTCTCCAGCATAATTTCTTTGTATGCTTACAATAAATTTATTGGCATTCAACACATTACTATCAATCATCTTATTTGTGAAAAATCTTTGAAAGGCGTCAAGTTCGTTTGTTATATTCATTACACATTGGAAAGGACGTGGCAAAATTTTTGCAAAATTTGTACTAGAAGTTTTGGGTATAATTACTCACAATATGTTTCTTCTGCCATTTGGTAGACTTATTTTTCCAAGAAAAAATCTCATGAGCAATATTGTCTTCCTCACTTTCACTGGCCATTTCATTAGCAGTTTCGACGATCTCCACTTCAAAGCCAGTATCATGGTCGCTTTCCAAAATATATTCTTCTTCAGAATCATCGTCTTTCCTCTCACTTTTTCTTCTGAACTAGTAACTTCTTCTGAACTAGAGCGATCAATTCCGCATCCGTCAACCGATTTGAACTTCTGAATGTAATATGATGCCTAAAAATTCATAAATATAGTCAAATATGGAATTTATATATTGTTTTAGATTGTGCCAATACAATTCATTTGTGTCGATGTGCGATACGAAGAATCACAATTCCACTGAAAATGGACAATTGATTCACTTTGTTGTTACTGTATAACGGTTTGTAACATCAAAGCTCACCGTATTTCATAGGTAAATCTGTAAATTTGTTTGAGACAAAACGATGAAACTTAATTAATTTCATGAAACGATTGCGATGAACTTACAATATAATCACAATTCAACTGAATCAATTTTTCGTCACTATATAACCGATTGGCTTGATTCACAATTTGACAATCAGCTGTCAAACCATATTGTTCACGTAGCGAAATTAATTGGAATATAAATAAAATAACACTACATTTGTTGGACAGATCGCGAAGCAAGACAAAAGTAAAAACAAAGTTTATTTTATTTTAATTTAGGCTGGAGTACGTTTTTCCAAATTTTTCTCCAGATATTCTAGATTTTTTTTTAATTGAGAACATTCAATTGAGTTATTTCCATCCCCGAAGCATAACAAACAAAACAAAAAAGAATCAACCAAATATGTCGTTTCTATAGTCAATTATGACCGAGAGTGCATATAAAAATTATTATTTTTGAAGTTTGTCTGATTTTTCCAACTTTCCTTTGTAATTGTCTCAAATTCTTTTTTTCCTGAAAACTTTTCCAAGACTATAACGAACAAAAAAAAATAATTACGCATATCCATCGTTCGAATCGTGAGTTATGGTCTTGATTATTTAAAAAGTTTAGAATAATAATTTATGACGTATAAATAAAACAAAGTTATCTAATTTCTACAGTGTTGCGAAACGCGTTATGTTTTACAGAAGGATATAAGTGGAAATTACACAACTTTGTTTTATTTATACAATTTGGTACGAATTTCCATCAAGAAAATGCCTCAACCATCCTCAATTTACGACTTCTCTACTGTTTACTGCAGAATTCCGAATAAAAATTTGTATCAATCCTATACGAACACCAGTTTACATATGCTTGACAGAGCTTGAGAAAATATTTAAATAAATTAATATTATAATAGTATATAAATCCAATACTCAATTGGATCATTGATTGGGTAATCCTAAAAGCAATATTATAAATAAACAAAGGTAGGGGATATTATAAAATATAATGCTTTTTTAAGAGCGAGTAATTCTATACGCCTGGACGAATATGATACTATTCATAGCACTAGGTTTCTTTATAAATTGAGATCAAGGTAAGTGAACTAAAGCTTTAGCCATCTTCTAATGATGCTGACACTCTTGACTATCTTAACCAGTTAGCAAAACGTACCTCGTGCGTTTCGTTGCGTATCGAAAAGTCATTATAAAGTTTGTATACAATACAAAAGGTTTGAAAATCAAAATTATTCAATAACGGGTGGGTCAAAATTATTTTCGGGGGGGGGGGGGGGGGGGGTTGTCGCGTGCTGTGTCCATGAGTGTAACGAAAATAAGTTTATCCATGTCTTGAAATCGTGTGTCAATTTGTCCAGAGATAGTATCTAAAATTTCGTAATACAACACTTTGTATTTTTCAGATTTCTTCAGTCGTTAAAGTTTTTCGTCCCTCACGATAATTAGTTGGTACTGACACTTTTACACTGATTGAATCAAAAAGTTTTTGGAAATTTTCCTCATTTCTTTTTCCATTTAAAAGACGTTGAGTATTCCTAACTTGTGTTATACAAAGATTAATGTTAAGTGAACGTTTCTGTAACACATCAAACAGAATATCAGTCATTTTGAAAATGTCACTAAAAATAGCACTGAGTAGAGCAAATTCAAAATTATTGAGATGATTTAAGAAGCCCACACTTTGAGTTATTGAACTTTGATCCGAAGTTTTGTCGTCTCTAATTTCAGTAAAAACTGTTTTTAAACTCTCCCATTCATTATCAATCACATTCACTATCTTAGAATTCGATGTCCAACGGGTTGAAACAGATGTGGGTACCCTTTTTTTCATTATTGTGTCAGCTACTTGAGTTCTCTTTGTAAAATGATGAAAAAAAGTCGGGAAACTATTCACGTTTGCGAAAAAAATACGGCACTGTGGTATAGTACTGCAACTCTGCTGAAGCACTAAATTGAAACGGTGAGATGCACAATGTACAAAAATGGCTTGTCGAGCTTCGGTTTTTATTTTTGATTGGAGACCATTTATATGTCCTGACATGACACTAGCACTGTCGTAGCATTGTCCTACTAATTTTGAACGGAAATCGTATTTTGCAATATGTTTAGTCACCAAATCAAAAAGAGCATCCGCTGTTCGGTCGATACTAACATCAAATAAGCCCGAAAACCGCTCAACTAACTTGCCCGCACTATTAACGTATCGAAGTATAATGCTGCACTGAGATTTCTGAAGAATGTCCGTTGAGTCGTCGACTTGAATAGAGAAAAAATCACTGTCTTTTATTTCACAATCCACATGTTCATCGATGTAATCCGAAATACAGTCTATCAATTCGTTCTGGATTGTTTTTGAATTTGCAGAAAAAATGGGGGATATCTTCTTATAGTGTTCTTGAATGTCCACACTACTCACTGATATATAAGAGTCCAAAAGTTCTTTGAAATTCCCCCGATTATCCGAGGAATCAGATTCGTTGTGTCCTCGAAATGCTAACTATTGTTTTCCTAAATAAACAGTGGCGCGAATAGGTAACTGCATGAATCTTCTATTTTTAAGCACATTGTCATTGAACATTTTTAAATACAACCTGGAATTTTCCTTCAACGCGTCTTCAATTGTGCTGAGGTTTTTCTTTAATTTGGCAAACGATAATGCACAGTGAATGTGATCTCAAGAAGCTTCGTGTCTACTACAACCCCTTGTTACGTTTCCAAAATTGTTAAAACCCTCTTTATTCCACACACTTGATTTTACACCTACTGTCAAACAGAGCATACAAAACAGTTTTTTCAAATAAACACTTCCATACAACCACTTATAATCAGCATACCACTGATACAGCATACCACCTAATCACCACTGATACAGCATACCTAATCAGCATACCACTTTCGAACGAAAACTCTGTCTTTTGATTTTCCTTGTTTTTCTATTTCAAGAAAAGGTTTGGTGTTAGGTCCCTCTGTATGCAGAAAGTCTTTTTTGTCATCATTTTTCCATCTGGAAAATGGTGTTTCCAACAAAATGCACACCCGATCGTACAATGGAAACATTTTCAAAAACTTTACCAGCCACCCGCACGGCGCGATACGATGTAAATTCACTAAATTTTATTCTTAAGGAAACGAAACGCGTGCAATAAAGCCTGCTGCAGCAGCATCCACGCGCCGCGCCGTTTTCTATTTTTAGCTCACGTATTTAGAAGACGGCTTCGTGCGTTACCATGCCAACCCCCGTAAACAAATCTGGAATTTGGCAGCGGTATTATCGATCGTGCTGGTTGAGCTTCCCAGGCATCTCATACGAGGTAGAGTTTTCTGACTGTTTAGTTAACTGAACAACGGCGCTCGCCGCAGTCGTCGCTCTATTCTTTAAGAATAGTATTGCATTAATTTGGCATTATACGTAATTAAATAAATTATTATACCAATTATGTTTTATATAAAAATAAAATGTAAGTTTTTGTTTCGGAAATTGTGGGTGAAGCGGTGCTTCACCCGCGTCCCCTGACGAGCCGCCACTGTAATATCCTCTCTAAATAATGGCCCCTGCTTTGTCATGCGCTTTAGAAAATATTGAATGTCTGATTAGATTAGTACCAGGAAAATAGAAACATATTAAATTATATCAGAGAAAACCTGTGGAATCATTAATTAAGTTGGTTAATAGTTAGTGTATAAATAGATTTACCACTGTCACTTACAAGGTTTTTTTTTATGTCTGATAAAGATAAACGACGGGCTTTTAGCAAAATGCGTTCAAGCAAATCATCATTAAAGAAGATTTACATTATCAATTAATATGAACTTTAGATATACTGATCTTTTGTTTCAGTATCTAGAATAGTTATAGCTGGATTAATTGAAAATAAATGTATGTCATTAGTTAATAAGTTGAAGAGAGTTGAATAGAGAAGATAGGGAATATGTGGGCAGTATGTACTGTATGTGGTGTGCGTACGTGGCAATGTGACGTGACTCTCTGACACACAACGGCACACACAAATATTTTCGCTGCACATTACGCACACGAACCATCTTTGTCGGTTTTCTCGCGATCGTCAAACGAATTTGCAGCGCACAGAATTTGTATGTGGGCGTGTTGTTGAAGTGAAATTAATGTTTTTAAGCTTCGAAAAGATACCTACGTGATGTGGATGTACTGAAAAGTAATATTTGGTACTTTGTTATTTATTGAGTAACTGATTGTAGGCAAAGCATGTCCCAGCATATTATTATGCTGAAGAGGTATGCTGCATTCATAACAATTTAATCAAGAAAAAAAAAATAGCACGAAAAGGCGTTATCAGATGAAACATTTGTGTTTGAGAAATTAATGTTTTACTTTCAAAAATATACCTAGATGAAATTTATTATTTATTGAGTAACTGATTGTAGTCAAAACATGTCCCAGCATATTATTATGTTGAAGAAGTTTACTGGTTCATAATAATGAACAATTTAAACAAGAAAAAGAAAAAAAAATAACAAGAAAAGAGGTAATCGGATAAAGCATTTGTGTTTGTGAAATTAATGTTTTTATTTTGAAAAAGGTACCTACGTGACGCGGCTGAATTGAAATTTATTATTTGGTAATTTATTATTTATTGAGTAACTGATTGCAATCAAAACATGTCCCAGCATATCATTATGTTGAAAAAGTGTGTTGCATTCATAATACTGAACAATTTAATCAAGAAAAAGAAAAAAAATACAATAAAAAGCGTTATCGGATGAAGCATTTGTACCAAAATAAAAACTATAAACTGCAGAAAATAAATATAAACACTAAAAAATATAAAGAACTTTATTTTTGACGCTTGTTGGAATAACCTAATCAAACATAACCTACAAACATTCCACTGCACACACAGACGGAGCGGGGCGTACAGCGCGCACAACACAAATATTTATTGACTTGCGTCGTAAATATGTTCGCTGCATAGTAAATTGAACACACAGGCACATTTTTATTAGTGTGGACCCAGCTTAACATGAAAGTTTTATCCCAGACATGAACTTACCATTACTCTATGCCCAGCGAGGATAATGCTTAAATGTCTATTTTTTACTTCTACTGTAATTACGTGTTTAATTGTTAAACCTAATTTCCGTCACCCACGTCTTTTTGTTTCTAAAGGTGATGGTGATTTTCTGGGTGATATATTTACACATATTTATTATTACGATTTACGCATTTTACGATTACACTGATATATTTTTTGTTAATATAAATTTTTAAAACTAATCAATATATTTGTATTAATTTATATTTTTAAAACTAATCAAATTTTGATTTAAACAAAATTGCTTTGAAAGCCGGAACAATATCTGATAGTTATAGCATACCCGCGATAGTGATTTTAGATAATTTACTTTATAATAGTGCCAAGGGAAAAATAAAAAAGTTTATAGTTGCTAGAAAAACGAGTTATTCGAAAATACAATAGCGAATCCTGTATATGTAGCCATGTTCTTGCTGGCTATTGCCTTGCTGGCTATGGAGAATTATTTTTGAGGTGATGAATTTTCCCTGAATGGGAAACTGATATGTTTCGAATTTCCTAAGGGAAAAAAGTATAGGTTGACCCTGGTGAACCATACACATATCGGACAAAGCAAAGAGAAATATTTACGATTATAAAACATTGTTGAGTACATGGTAGAGCGATGATGTGGTATATTATTGTCTATTGCAACCGAATAAAACAGACACGGCTGACAATAACTATTGATTGATTTATCCGTTACTTTGCGATAGTTCATCTTTAAACCGAATAAAACAATTTTTTACTTTGTTATCTATCACTTTTATTGCATCACGTTTATTCAATAATGTTAACCATCATTACGTATAACAATTATTTAAATTAATCAATGAGTTGATGGAAAAACACATCATTAATTTGCATCATCATGATAAGGAGATTCAACTTAGGTTTTTCAAATGAGATATTCTTCCATGCCCTATGTATTCTCTAAACGTGCCATTGAATAACAATTTGTGCCAAGTACTACAACACGCTGCTGTTGGCATATATTTTGTTTTATGAACCACAAAGTACTTTGGAAATGATTTAATAAAAGGATTACGCTAAACAGCAAGTAAATCACTCCTTCGTGGCAGAATCAAAATGATTTTTGATACGGTTTGGCTTATTTTGGTTTGGTTGGTATAATTACCAAGCCATGATTTTTGATATGGTTTGGTATATTTTGGCTTGATTGGTATAACAACCAAACCAAAATAAACCAAGCCATATTAAATATCATTTTCCCTCAAAATATTAATTATTTTTCGAGAAAAAAATAATCTTTGACATCTGACACTATAGGTATCAGTTAATTAAAAATTCAACTCAATTGTAATAAGGAAATTAAGAAGGTATAATACGGACTCATTTTATTATTTTGTTTGGAAAAAAAAGTAGGTAGCAAACATAGTGATTTATCAAATGCATAACAAAGTTTTGCTCTCTATAAGTGTCGGCCTGAAATAATATACGTGCTTTTTAAGAAATTTGGGCTTACAAATGCACCCTGAACGTTGGCAGTTGATTAAAATTTAATTCTAGGCTTTATATTCTACGATAATACAAATCGCGATATATATTCAGGTCCATGACAAATTCTGAAATACATGCATCTGGTTAGGAAATATTCTATTCATAGTGAAAAAATTGCTGCTATAAATTTCTCTAAAAATGCCACCATTTAAAATATTTTATCTACTCTCAAGGCGACAAGAAAATGACTATGGGAGAAAAAAGGTGAAACGTTTCTAATGTCATGAAAAAGGCCTCAAAAACGAATGTCAATCACCTGAAATACAGTAAAAGCTGAACCGTATATGCAGAGGATGATGTTTTCGCCATCACGAGTCTACAAGAAAATATTATTTTAGGTTTTCCTTACATATGATAGGGTCCTAAGTTTTGATATCGACATTATACTTAACAGATCCTAAACATGCGTTTTACGTTTATTATTCTTAGTTTAGAAACGTTATCCCATATACTACACTGCCTGATTTCGAGTCAATAGTGTTTTCCGCGAAAGGACGTTTAGGGAACGAGTATTATAAAATTTGAAAAGGTGTCATCCAGAATAAGTGTTTCCGGTTTTAAAAAATCCTTTTATAGCATTCACTTCATAAAAACAGTACGTTGTTAAGGTAGCAATATTCGAAAGAAAAAACAAACAAAAAATGTTATACTGTTAAAACTTTATTGGCAAAGAAATTCTGTAATACACAACATATCTTCACCATTTTAATAAACTAGATTTTACTTTTAATGTTGATCATATGCGTAAATAAAAAGGTAGTCGATATAATTTGGAGAGCAAAATTTTCAACGCCCAGCATACGTACCTAAATCAAATTGAAAATGTTCTAAGTATATATGTTGAACACAAAAACTCCTAAATGTTTTGCTCTTTATTTTTAGTGTCTGTATGCAAAAATTGAAGCAAGCAAGATAAATAGATTATAAAGATTTTGTTTTTATCATATTATGAGGTATTTTTCATTTATTTCTAAGCTGAGCAGTTTTCTTCTGGTTTTGTTTAATTTGTTAGAATGCCATGAGTTCCTGCATGTTAGTTCACGCAGTTATTAAAATGTGAAAAGGGACGAGATGACAAGGAGAACGAGAGGACGAGGACATTGCTCGTTTTACGGTAATGGGCGACGTAGATGGGTTGAGGATTAGAGTTATGCACGAGTGTGAGGTTTCGGTTGTCCAAAAAGTGCCCAAGAATGTGACGAGAGGCAATTTAGACTTCGTGCTGTACGATATCAACATGAAATTATCCGGTAATTAAGTAATGCTTTTGTTCCAGCTGAAAGAAGAAGTGGGTCGAGGATCACTCTCAATAGAAGTATACTCGCGTTGGAGATACATGCCTATCATCCGTATTGGGTACTTGCTCTTATAGTCTTCTCCTTTTTTTGAACTCTTCGAGCTCCTATCCCATTAACTAGAAAGATCTTATGCTTTTCAACGCTTGTTATGTCCAGAGTGTTGTGGTCGATGGTCTTGTCCGTCTGCACACGAAAATCCTAGAATATTTTAACTTCTTCATTTTCGACGATCTTTTCTGGCCGGTGCTCGTAAAACTTTTCTACAGTTGCAATACCAAACCTCCGGAACAAGGATCAGTAAATTATTCGCGCAACATTATAATGCCATATCCTGTCCTAAGTAAAACGACCGAGCACCCGCATATCAGAAGTTGTACAGTCTCCTCTCTGTTGTTACACAAGCGGTACGTACTATTATCCTGATGCCTTGAATCTTGGCTATTAAATAGTTTGTTGGGAGAACCTGGTCCTGGGGCGCGATCATTATACTTTATATTACTTTTGTAATTGTGCCTCTCCTCAGCCAGTCCCAGATCAACTTCTTGTTACATTTTCCTTCGATTATTCGTAAACCGTGTCCATGCAGGGGCTTGTCTGTCCCGGCATTTATCCGCTTGTCCATCTGACCTCTTTTATATGCTGCCATTGCTCCTTCTACATTCAGGGTGCCCTCCTGCCTAACTGATTGCTTTGTAGAATGTCTTATTACAGTTTTTTTTTGTAAAACAAAATATTTGAACCTAATAGATATAAAAATCAAACTGTGAAAGTATATACTTCTTTATTGGAATAAGAAAACATTCTATTACAAAGTATATTAGACAGATTTCGGTGGTTGGGCAACGGTACTTTCGGCCTGAAAGACGAAAAATGATCTGAACCTTCATCATTATAGAATTAAATGCAGTGCAAAAATACTAGTAATGTATGGTGGTGCCTGAATAAGTGAATTTTCAAAGAGAAAGAAACACTAAAATCTAGATCATAATGCAATATTAAAAAACTTTTTTGATTCCTTACGTTTTATATATACCTAAAACATAAGAAAACATGAGAAAATACTAAAACAATCTGCGCATCAGAAATCGCACTCTGGCAAGAATAAATAATAACAGAACCATAGTAATCGAATCTTGGTCCTGAAAAAAGCTTGTTTTGTTTTTTGTTCTCTTCGACTTTTATTTCCAATCCGAACACATCGACAATTCCCCGCCCAGCAATTGGTAAAAATAAAACGACGAACAGCAGAACAGCCAAATTGGATTGATATTTCGGAGGACTAAAATTAAATCGTTTTTATTTTTACTCCTAGAATTTAAAGACATTTTTTGAAATGAACTGCTGCTTACAAAAAAAAACCTACATTTTTCAAAATATTTTTAATGATCAATGTTTAATAATACATCTTAAAATTTCAAAATATGTTACGGAAATGCAGAAATTACGCAATGGTATATTTCAGCTTTTATCACAAATTATTGACCAACAACCATTGAACATTGGCCAAAAGAGCAGCAATTTAACAATGAGCCAAGTTTAATTTCCATATAATTTTGCGTAGATATACTACATATATTCCTAGAATTCGTGATAGAAATTTTTTAAATTTTTTTCAAGAATTGGTGATAGCAGAGAAAGCATTGAGAGGATCCATATAAATTTCTATTACTCACAATTTGAACTGAAGAAAACTTTCTCAGACGATTTTTTGGAATAATTGTTGCTGATCAAAGAACTTATTGAAATTCCAATAGAGACACTATATATTGCTTCGTACCATGCTTTGTACCAAAAACACTCACAAAAAAATTGTACAGTATAGCTACAAGAATACAGTATAAGAATTTGAAAAAATCCATCCGATATTCCATACTTATTACTGAACTGTATAACGGCTTATGAAATATGATTTTTATCACTATGAGGAAGTCACAAAGCCTCAGAACTTAGAATGAAAGAGTCCGGAACCAAATCAAAATCCTGTTCACCGTTTTATTTGATTTCACAGTAATTATCCATAACGAATACATTTAAGAAGGTAAGAGAGGGAATGTCCGCTATTGCAGATATAACGAGTGATTTTTTTAGGTTATTAAAAGTTCCGATAGGGGTCGCTGTCAAAGGATCTGTGAGTTTGCATGCCTTCAGTGCCAAATGATTCAATACAGTCTGGCAAATCATTATGGAAAGTTTAACATCGTAGCAACGCTTGCAAATTGTCGAAATTTATTATCAAAATCAGTGATCTGTAAGTCAAAATTATAGAGCACATCCTCAATTTTATGGTGCACATGATCGCCCAACCAAGAGAAGTATTCGCCGAATTATCGATCAATTCCGAACGCATTTCATTCTGCTCGATACCAAAACACAAACAAGACAGAAAAAGTGAAATAAAATATAGCCGCTGTTGCTGGCAGTGTCGATAAAAATCTAAATGTATCAATTCCTCGTCTTTCAAAGGAAGTTGGGATTTGATATTTGACTACGTGGACAATTTTACGTAAAGATCTTGGTCTGGTGTCTTATAAGATCCAGCTTGTCCAAGAACTCAAGCTGCAAGACTATCGTTTGAGTCGTACGTTCGGTGAATGGGCCCAAAATCAACTGCAACTTAACCCAGAATTGTCGAAAATTTTGTTCAGCAACGAACTTCATTTTAACTAAATGGTTACTTAAACAAAAACGAAATTGTCTCATTTGGAGTAAAAATAATCTGCAAATAACCCAACAATAACAGTATCCAGAAAAATGCACCGTTTGTTGCGGATTGTACGCCGGTGGCATAATTGAGCCGTACTTCTTTAAAGATCAAGCAGAGAGCTTGAAAAATCAATCATCAGAGCGATGATCAATCATTCTTTAGTTCCGATTTTGAATGGTATTGAGGACACGTGGTTCCAACAGGACGGCTACACATGTCATACAGCCGAGGCAACAATTTATTGAGGGAACAATTCAGTGGGAAAATTATTTCGACGAACGGACCTGTTAATTGGCCACCAAGGTCATATGATTTAATGCTTTCAGATTATTTTCTTTAGTGTCACTAAATGTAATTGAGATTATTTTGAAAATTATCCGTGTATTTTTTTCTTTGTAAGCATGTCGAATTTAGTATTAAACACTTATTCATATGAAACGAAAATGATTGATAGTAATTTGACCTCAAAATCCATAATCGTTTATTTCATTACATAAATATTATTTGGAAATCTAGTTAGAAATATTTCAGTTTAATTGATATATTTTAAACAAACGTTTTAAATGTTTTCTAGCCATTCTTTCAAGCTTTAGGCCCGTTGTTTCATCACAACTCTCGACAACAAACTAACAAAAACAGTCATATTTGGCATCTCAACCGAGACTAAAGTAAAAAGAGAGACGATATTTAATGTTTTTTAGAGACTAACAGACGGCTAAAAGAGGCTGGAAACAATACGACGAGGCGGGTAGTTTATTTGAAGACGTCTTAACTCAGGGCAATTCAAAAAGAAAAAAAAATTAACGAAAAGCGAGAGGTTTTGAGTATTACCCTTCATAGAATGATGTATTTATTATTTTTTCTTCTTTTTTTGGCTTTTCCGCCATGATCTAAAACTCAAAAAATATGAGGAATATCTGTTCTTATGTAAATAAAAGAATCACTGAGTAAAAAAAAACATAATGGACACTAATTTCTTAGTAGTCCTTTTTCTGTAATAAATTATAAATACATTAATAATAAAATAATAATTAATATAAAAATTTATTATAAAATAATTTATACAATTATAAAATTCCAATTTTATTTTTTATAGTGGAGACATCTAGATGTTAGAACAAAATATCATAAAAACCTTCTTAGAAAGGGTAATTTTAATAAATCTAGAATTTACCAATACGTATGGGAATCGGGACATAAAATCAAATGGAATAATTCCAAAACGGTATTAAAAGAATCGGTAACTAAATGCAGAAGATTAAAAAAAACTGCTATATTTAATTCAAATAAAAATAACTGTATTGCTATACATTCGGTAGATTTAAATTTTGGTATGGTTTCCGATTCTCAAGAATACAATTAAAAACCTTTAATTATTTCAATACACAATAATCACATAGCAAACCTCACCTATATAATTTTTTTGGTAAAATCATTGTCATTGGTATCATTGACGTGTACAAAATATATTTACTTACGGTCTTTTAGAGTATTATATCGAAATTAATATAAATTATTTTTAGATTAGTTTTGAAAACGGGAAGAGAAGATCTCCCGAAACGTTAACGTTCAAAAGTTTGTATTTATTTTAGAAGATGTATTTTTTTGAATTTTTGTTCGGTAGGTAAATTTATTACAGAAAAAGAATCACTGATAAATTAGTATCCATTTTGTTTACAAAATCTTTCTCGACGTACCCATGCATCACTACATGCGTCAAAAATAAAATTCAGTGTGTGCACGAATAACATAATTGCTGTTGTTGTTATAGTTCTTCCCCAGTATTTACTTCTCCATCGTGAAAAAAATCACAGGGCGTTAAATCCTGGGAGCGCACAGGCCGAGAAATGGGCCCATTGCACCGTAGACATCTGTTAGGAAAATCTTTATTTAAATGGTCGTGAACTTCTCGTCTAATATGTGGCGGTGCTCCATCATGTAGAAACCATATCATATTATGTCTATCATTTAAAGAAACATCTTGTAATAATTGTGGCAGATTGTTTTGAAGAAAGTTTAAATAATTTTCATCTGTCAGTCAACATAGAAGCAAGAAAGGCTCAATAAGCATGCAATTTACTACACCAGCTCAAAGATTTATTGAACATATGTGCTGAAAAGGGGTCCTTTTCATAGCATTCGGATTTTCTACTGTCCAAACATGATTATTGTGGAGATTATTTACTCCATTTCTTGTAAATGTGACTTCGTCGATAACTAAAATAAATTTGGTAAAAATTTCATTTCTGTTGATGTAAAAGCCACTGACAAAATTCAGCTCTTTTATGATAATCTTCGGGTTGTAACTCTTGTCCCTATTCTTAATGATAGGGATATAAGTGTTCTTGTCATATAGTCTTCCACACTTTACTATACCCAACTTCAACTTGACCTGCTATAGACCTAGTGCTCGAGGTTGCCTCGTTTTCGACAATTTCTAAAATTTCTTCCTCAATCTCTACCATTTCGCGTGGAGGAGGTCTTCCAGAGTGACCTCCTCGTTGTACCCTGTGTCGCGAAATCTTATAACGAAATTTAGAAACATCCACAGAGCCGGATGATTTCTTAAAGGAAATCTTTCCGCGTGAAAACGACATACTGCGGCTGCATTTTGTTGGCACTCCCCGTAAGTATATATTATGTCCATTACTTCATTGTTTTCATAAACGTGTAGCATTTTAATTGCAGAAAATACCCACAAATTAAAACACGCACTATTAAAGAATTATTACCATTAGTCAAATCAAACATTGCACTCGAAAGAAATATCGTACGAGAATACAAAAAACTAGTCATACCCAGTATCAGAAGTAAAGAATTATTTCATATCTTTACAACGTCAGGTCAGTGAACTGGCTTTCCAAACACGTTTCAATTTATAACTGTTATTTCCTTCGTCTTTTGATTGTTTTAAATCATTTTTTGTGTCTTATTTTCTACGTATTTCTCTTTATATTTCTATTCTTCCTGCTGAGTAATCGGTACCTGCTGTCTTTTTGCTGTTCTTTTACTGTCTTGTATTTTATTCATTATATTGCTTCTTTTATTCTCTTCTTTAAAATTTATTTTTCTCTACTATTTAGTACTTATCTTTGATTCATCATTTCTTTTATCTCGCTATTTTGACTGCCTCTTCATGTCTGGTTTGGATTGGATTGGATTGGATTGGTTTGGTTTGGTTTGGTTTGGTTTACCTATCGCGATGATAACTTTATCAGAAAATAAAGTGCGTATACATTTTTTGGGATACTCTGTATATTAGACAAATATATATAACTTATAATCTAACTAGATTTTTGACTAAAATATTCATTTGATTAAGTAAATTTTACAACTTTCAGGCGGCGAATTGGTTATTGGTGAATTATTATTGGTTATATAATTGGTTATTGGAATCGGAATAAAAATCTGAGAAAGTCGGGTTCTTAAGGATTTGGTTAATGTCCAGGCACAAATAATCCAAAAAAATATTTCAATATATTTTGTCTTCCATCCTCCAACTATAGATCCCATTATCCAAGTATAGTAGAATATCAACGTTTTTATTCAATACTAGCTGACCCCACAGACGTTGTCTTGTCCAAATTTCAAAAAATTTTTTTGTGATAGTTTTGTAAATTTCCGTAAAGCTATTGGAAATGTGTAAACAAAGTAAAAATGTGTTTGTCTTCTTGCACGATTATTCAAATTCGTTGTCGCACGATTAGTTTCTCTTGACCAATGATGTCTCATTCGATGCATATCATCTTCGTTTGTTTTTTTTTTCTTTGTGTACGTGCTGTGCGTGTTTGTGATAATCGATTCCGTTCAATTTATTCGTTTGTTTTGCAGCATTGCAAGTTCTGCGAGCTAAATTGCCCCGTCTATCGTCAGTTATGACTTCCTATAGAGAGTGCATACAAAAATTATGATTTTTGAAGTTTGTCCGAATTTTCCGACTTTCCTTTGTAATTGCTTGGATTTTTTTCCTGAGAACTTTCCCAAGACCATAACAAACAAAACAAAAAAACGATTACGCATATCCATCGTTCGAATTGTGAGTTATGGTTTTGAGTTCATACAAAAATCCCATAGAAAAAAGCACTTCTAGTTTTTCCAGAATTTTCCAATTTTTCGGGCAACCTTTCCAATTTTTCTTTCCTAGAAAACCTTATTCTGACTATTACGAACATTAAAAAAAATTAGCCAAATCGGTCCAGCCGTCAAATCGAAAAGCATTTAATTTTTATTTATATAGATTTATAATTTATATAGAACTGGTTATAATTTTGTATTATATAAAATATTATTTTAGCAACTAGTAAACTGCAATATTTTTAAAAAAATATTGTTTTTCAATTTGTTGAAGAAGATACATCTAACGCGTAGATAATTTCTATATGGCTAGTCAAGCATTTCTATAATAAAACAACCAGCATTGTCAGTAAAACAAGGTTTTAAACTTACAACGAGATATTTTTTCAACATCTCATTCCATCTTCACTTCTAATTGAACTTGAAATTAATTATTCAAAATGGTTCAAAGAGAATGAATAGGAGAAAATTGTACCATTTTAATTTTGATTACACACATTAAAATGAACGTTTTTATATCGAAAATTAATTTAATATTCAAGGTAGTCCTTTTAGTTCGATATATTCCGCTGAATGATTTTCCAACTATTATATACCTTTTATGCCAAAAATTACGACTTGAACTTTTAGCAAAATATCGGGGAAGATTTCTTCATATAATGTTACCTACTTTCCAGTTAGCTGTTTCTTCATGTTCCGGAAGAGAAATAAACCTGGAAATTTGACAAATAATGCAGCATAATATTCTTCTGTGATTGTCTTGACCTTCGCCAAAGGTCGATGAAGTACTGCTTTGTAAATCCAAAAAATGGTGTCCTTTCTAACCGATGGAAGCTCTTGGCCTCTTTCGCACCATGTTCGTCGGGTAAATCACCTGATTACACTTATGCATGTCGAAACACCACTATGTGGTCACTCGATTCGACTAATCCTACATTATCGGGTTTGTTGACCATTTCCTACCAGAAAAATACCACATCAAATTAGTTTTTTTTTGTTATAACCAAATTGTTATAACAATTTTTTGTTATAACAAACTTATTTGGTTCGAAGACTGTCAAAAAATCTACTACCTCAAAAACGAAATCATCTTCAATCATCTTAGTATACATCACTTTTCAATCTATCTTAGTATACATAGCGTTAGGTGAGCTATTTAAAATATGTTTGAAAGATTTAATTCAAAAATGGATTATATAAGATAAGGATGGTTGATAAAGAAAAACATTGTCCGTCGAAATCAGTCCCAGCCTATCCACTGCTCGACAAAGGCCTTTTCAAGCTCTTTCCATCTATTTCTATTTTGGGCAGTATGAACCCATCATTTTCTCGCTACCTGCTCTATCTCGTCTGCCCATCATTTCTGCGGTCTCCTTCTGCTTAGTGTGCTTAGTCTTGTTCTCGAAATAATTTTCGTATTTCAACAATCCGGCTGCTGATGAGCCACATTTTTGGCCCATCGACACTTAATCCTAAACACATTCTCATTTATGTCAGTTACTTTTGTGTAATTTCTATATGTGGAATTCTTGCGCGGAGGTTAACACTCACCACGGTCCTTTCCAGGGTTCTTTGTGTGCTTTTCGTCATCATCTTTGTGTTCTTTCGTAAGTCATCGTATTTAAACGATATGTGGAAGTATGCATGTTTCATAAGTTTTTCATTTGATTCTTCAATATATGGCTGACTTTCCCAAAGGCTGCCCAGCTCATGCTTATTGGGCGTGAATCTCAGCGGTCTAGTTCTCGTTCTCACTCTTGATTTTATATCCCACGTATACATATTCTTCCACTGACTCAACGTTGTTATTTATGGCAATATTGTCTTTCACCGGACCCATTAACTTTATTTTTTGAATATTTATTTTCAAACCCACTCGTTCTGGTGTTTTGAGAAGCTCGGTCAGCATATGTTTGAGATATTTTATATTATTTCTGAGCAGGATAATATCGCCTGGGAAGTAAAGGTAACTGAATTTGTCAATTTTGAGATCTTTCTTTTTCTATTGAAAATATTATCCAAGAGAACAGTGCACATCTTAAATGAAATAGTATCTCCTTGGTACATCCCTCTCTAACCTTGAATTTGATCAGTTAATGAGTCATCATTAACTTTTTCTCGTATGGAAGAACTATTATAGAAATATTTTAAAAGTTTAGAGTATCTTGTGTAGACTTGAGCATTGTCCAATGAATCCAGAATTGCCGATATTTCAATAGAATCAAATATCTCATTAAAGTTGACGAAGACGAAATACTTTGGGATGTTATATTCAGTGGCTTTTTCGATGCGAGGTTTAAGCGCTTGAATATGCTTGTTAGCGCTGTAGTTTCTTCCGAAACCCGGGTGCTGTATGGGTTAATATAAATCACATTTATTTGTGATTATTTTAGTGACCATTTTGTAAAGATGTAACAAAAGGCTAATAGTTTTCCAGGTTTACAGTGTAACCATTTTATAAGAGGAGCTTCATGTTTGTATTATCTTCGATTATAGATTATTTAACTTTTGAATTATGTGCTCTCTGGTGTTAGGTATGTTTTGCTTATATGTAAGTCCTATTCAATTATTTATAATCTCCGGTCTCTCTAACCAGTTCTTTTCTGTGGTCTATCATTTGTAATGTTTCTTAGCTGAGTTTATGCGTTTTGTCTTCTTTGAGTATATACTGTCCAGTTGTGGCCCTTTGGATGCCAGATGTTATTCTATTTGTCCTAATTGATTTTCTATAAGTTTTTGATATTTCTCTTTATATTCATGTGTTGTTTTCGTGTGTTGTACTGAAGGAAATATGCTTTGCAGTAGTTTCTTTCTGCAATATCTTTTGCAGTAGTTTCTTTCTATCCATTTAAATGTATATTTCAAAAGTTCCTCTTACCAACCTATGGTCTCTGTATGCATCAAATTTGTGAAAGGCTGCGACGTCGGTGCAGACATGGTTTTTGAAGAACGTGTTGAGGGAATATAGTTTTTTTTTCTTATAAAAAGCGTACAAGTAACTCACTCCTTTCATTCTTAGAACTCAATGCGAATTTCCCGATGATTTTCTGTTTTCGTCCCCTATTTTAGCATTTAAATCGCTCAACACTATAGCATATTCTGCTCTTCCTCTATGAATTGCATGCAAAATATACTAATAAAATTGTACGCCTTCGTCCTCTTCGGATCTACTGATGGGTAACAGTAGTAATATTTATAGCACACATAATGTTCCACTTAATAGCATTTAGCTCCTTTTAATCTAATTTAATGTTTTTCTGATCCCATTGTGCTCACATTATACGTTGCCAATAGTACTGTTCTCCTAGAGGTGCCTCCACTCGATTTTCTGCTCCCCCAGAATCCGATATGAGACCGTCTGATACTTGATCAAAATGAGATTCAGAATTATGAGCTCTACCCACGTGGAGTATATATTTTATAAGCTTTGACATTTGGTATGGAATTTAGAAGGAATTAGCTGACGCTTTGGTAAGAAATTTGGCAATTGAAACGCCGTTGACAATGCTAAAATAATTAATAATATTTTTGTGTAATATACTATATTATTTCTTTTTTTTCTTTTATTGCCTGAATTGATTTTATTGATTTATTTCACTTCGATCTTCAATGCACTTTCATTTTACTTATTGATTTGATTTGATTATTTAATGATTTTTTAGTGTGTCCTAATTTCCGATCAGGGTCGGTGTTAAACAAACTATGAGTTTGCGCGCAAGTCTGTACATATGTGTCTGAGTAGTCTGGCAATTCATTATAGAACGTTTAATATCAGACCAATGCTTGATGTATGTGTCGAATTGTATTATTACAATCAGTGTTCTATGCGGCACCAAACATATAGAGCACTGTGTGCGTGCGTAACCGAACGATGTATTCGTCGAATTATTGAGAAATTCCGAATAAATTTTTCACTGCTCGATATTCAAACAAAACGAAACAAAAAACTGTACGTTCCGAAGGAAATATCCTCGCTGATGCTGACAGTGTTGATGAAGATCAAATTTATTAATTCGTCTCCGTTGGCAAGAAGTTGAGCTTTGTTATTCAACTGCGGGAATTATTTAATTCCGAATTTGAATGGTACTGATCTAGAAGAGATGTGGTTCCAACAGGATGACACCAGATATCATACAGCCAATGCAACAATCGATTTATTGGTGCAACAGTTCGGTGAGAAAATTATTTCTAGGAATGGACTTGTTAATTGGCCAAGAAGGTTATGTGATTTAAAGCCTTTAAATTATTTTCTTTGAGGTTATGTTAAATGCTTGGTCTATATTAATAAACCAACAAGTATTGACGCCTTGTACGCCGACATAACTCGGGCAATTGCGAACATAAGATTCCTATTACTAGAAAATGAAATTCTATTCAAACATTAATGACATTGAATGTTATTTCGCATAAAAATAAATAGTTTCAAAGCATCTAATTTGAGTTCGAACGAACTAAAAAATTATCCTATATATGCCTTAATTTTATTTATTTTTAATTCCTATTAGATAATAAAGATATTATGGAAATTGTTATATAATATAGCATGGTTACTACTATCATTGAAAAAGTATTTCTGAGCCGTGAAAGAAATTCGACAATATATAATAGTATCAACGGAAATTAAAATAACTGGTAAATTACCAAACAACTGAGTACTTGCATATAGCAAAAACAATCACATAGACCTGTAAAGTTTTATGATACTGATACATAAAAAATATTGATGAAAAATTTTAGTTTTTTTCGTAAACTAACAATTACCAATATATGAATGCCATGAAGTTTATGGTTGACAGTCAAATCTGTTGAATATGAGGAATTACAGTAATAATACGTTCTTCTATTACACATTGCATAAAATTAAGGGTTTTCTAAAGAAATTAATGATTGTGGAAGGATTTTTCGGATATAATAAACATTGTAAATAATGGTTTTATTGTAAAAATATTTCTAAAAGCTTATCAACTTTAACAACTTAAGCTTTATTCGGCCCCCATGTATAGGAGTGGGTTAAAGCAGTATAACTTTACTTTTGTTTTGTGCTTGTAAATAATGAAGTTTTACGTTTATTATCGCGCCTTTTAATCTCTCGTGAACAAAATACTTGCTACCTAATACAATTGTAAACGGCCAATCAACCCATTCCTTAATGCTATTAAAACAAAATTAATTAAACACAATGTAATAAACGAGTAATAGTTCAGTAATAGTCACAAATTAGAAATTCTAAAAATATGTGAATTTCAATTTAAAATGTAACTGAAAAATATTTTTAGCAATTTCTTTTTAGAAGTTTTAGATATTTTTTTAAACATCCTAATGTTTGAAAATAGTTTTGTCAATTTATTTGTTATTTACAAAATTTTCTTTTAAGAAAAGGTCTGAAGTTATGGATCATTCTAAGATAACTAGAAAATGCAGCTGGAAGGGTTTTCTTCTGCGCTACTTTTAACGGTAAACATCAATCAAATTGGAGCACACATTGAGTTAAATAGTCCAATTCCCATTCCATCAATTTCTGCACAGACATATTTCACAAACCGTCATAATGAGCAAGTATTTAAAAGGGCATCCTTATCCAGTATTTAAAAGGGCATCCTGCTCCTGCAGCATAATACTCAAGCTCATGTGATTGTATTTTCCTTTTCATTTTCCACATCATGACGATAAAGATAATTAGGAATTTAGGACCGAATAATTAGGAAATAGGACCGAAGAATGTCAGAAAATATGACTTTTTCGATCAGTGAACGGGTCTTCACCTTCTTCAGTGTACGTCAGATAAGACTTATTCTTTTGGCTTTTCTGAATCGTCACAAATACTTCTTCGAATTGGATCTATACATATCTAAACGCCCCTGTGAATTATCACACTGATGGCTTTATCATGCCCAAATGTTTATGTAGTATGTTCAGTAAGCGTTCTTCCGAAATGTTTATAACCTCAACAAACTCTCTAACTTTGTGATTAATCTCTCTAACTATGTGATCAAAACGATATAATGGATTTTGTAGGCTATTTCTTGAGTAGTGATATTAACAAAGCAATTTGAGTAAACCACTTATGAAACTAAAAATTATTACCCAATTATTTTGTCGTCGGTCCATTCGGTTTTTTGTTTAGCTTTCATTGAATTTCATTAGCATTTGTTGAAAACCCACCATATCATTTTCAGTGTGCGGAAAATAATTTACATCTGAAACTCGATCGAGTACATGTTTGGTAAAATTGGTACTTTCCTTGATATACTGATTTCGAATAAGCGTGTACGTTTCGAAGCCTTAGATCATTTAGATCAATTAAAAGGCTCAATATAATCTTACTTTTCCCCCAATTACTCGATTCACAAATAAGAGCACGAATTGAATTTGATAGCAATTCACTATGCCATTTTAATGCTTTGGATTAATTTGTCACTCAAAATTATTAACATTAATATTGAGAGCTGTTTTTCCTCACCCACAACTTATTTAAGTATTTGCTGTTATCGATATACTTTCATTAGTAATGCCTACTTTGGAAGGTGAGGGCCTCTTAAATAAAGGCATCAACAAACTTCCCTTTGGACTTAATTTACCTGATTATTCACACTGTGATCCGGGCACAAAGCTTAAAAAACAATTAGCTTATGGTAATCCTTCAAAAAACAAATTCGATAGCTATTGTATAGGTCACGATATTGCCTATTCAAAGTTTAACGATTTAAAGCAAATACATTAGGGCAGATATCGCCAACCTTTTTAATGTGTTGAGCTCCTTTAATAAAATTCAAAAAGAGAGAGCTATCTAAATTTGTTTAATGCAATAATGAAAACACGTTTTCGACGTACAAGATACCTAAATTGGTATACCAAGTTACCGAAATTATCCTGAAACGCTGTTCAAAACTTCTTGACGCTTGTTTTGCACACCATGTTACCACCATCAGAAGATGGTTTAATCTCAGATTAAATAAATCTCTTCTTGTTGTTATGTTACTACTATTTTATATTCATGTATATTTGTTACTACTATACTTAACTATGTCTTTATAAAAATGCCTATTTTTGTCGATGTTATAGACAACCTGTTGATGTCGTGGTCCAAGATTATAGTTGAGCTCACTTTTTGATCCCAGAATCCTCCTGGTATACGTGGTATTAAAAAAATTGCTAATTATTAATAACATAGGCAGTGTCGAGAGTGTTATATTTATTGGAATAGAAGTAGTTCACATTTTATTTCTTGCTGCATATTTGTAATCATGATCAGAAGTAGATGTATCTGTAAAAATTGACAACAAGATGACTACCGCATCAAGCTTGAACTCTAGTATAAAATTAATTAAATAAAACATTTTATATCGATAAATATATCACAAAATATATCATTATCTATTTTAATATCAATATCAATAATTTAATAAATACCAAAACCAGTTTCGTGAAATATCATATAGGAGAAACTGTCATAAAACTTGTTTATATAAACGGTGATAACAGTTTTGGTTTTTCTTTTATATTTTTCATGAGACACTGCCATGTATTGAATCTGCACAAGCAACTACAAAATAAAGTAATCTTTAGTTCAAACTGCAATAATATATAATCTATCCCAACGCAGGTTCACTCCTATGCACTTTTGTTTATTTTTAATCTACAAGGCTGGATTTTTTTTAAAGTATTAGTTTCAACCTATTTTGAATATAAATAACATCTCCGGAGTCTTCGCATAAGACACAACTATTATTACCGAGTCCATAGATGAAACAAACGCAATATAAACATCACACAATACAAGGACTTCAAAAACACCAACATTGGATGACTGGTGTCACCCTTGACTTAATCGAAAAAAGACGCACACTCAAAAAAATGGGTAAATAGTGGAACATAGGAACATCGATACTTCTCGCTAAATCGAGAAATCCAGAGAGCCTGCAGGAAAGATAAAAATGATTACATCAAAATAACTTGTCGAAAACTCCAGTCACATGCTAATTTAAACAGCACAAAAGACCTCTATTAAGCTGTGAAAAAAATAACAAGAAAATATGCACCACGTACATGGAAATATATAATGCACAAGGCGAAAAAATATCTGATATCGATAGCATTTTAACCGAATGGAAAGACTTTTGCAGCCAACTCTTCCAAGATTGGTATAATCCCAGCATATCTTATTTGGCAACAGGTAAACCTCTCATATTAAAAACGAAAATCAAAAATGCTATATGCAGTCTAAAAAATGATAAAGTCCCAGGTTTGAGATGGCCGCAATCCACATCGTTGATTTCCAAAATTTCAGCGTTCTTTTTGATATTATTAATGCAAGGGCGAACATATAGCTGCCGGTTTGAATGAGTGGCCACTAGAATAGGATTTTTTTATTTGAAAAGCCCTTTTCATCGTTCTTTAGTGTTTCAAAATTGTGTCCCTTGAGACAAATTTGCAATCGTGGGAAAACGAAAAATTCATACGAACTCAAACCTGGTGACTAAGGGGGCTGAAGAGCCACAACGATGTTTTTACTTGCCAAAAACTCCTTAATTTTAATTGCTGTATGGCAAGCCGCATCATTGTTATGTAATACCCAGGTATTCTTGATATTCAGTGTCATACGAATGACCCTTTTCCGAAGTTTTTCATGAACGCCTCGGTAAAAATGCTGGTTTACTATTTAGCCAGGAAACACAAATTCCTCATGGACGATCCCCTAGTTATACGTGTCAGTAATAACACGTTCCATTAAAATAAGGGTCACTTTCAATTTGCCTCCGAAAGTCAAGACATGTTTCCACCCTGTTGTCCCTGTGATCCTAGGTACAGATTTTTGCAGCTTTTTTCGCGTAGATTTTCTTTGAACAAAATTATGACGGACTACCAAGAGACACCATGGAGTTTAAAATCGTACTGGAGATGGTAGCATCAGATGGTAGCCTGCCTCCCCTCCAAAAGGTAACCAACAGTGTTGCCAGGTCGAACGCTACACCACCAGTCCAAATATTTTATTTACACACGACGTAAGTATCGTGTTTCTCTATAATCCTGTTTTTTTTTAGATTTGGCCTTTGATTTTCGTCGAATAATTAATTAGTACATATGAAAACTTTTCAAAATTTCATAAGCATAGCTTTCTAACCGGTTATTTGCTCTTGTTTGTTTGTTTGCTCTTGCTTTCTAATTTTGTCGATCCCATGGACAAAATTATATATGTGGAATTATAAGAAGAAATATTTCACTATAATTTCTTATCCAAAATAAATTTTAATTCATAATTTTTTTGTAGGTTGAAGTTAGCCTTTTGATGGTTTTTGGCCTTATTCTCACTACTATTGGTGAAATGATCATATTTTAAAATAAATTCCTTATTTGCTTATACGTCTGTAATATAGATATTTTTTGTAATAAAAACATCAAAGAGACAATAAAAACAAAAAACTACTCCCGAGTAATGTACGCCACTGTTACATTTAATTATTGCATGGTGTCATTATTTTCCTTTCCCAGTAATACGATCAGCTTATAACATATTCAGCAATGAGTTTCGGTTATTTGCTTGCTCTTGCTTTCTAATTTTGTCGATCCCATTGACAAAATTATATATGTGGAATTATAAGAAGAAATATTTCACTATAATTTCTTATCTAATTCTCTTCGAAATAAATTTTAATTCATATTTTTTTTCTAGGATGAAATTAGCCTTTTGATGGTTTTTGGCCTTATTCTCACTACTATTGGTGAAATGATCATATTTTAAAATAAATTCCTTATTTGCTTATACGTATGTAATATAGATATTTATTGTAATAAAAACATCAAAGAGACAATAAAAACAAAAAACTACTCCCGAGTAATGTACGGCACTGTTACATTTAATTATTGCATGGTGTCATTATTTTCCTTTCCCAGTAATACGATCAGCTTATAACATATTCAGCAATGAATTTCCGTTGCAGATAATGCCATATAATGTACCCTACTTTTAAAACAATGAAGGAGAAGAACATAATTTATAAAAAATTACGCCTAATTTATAAAATTGCCCCTATGTATATATATATATATATACTATATATATATATATATATATATATATATATATATATATATATATATATATATATATATATATATACATATATATATATATATATATATACTATATATATATATATATATATATATATATATATATATATATATATATATATATATATATATACATATATATATATATATATATATATATATATATATATATATATATATATATATATATATATATATATATATATATATATATATATAATTTGATAAAACAACATTCTTAACGTTGTATATACATTTCATCATTTTTACAATCTTATTAATAATACTTAAAATGTATTTTCAGCGAGTCTAATTACAGTCTTTTTACTTTGTATTTCAAGTGTTAGAACGAACACCATTGTATAATCGCCTAGTCTGTAGTGTATAGTGTCATTTCGTAAAGAGTAAAATATAGTACATTGTGAAACCTTAGTTAATTTCCTTAATTAATAAATAAAGTTTTTTTTAAATATTTATATATATATATATATATATATATATATATATATATATATATATATATATATATATATATATATATGTAATGTTCATTATAAGGTAGTTATATTATAATATATAATTATAATTCTAAAATATTTGAATCTTTGAGTATATTGGTGCTTGCAATTAATGTTATCCTTTATGCTACCTGTGTCTGTATAGTTTACGCTATGTATACATATGCACTAAATATTTAATGTCAATATTAATTAGCAAACTTGTAAATTATTAAGTAAATAAGTAAAAAGTAAGTAAAAAAACTTAGCAAACTTGTGAATTATTTTTTAAAATGAATAAATTTAACGAGCAAAGAATTTGCCTTGAATTTTGTAAGAAAGAACGAAAATTCTTGTGCCGATACATTAAACATGTTAAATATGGTGATAAAGCTGTGTCAAAAAAATTTACAAGTGATATAAAGACTTTAGAGAGGGTAAAGAAGCTCGTTTAGGAATGCCTTCCACGTTAACCCATGAGAAAAATAGAAAAATTAACGATCTTATTCTGAGCAATCAATTTTTTGCTAATGAATAAAAAACCGAGTAAACAAATTGTTTCGAAAACCAAAATACATGTATTGCAATGATATGGGATTACTTTAAAGGAGATAAAATAAATTTGGATGAATAAATACTTTGCGTTTTATTATAAAATTAAATTAACTTTACCCCATTAAGAAATGCAAACGGAGGTAAATGAAGCATATTATTTAGTTAGTGTAAATAGCACGCAGAAAACCCCGTGTTTTATGTTTTATGAAGTATAAACATATCATAACTATGGTCCAAAAGGAAATATATGTATATCACAAATGTGTCAAATTTGAAAAAGGAACCGAAGAAGGGAGCCTCAATATCATATTTTCCAGAACGAAGTGAACTAAGGATAACATGGTAGGATTACAAATGAGCGGTATAGTAAATGTCAAAGGGGCAATAGAAAATAGGACATACCATAAACCACAGTAAAAAAATCATATTATTAAGAATATACAAACTGAGATATTAAACAAATTAGGAATGAGAAAGAAATAATAAAATTGGAAAAAAGTCGTTTTGTATGGAATATGAAATCACTACCTCGTCTATATACGGAAAACTAAACAACATTTTTTTTTTCAATAAAGTACATCCGTGTAACTTTCAATTGGTTAAATATTTACATTTTTCACTAAAACATTTCAAAGAAATTTTCATTTCGGAAAAATATTTGCTGAACAGGGCACGCCCCATCAACGAGAAAAAACATTTTCCAAAGTAAACAAAAGGTTCGTGTATTGATAAGTTGACGGCAAACCATTTAAATAATTTTTAGAAAATTTGGAAAACTTCAAAATTGTTCACGAACTATTTAGGACGCATACAAGGTATCCTGAAAAAAATCTTTTGTGTTTTGTGATTATACGATTGACTCAAATAAACCAACAACCAATTTAGATGTCTTGAAACGATTTATTTTATATGAAATAACATTCAGTGAAAATAACGTTTGAAAACAATTTCGGACAAATGTCAACCGCGGCTACTTCTGACAAAGCGCATTCTATCAATTCAATTTCCGAACACTTTTTTAAGCAATTGGGTCCTTATGTTCGCAATTTTCCGAGCTATGAACTAGGAACCACACCTCCTGTTGCAACCACATCTCGTCCAGATCAATACAATTCAAATTGGGAATTAAATAATCTACGTAGTACCACGTAGTGTCTACGTAGTGTCTACGTAGTTCTACGTAGTCGAAACTTCCTGTAAACGGCAACGAGTTGATAAATTCGGATCTTCATCCACACTGCCAGCAACAGCGGTGGTATTTTCTTTGGAATGCACACTTTTTTGTCTTTAATTTTGCGCTACTGTTACTATTTGTTTTAATATCGAGCAGCGTGAAATACGTTCAGAATATGCCAATAATTCGGATAATACATCATTAAGTTCAAATTCACGAAGTGCTCTATAAGTTTGGTGGACGGAATACCGATTTTGATAACAAATTTCGGCAATTTGCAAACGATGCCCTGATGTTAAATGTTCCATGATGATTTGCCAGACTATTGAGGCACAGATTTACAAATTTGTGTACAAACTCACAGTTCGTTTATGAGCGACCCTTGTCGGAAATTCGGATACACTAAAAAATCACCCTCTACAATATAGTGAATATAAATCATAATGAAGTTGCTTTGGTTAGAGACATGTAGTAAAATGAAAAGCAATAGGTTTACAGTTTGTGGTATGGAAAACGTAGACAAAGCTATTTCGATGTTTTATAAACCTTTCTACTTTATCTAGAATATGCCATCCTATGTTATAAAGAGGAAATAGTTAAATGTATGCTAAATTGGCACAGCGAAATTTTTTTTTATAAATATTAGAACACATTTTAAAGAAACAGAGGGGTATATTTCACATAAACATTAGAAAAATCTTTATAAGAGCTAATTTCACAGGGTTCTACATTAGGTTTTCGGTATTAAAATCTACTTGTTACATCACCAGGAATGTATTTCCTGAGAAAGTTTTTTTCTTGAGTCTTCTAACCTTGGTCCTTCACACCAAAAGTTCCAATAGAAAAACTGATCCAATCATAGGGTCTCAGCATTTGCATTCTAATTTTAATAAAAAAATTAACAAAAAATATATAATTGAGTTAGCAAATGGAAATTCATTTGAAATAATTTATTTTATTTAAATAAACAATTTAGATTTATATCTACATTTCCACTATATTTAAAATTGTATGTATTACAAGCAATTGTTTCGACACATAGTACCTTTTTCAAATACGAAGGGTTAGTTTAATATAATTCGTATTTGAAAAATGCATTGTGTTGAAGCAATTGTAATACATATAATTAAAAAAAAAAATTAAGTTTTTGTATTTAAAAAAATATATTTAAAACGTGGAGCATGCCATATACTGAAAGCAAATCTATACATATTGTACACAGGCAGAAGAGGTATCTGTCGACTGAATGAAATAAATAGCCATCAGTTACAGCAAGAAAATGATAAATGTCTGGACATTTCTATAAATCAGAAATTAACATGAAGGAAATACATTTTCACCAAGCAGAAATAATTGGAACTAAAACCCTGCCAACTCCACTGGCTGTTATGTCGCAAATCAAAAATATCGTTAGAAAACAAACCACTTGTCTATAAAACTGTCTTGAAGTCGATGTGGAATTACGATATCGAACTTGCAATGTATTCGCAGAAATGTGTGACAATACTGAAAGCACATTCTAATAATCATGTAAGAAACAGAATGGGGTTAGAACACTCAAGAAAAAAACTTTCTCAGGAAATACATTCCTGGTGATGTAACAAGTAGATTTTAATACCGAAAACCTAATGTAGAACCCTGTGAAATTAGCTCTTATAAAGATTTTTCTAATGTTTATGTGAAATATACCCCTCTGTTTCTTTAAAATGTGTTCTAATATTTATAAAAAAAATTGTCATGTGCCAATTTAGCATACATTTAACTATTTCCTCTTTATAACATAGGATGGCATATTCTAGATAAAGTAGAAAGGTTTATAAAACATCGAAATAGCTTTGTCTACGTTTCCATACCACAAACTGTAAACCTATTGCTTTTCATTTTACTACATGTCTCTAACCAAAGCAACTTCATTATGATTTATATTCACTATATTGTAGAGAGTGATTTTTTAGTGTATCCGAATTTCCGCCAAGGGTCGCTCATAAACGAACTGTGAGTTTGTACACAAATTTGTAAATCTGTGCCTCAATAGTCTGGCAAATCATCATGGAACATTTAACATCAGGGCATCGTTTGCAAATTGCCGAAATTTGTTATCAAAATCGGTATTCCGTCCACCAAACTTATAGAGCACTTCGTGAATTTGAACTTAATGATGTATTCTCCGAATTATTGACATATTCCGAACGTATTTCACGCTGCTCGATATTAAAACAAATAGTAACAGTAGCGCGAAATTAAAGACAAAAAAGTGTGCATTCCGAAGAAAATACCACCGCTGTTGCTGGCAGTGTGGATGAAGATCCGAATTTATCAACTCGTTGCCGTTTACAGGAAGTTTCGACTACGTAGAATTACGTAGACACTACGTAGACACTACGTAGTACTACGTAGATTATTTAATTCCCAATTTGAATTGTATTGATCTGGACGAGATGTGGTTGCAACAGGAGGTGTGGTTCCTAGTTCATAACTCGGACAATTGCGAACATTGCTTAAAAAAGTGTTCGGAAATTGGATTGATAGAATGCGCTTTGTCAGAAGTAGCCGCGGTTGACATTTGTCCGAAATTGTTTTCAAACGTTATTTTCACTAAATGTTATTTCATATAAAATAAATCGTTTCAAGACATCTAAATTGGTTGTTGGTTTATTTGAATTTAAAATTCGGATGAATTAAATAAATCACCCTATATATACATCAACGTCGTCAACACCCAATCATTTAAATAGTACAGTGGCGGCTCGTGAGGGAGGGCGTTGGGGTCCCGCCCCTCCAGCATTTATCACAATAAACAATTTTTCAGAGCAAAACATCATATTTAATTTCCGTTCACTTTCTTTCCATTAAATCATTTTCCTGGTTCACCTCCTGTATATGTTTGCAATAGCCTGAAAATTAAATAGGAGGAAGGGGAAAGTGACAAAAAATCTCAGCAGCGCTTTTGTCTTCTACGCCCTTCCGCTTTAAAAACCCACGAGCCGCCACCGAAATAGTCGTATAATCAAAAAACACAAACGATTTTTTTCAGGATACCTTGTATGCGTCCCAAATATGTATGTATGCGTCCCAAATTCGTGAACAATTTTGAGGTTTTCCAAATTTTCTAAAAATTATTTAAATGGTTTGCCGTCAACTTATCAATACACGAACCTTTTGTTTACTTTGGAAAATGTTTTTTCTCGTTGATGGGGCGTGCCCTGTTCAGCAAATATTTTTCGGAAATGAAAATTTCTTTGAAATGTTTTAGTGAAAAATGTAAATATTTAACCAGTTGGAAGTTACACGGATGTACTTTATTGAAAAAAAAAATGTTGTTTAGTTTTCCGTATATAGACGAGGTAGTGATTTCATATTCCATACAAAACGACTTTTTTCCAATTTTATTATTTCTTTCTCATTCCTAATTTATTTAATATCTCAGTTTGTATATTCTTAATAATATGATTTTTTACTGTGGTTTATGGTATGTCCTATTTTCTATTGCCCCTTTGACATTTACTATACAGCTCATTTGTAATCCTACCATGTTATCCTTAGTTCACTTCGTTCTGGAAAATATGATATTGGGGCTCCCTTCTTCGGTTCCTTTTTCAAATTTGACACATTTGTGATATACATATATTTCCTTTTGGACCATAGTTATGATATGTTTATACTTCATAAAACATAAAAACACGGGATTTTCTGCGTGCTATTTACACTAACTAAATAATATGCTTCATTTACCTCCGTTTGCATTTCTTAATGGGTAAAGTTAATTTAATTTTATAATAAAACGCAAAGTATTTATTCATCCAAATTTATATTATCTCCTTTAAAGTAATCCCATATCATTGCAATACATCTATTTTGGTTTTCGAAACAATTTGTTTACTCGGTTTTTTATTCATTAGCAAAAAATTGATTGCTCAGAATGAGATCGTTAATTTTTCTATTTTTCTCATGGGTTAACGTGGAAGGCATTCCTAAACGAGCTTCTTTACCCTCTCTAAAGTCTTTATATCACTTGTAAATTTTTTTGACACAGCTTTATCACCATATTTAACATGTTTAATATATCGGCACAAGAATTTTCGTTCTTTCTTACAAAATTCAAGGCAAATTCTCTGCTGGTTAAATTTATTCATTTTAAAAAATAATTCACAAGTTATTCCCTACATTGCTAAGTTAAATAGTTTATGCTAACTAATATTGACATTAAATATTTAGTGCATATGTATACATAGCGTAAACTATACAGACACAATATTTATATATATATATATATATATATATATATATATATATATATATATATATATATATATATATATAAATATTTAGAAAAAACTTTATTTATTAATTAAGGAAATTAACTAAGGTTTCACAATGTACTATATTTTACTCTTTACGAAATGACACTATACACTACAGACTAGGCGATTATACAATGGTGTTCGTTCTAACACTTGAAATACAAAGTTAAAAGACTGAAAAAAAAATACGTCGCTCGGTAATTCGGCATGAAATAACATGTACAATTTATTATGAAACTTTATAATGATAATGATCTTAAAATGATCTTGATCGGTGAAATATTTTCATATCTGGAGCAATAAGGCGTTTTGTCACATAAATGGATTCGTAAGCAAACAATAGTGTATATAGGAATAATCCTAATCCAAGACACTATATATATATATATATATATATATATATATATATATATATATATATATATATATATATATATATATATCATCATCATCATCATCATCAGCCCGTATCGATCCACTGCAGGATGAAGGCCTCTTCAGCATGCTTCCAACCTTCACCGTCCTGGGCTTTCCTCTGCCACTCGGGTCCAATATACTTAACGATGTCATCAGTCCATCGTGCTTTCGGTCTTCTTCGCCGACGTTTGCGATCAAGCGGTATCCACTCCAGGATTGCCTTGGTCCATCTGTCGTCCCATCGCCTCGCTACATGGCCCGCCCATCTCCATTTCAACTGCTTTACCCTTCCCATGATGTCACAGACTTTTGTTTGTTCCCTGATCTATATATATATATATATATATATATATATATATATATACTATATATATATAGATATATACTATACTATATATATATATATACATATACATATATATATATATATATACATATATATATATATATATATATATATACATATATATATATATATATATATATATATATATATATATATATATATATATATATATATATATATATATATATATCCATCAATCCGTATATTTTCGAAGGTCATTGGGAAATTAGTGCCTTTTTCCTTTTCTTTGGATGTTTTCTATATTTTGTTGGGAAATAATAGCTAACCTAGAATTCGACGACGATTGATTGAATGGCTTACGGAAACTCCACTCTCTTAATCATACCATTAACACGAACATTTCGGCTACTGCTTAACACTATAATTTTCATAATACTCGTTACTACTTTTGTGTTCTTGAAGGTCACTATTAAATACCATTGCAAATATGAGATTCTGCCAGACTTAGATGTGAAATTTTCAACGAATCAAAAAATATTCAATGAATTTTCGTCATTAGTTTTTGTTTTTTATCTTCCTAATTTTGGACGACTTTTAATGCTGCCTGTATCATTGAATTTTTTCACCCATTTTGAAACTATTAACTTAACAGTGGTTTTCATTTGCATGTACTTCATTAAATACTCGTCAAACTTCAGTATAAGTGCGGTCACCGTATCCAACAATTTGACGAAGAGTTGTCAAGTGTCATCGAATGGTTCATCTGTCAATCAAATAGTCCATTGTTTCATAGCCTACTAAATAAAAATTATATTTACCCTAAAACAAAACACCTTTTAGCCATTTTTAAATATCTATATTGAACAAAAATAAACACAATATTTACCTGGTTAAATTCAGAAAAAATACTCTTTCCGACAATGCTGAATTCGAGTACTGTTGTCGTTTAAAAAAAAAATAAGTTGGCCATAGATTTCAAATATGCAAATATACTGAAGCTTTGATAAAACTTCAATTTTAAACTGAAGGTTTGATAAAATGTCATATTTCATTTAAAAAAATTTAGAAAATTAATTTTTAAATAAGATATAGTCGGGTTGTTCTGAGGATGGTTTATAAATAAACCGAAACGTTAACAGAATAATAAAAAAATATATAATTTATTAAATATACCGAAAATTGCAAAAAAAATAATTATGTACATATATATATATATATATATATATATATATATATATATATATATATATATATATATATATAAATATATATATATATATATAAAGCATAAATGCATATCTAAAAACACAAAACTGAGACATTACAAAACAGTTATTAAGCCAGAATGTCTATATGGGGCAGAAACGCTCATTTTGAATAGAAAGAGAGACATCCAGGACATTGAAAAGAAGGAAAGAAAAATCATAAGAAAAATCTTAGGCCCGAAACAAATAAATAGCACAACATACCGACTTCGAGAAAACCAAGAAATCAAACAATACACAGATATACATAGCGATATGAGAAAAAGAAGAAAAAGAAGTTTTACGGACACATAAAACGGATGAATCCGAGTAGACTAACTAGACAAATAGTCGAATTTTATGAAAATAGGAGTAGAGCTAAAGTAGAAATAATTAAATGGATCGCTGCAATTAAAAAGGACCTAAAATCAGCAAATATTACATAAAGTGAAATTCAGGATAGAGGCTGTTTCAGATACAACATTAACGTTTGGAAGGTTGGCCAGAGAGAAAAATGTAGAAATACTGAAACAACTTGATCTGACGAAAGGAAGGAAGCTCATAGCGAAAGAATGAAATTAGTATAATAATAATAATATATATATATATATATATATATATATATATATATATATATATATATATATATATATATATATATATATATATATATATGTATATATATATATATATATATATATATATATATAGATATACATATACATATACATATACATATACATATACATATACATATACATATACATATACATATACATATACATATACATATACATATACATATACATATACATATACATATACATATACATATACATATACATATACATATACATATACAACAGGTAACACTTAGTTTTATATTGTCTTTATTAAGGATGTTATATTTATTAACTAAGTATAGACGTCAGTCCGTGTAACCCTAAAAGGTGATACTAATTAATAACTACCATTTAAGGGCCTAGTCTACTAGTCTATATATTTAGGTTTACGGCATTTCGAAGGTTTCCTTTTCTATTTAGCATCGTCAATAAAACTGAAATAAAAACTTACTAATTACTGAATTATTGATATGTTACAAATAATATTGGGAATGACGGTATGACGAAATACACATTAGATACAACATTAGATATTAAACCGAAAATCGTATATATTCTGGGAAAACAAGAAACATTGTTTATAACCTAAACATTTTCCTAAAATATGAAATATATTTTATCTTCAGATATGTTATAGGAATGGCCATACTCTTCAAATGTTTGTAAGGAAAATTGAGCGACGAAGTCACTTAGACATCAGTGATGTGAACAAATTGATGTATTTTCATGTAAAATAAAATTTTGTTTGTACAATAGTATATTTTGTCTTATATTTTTTATAATATGTAAACAGCGAATCGACGATTCATAAATGTTTCAAGTTAATTGCTAAATTAATTGTTGGGTTTAAATTATTGATTGCCTATGTTAGTTGCAGACAATGTGTTTTATGGTAGAATACGAATTGCTACGAAGTAACAAAGCAACCACAAGGAGGATGTGATAACTCAATGGCAGTTTTCCTTATGAGTATGATAATTGCCAATTATTTTTATAAATATTGTTTGAGGATTATTTTGTTTATTTAATATTTAAAATTTAATTAATTTTTGATCCTTTGCCTTTAGTTTTTTATTATTTTCATAATGTTATTTAATTTTATTATCATTACAAGAATTTTAGAAGAGACTAAAGAAACTACTAGTGAATCATTTATATCAACTTTTTGAAGATGTGTTGATAGGCCCTTTGTATTTTTGTCAGCTTATATACCTCTATTTTCTAGATTATTTATAAATTCACTTAAGCCGCAGTCATCGGTAGTCTCATAATCTCACTTTTGGATTGTGCTTCACCTTCAGTATCTCGAAAGCGTACCGACTGGCACCTTATATAGGATACTGTTGTGTGTTCGTCACAACTTAAATGAAAATATCCTTAATTCACATCAACTTAAATGAAAATGCGCTTCATTAGTAAATATAAAAAAAATTACAGAACGTATATGTACATAGTAAAACTGAACAAAATTGTAGGCGTTATTTCGTACAGCTTTTTTGTTTTTTTTTTGTTTTATTTGTACTGTTTTTACAAATTTCATTAAAAATAGGATAAAGTTAATAGTTGCTTTCGTTGGAAAATCAAATATTATAATATTTATATTATCTGAAATAAAACTAATACTATATGAACATAAGACGGATATTAATCCAGTACAGTACAAAGGGTTCATCATAAATTAACTAGATTATAATGTTAGACAGAATTAACATCTGTTACCGAAATACATCTTAACTACAGAATGATTAAATCTAGCCAAAATGCTGTAGAGCTTAAAACGGAGTAATATTAGGCTCTGTTATAAACCACATTCTCTCAAACATAATTGAGCAGAGTTCACGGACGGTTCGCTGAACGCTTATAATCCTGCCGCAAACTATTCGTTACTTGATTTGTTAACTTGTTACTCAGGAAAATTTTTTCACCAATGTTTTTTCTTACCCTTCTTAGCAAAATTATATCACATACAGATTGAAGAATGTATGATACTTAAATAGACATATCTCAATTTTATGCTGTCTATAAACATTCACGTTATTAAGAATATTTCGAAATGTATAATATATAGAATAATTTAATAAAAAGAATCTCTGAAAAATAAATAAATAGCACAATTAAATTATTATTCCTGGCAGTTACATTAATTTTACGTACTTAACAATTACAAAAATCAATTAAAATCTGAATATAACTACATAAAAAGTGTGGCACAGAGAGAATTAACGGTTTTGAAGTGGGTAGTAGTTGGAAAGGGAGAAGTTGGTGAGCGCCACATAGCAACTGTGAATAGTTCAGAGAGTTTTTTCATTGCCTCCATTACTGGAGTATCGCGTTTTTGCCACTAAACAATTTTTTTAGATATAAGAATTCTGTTATTTCTGTACGATATCTTTTCACTTGACGGTTCAAAATCTTATGAGATGAACTGACCCCTGATCTTAAGGCAATATTCCGAAGGGTTAAATTCATTTAAACAAATGCATAAAGAGCAAATCAAATGATCATCCCCATACCGTTTGGACTCCAAATTATGATGAGATAATGAAAAGGTTTGTTCTATGATACTCGGCACTCCATTAGACGTTGCTAATGCTCTAACTTTTGGTTTGTCTTGTCGCCCCCTAGAGTGCATCTTTCACGGTTAATAAAAGTTTCATCCGTTTAAGATTCATCAAAAGCTGCTTCAAGATGATTTTATCCAATTACCCTTAAATGAATGATTGAAATTATTGATTTGATGATGAAGAGTATTTTTGAATGGTTATGTCTAGAGACCGGACCCATTCTCTTGACCTAAAATTTAGTGATGATGCATATTTTCGCATAATACAATATTTTTCGGTGGGGTAGTTAATGAATGAAATCTTACGTTGTATTCGTACACGAGAATTAAAAACCTTGAAACACAAGGTTTGGCGTTGACTGAATCTATTCAGTCAATGAATAAAATCTGCCAATTGAACCAAAACCGGAGGTATTCCCGCGTAAACTTAAAGAAAAGTTTGAAAACATTTTAAACAATAACCCAAGCTATGAACCTTTGTGTCAAACTGATTGTTTTATTAATTGGACAGGTGAACTTTTGCCAGAAACAATACGTGTTAACATAACACTAAAATTAAAATACTCCCTAGTTACCTCAGTGGATGTGGAACGGATGTTTCACTTATAAAAATATTTTGAGTGATCGAAAACACTTACTACCGAGCATTTGGACCAGTACCTGATTGTTTACAATACACAAATAATTGTTAATTTCCGTCAATGTTATTCAACAACTTAGTAATGTTATGCCGATTTTGAAATAAAAAATCCAAAAATTACTATTTTGTTATTAATGTTGTATATTTTGACACTTTTCATGCATATTTTAAGCATTTTTCATGCATATTTGCATACATATCTCCTTTTATGTTTGCATATAATGCCTTTTATGTTGCATATAATCCGGTCTCTAGACTTAGAAATTAGAAACACATTATAGGCAAATATGTCAGAGCAAATTAACATAAATGTCAAGATGCCAATCTCAATATCTAGTTCTACTACTATTCAGCGAGACGAACCAGAATATATTTCTCACACCGCAATGGTACAGTGTTCCCACAAAATATTACAGTTCTCAAAATTGGAATGTCTCTATATTAGAATTTCAAATACATATACGAGGGTTGCTATTTATGTAGCAAGAATAATAAATCTCAACAAATAATTGTCATTGAAAATGGTTTTATTGTTTTTCAAAATATTTTCTGATACGATCGATACACTTTTGCATACGTTTGAACCAACTTTCATAACACTTTTTCTCATTCCGATTGAGGTATCTCCAAAATATGCAACTCATCAACCGCTTCTTTTGGCGTCGAAAATCGTTGACCACTGGTACACGTACCGGTCCACTTACGGGAATAAAAAAAAATCAGTCGATGTCAAATCGAAACTGTACGGCGGATGACCCATCAATTCGATGTTTGGACAGATTAAATATTGAGTTGATTGGTCCGATGTGTGAAAGCTTGCATTGTCATGGTGAATAATGATCCTGCGTCGTTGGTTGTTTTTTTCTTATTTCTTCAGAAACGTCTGGCAACAAAGGGCAGTGTACCATTCAGAATTGGCCATACTGTGATTCTCTAGTGTCCTATTTATTAAAAAAAAAAAACAGGCAAGCATTTCATTGTACCTTTTCAAGTGCTTCTTGCGCGAACAACTTTTATTAGGTTTGGATCATTTTGAATGACCCAGACAGTCCACTGCTGTTTACTTTCGAGCTCATACACATAGATTCAAGATTCGTCACCTGTGTCGATTTTATACACAGCTTTTGACGCACCACGATTTCATATTTTTCGCATTTCTTTGCATCAATCGACATGAGCCTTTTTTGGGCGATTGCCAAATTATGCGAAATCCAACGCGCACAAATATTTTTCACATCAAAATATTCATGTCAAATCTTGCGTATGTTTATCATACTGGGATGCCTCAATCTCACGCGGTATGTAATGTGACGATCTAGCTTTATCAGTTCGCACACAGAATAATTGTTGCTTCTTTAAATTCGTCCGAGTGAACGACGGCTACGATTAAATTCACTAAACCAGTTATATAGTGGTTTTAGATGGTGCTTCATCTCCAAAAGTTGAAGTGAGCTGATCGATGCACTGTTGTTTTATGCACTGCTCGATATTAAAATAAAAACAAGACAAAAACTATGCGTTCGGAAGAAAATATCGTCGCTCTTGCTGACAGTGTTCATGAAGATCCAAATTTATCAATTGGTCGCCGTTTGCACATGTTGAACGTTGTTATTGGACTATGTGAATTATTTAATTCCGAATTTGAATGGTATTGATCTGGAGATGTGTTTCCAACAGGACGGCTCCACTTGTCATACAGCCAACACAACAATGAATTTGTTGAGAAAACAATTCGATGAGAAAATTATTTCGAGGAACCGAGATGTTAATTAGCCATCAATGTGATTTAACGCTCAGATTATTTTCTTTGGGATATGTTAAATGTTTGGTCTATGCCGATAAATCGACCGCTTTTCCATTGGTGTCTTATGTCCGCAATTGTCCGAGGATGTATATATACAGGATCGCGTGATAAATGTGAAAAATAATTCACCAGTAAAACCTTTAATAACGAATGACCTGAAAGAGTTGTGGAGGCAGTAAGGTTTTATGTTGCCATAACTGCCATGACTTTTAATTGTAATATACTTTTGAATGTAATAACTTGTGTTGTTGTTTTGATTATGATAGACCTAGGTTTCGTCGATCATCAAAAATATATTCACCACGTTCTCCATGGCATCATGAATCAAAATAATGGCGCTATTCTTAAAAGTGAACATGTACAGTTAATAATGTAACGCAACGACAACTTTCTATTTACAAGCTTTATAGGATAAATTTTGGATATTACTTTACATTGTATTATATTCCTGGTTACTAATACGGTATTCAAAAGGCGCGTCTAGAGATTGAAAACAACTTATTTGATATTTAGTGGCAAATTTGCGATAGCTCAATATTAATTAATCAGTATTATGTTTGTTAATTACCCAGTGGTAATTAACAAACACGAAAACGCTTGACTCACCCACCAATAAACTTTCATGCTCATAATACCTCAAAGATTTTGGGTTATAAAAATTGACTTCCAATTTTAAATCTATTATAAATTTTGTAATATAAACACTAATAAGTACATGAATTCAAAATAAAATTGTGGACTCACTATATTTATCATGGGGAAATAAATTTTATTTATTTATTTATATATTAACCGTTATTATTAGCCATCTCTTGTCAACATTTTACTAAATCCATTTTTCCCCGTTCCTTAAAAGAAAGAAAAAATATTAAAACTCTCCTATTCAGAATTTTCCGGTTCAGAGAATTTCCTCCGGGTAGATAATGACTTATGGGATCTGGCGTTGTCATCATGAAATGTGACGCTGTTGGATTCCGCCAATTCTGAATAATTTGTGCTGATTATTTGGCCCAATTTCGTTAGTTACGAATATTATATGGTCGAATCCATTATTCTGTTTCACGTTAGCACTTTAAAACAAATTTTACCTTTTTGGCCTCATATTATGAAAACTATAACGACAACCCTTTGTCGGTAACTAGCATGGAAAACAAGGGAAATTTATCCGTGCCCCACAGAATACTCTCCATTCCTTTACCGCCACTAGAACGTCAGTAAGTGTCTCTCGAGACCGATTTCTGTCCCTAAGCCGTCAAAAGTCGGATTCGCCACAGGATGGCGTGAGCTGCTTTTAATTGCAGCCTACATCCAATAACGCTGATGTATATGGTCATACCATTTGTCATTCTCTTACCTGCTTTCTGAACGTTCAGCTCATGCGCGACTGCTGGCAACTTAAGACCAGAAACCGGTCTTGCGAGACACTTGTTAATATCTTAGTGATGGCTGAAGAAATGGGCAATATTCTGTGTAGCACGGATAAATTTTCCTTGGTTTTGAATATTTTGATATACACTTATTTTAGCCAAGTTTAATGTTCCATAGTTTTGTCCAAGTATTAACTTTATTAAGAGCTTCTTACAGTTTTCTATCAGTTCGGTTGATTATTCATTTCTTTTCACCGCCAAAACACCATATTATACCAAAAGATGGTACACAGCAGGAGTAATGGTATACACCAGCAATTCACTTCTGGCTCATAATAACATAATATAGCTTCAATCCTCAATAAAATTTAAGAAATTCAGGAAATGGACAATATATAACGGGAGCACGAATGCATTTTCCTTGTTTTTGAATATCTTTAATATTCTCCATGGACCCACTACGCAACGTGTCATACAGGCAGGGCCTTGGCCGAGTCACGCTCGGTTTCGTGCAGTCTGACTGTGATTACAGCAAACATCCGACAACACTATGGTCGTAACCTTGGACATTTCTTCAGTTGCTTTCCGAACGTTTAACTCGAGTCCGACTGATCATGGCTTAAGGCCAGAAACCGATCTCAGAATACACATGCTGACGTTTCGGTCGCTGTTGAAGGAATGGTTTCCTTGTTTTTGAATATTTTCAATACAAATTAGACTTGGTGTCGAGCGACTTGGTGTCATTATTTTTATAGGGACTACGCTTTACATTTAAAAGTACGCAAGTAAAAATAAGTAGTAACTCTTCTGACAAATTAAATTATTTGATATTTGCCATAATGTTTGCACAGCTCAGGGCAATATAGAATATTGTAAATGAGTAACTCGCATTCTTCAGACATCTTCTATGGATAAACTAACAGTAAACTGGGCTGAACTGTACATTGAAAGGAATTAGCTATGATCCAGCTATCTTGTCGTATTCCAAAAAAATGTCGAGTCAGGATATGTCCTACTTGCAAATATAAACACATGTATTGTATAACCTAATATATTTATGTAACACATATATGAGTTAGTTGATCTATTTCAGGCAAAACAGTTCCTCTTTAGATCTCGCTAGCTATTCGCTAGCATCGCGTCAATGCTTCTATTGGAACCTTCTGTGTGAAGCACTAAACTCGAAGATATTTACCACTAAACACCAAATCACTTTTTCAAACTTCTCGACGCACGTTTCACTAACCATGTTGGCATAATCAGGAGATGATTGAATCTAATTCTAAAACTAGCCTATGTTCTATTTAATCCATAACCCTACCTAATGAAGCGTGTAAAACTCATGAACCGTGAAGTTTACCGAGCCTTACATTAATAATTGAAAAAGTTGACTGAACGAAACAGGTTCTTTATCCCGGTTCATGATTTTCTTACATTTTTCTATTTAAATGATTTCATATGCATCCAAAGCCCTATTGTTATTTACACTTTTTACCAGTCTTAAATTCCTAATATCTATATTGCAGTCATGTTCGATTGCATGTTGGACAACACAAAGTTTTTCATTTTTCCCAACTCAAGGGGGGGCAATGTGTTCTTTAAATCACGTTATACACACGTTAAATCACAATATACCTTCGATCACAATCTGGACAAATAATTTCGTATATCCCCAACTGTTTGTGTTCTCTATCTAGTTTATCTATTTGATATTTTGAATTACCCATGACTTCTCTTAATTTATTATATGGTTTGTACACAACTTTAATGTCCACTTTTTTTTTATTTTGTCTAGGCCTCGTGCTAATTGGGCATCAAATAGTATTACCATGAATTTATTTTTGTTCTGATCCATCGGAAAAGTCGAAGATTCTTTCAATAATTTTCTAAACTTATGCTTTCTAATTAATTTATCTACAATGTTCTCATTATAACATTAAATGTTATAATTCTCATCATTAGTTAAATTATCTCCTGATGATGCTGACATGGTTAGCGAAACGTGCGTCGAGAAGTTTCAAAAAGTGATTTGGTGTTTAATGATAAATCTCTTCCAGTTTAGTCAAAAACAGTCTTTCAAAGGCGGTTTTTTTAATAGTTCAATAAAACATAGAATTTGTGTTAATTTCGAAGAAGTCTTGTTGATAATTGAAACATGGTATATATTTAAACACGGAAGACAATATCTGCCAAATGGCCACCTCTTACAGCTCCACAGACGCCCACTCTTTTGTCAAAATTTTGGATGTCATTTAGCATGCCGGTGGCTATATCTTACCAATGAGTCGAATTGGAACCACAACCACAACTGGTGAGCTAGATAATAGAGGTGATAGATTGGTTGATTTTGCTGAAGGACAAGAACTATATATTATAAATTCGTTCTATAAGTAAAATATCACCAGAAAATAGACTTGGAAATGTCCATCTGGGCTCACAAATAAAATTGACTACATCATGACCAACGATAAAACAATATTTACCAATTGTACTGTCCTTAACAATTTTAATGTTGGAAGTGACCACCGAATGGTACGAGCAAAAGTTAGGATTCACTGTCGAAGAGAACGAGAAAGAATGGTAAGATCAAAGAAGGGCAAAGTAGATTCTGGGAAACTGCTGGAGAGAGGAAGTGATTTTGATATTGCTTTGTCAAACCGTTTTACTGTGTTACAAGATCCGGAGGAAGTGGAACTATCAGTTCAATATGAAGAAATCGCCAAGAATGTGCTTCAAACGGCTGCTTCAATAGCACCAGCAGAAAAATGTCTCAAACAGACAAAAATCTCCAGTGAGACCATTGATTTAATGAAGAAACGGCAGGCAATGAGAAATGCAGGTAGTCCATTTAGCAGGGTCGAGTACACTGAGCTCTGCAAAACTATAAGAAAGCGTATCAGAGAGGACACGCGCCGATTCAACATGCAGCTAGTGCAAAAAACTTTGGAAAAAAACAAAGGAATTAACAAGGTTAAACAGAAGCTGAGAAACAAAAGAACGCAAATATGTGCCTTAAGGCGTGAGGATGGCTCAGTATGCAAGGTGCGTACGGTAATGTTAGAGGTCGTCAAAAAATTTTATTCCCAGTTATATGAAGATCAGAACCAATCAAAGGCAACAATACCCACAGTAGAACAAACGCCAGATATTCTAGTGGATGAAGTAACATATGCTATAGAATCGATGAAAAACGCCAAGGCTGTAGGAATGGATAGTGTAACTATTGAAATGCTAAAAGCTGGTGGTCGGGCATTACATAAAACACTGGCAAAATTATATTCAAAATGCCTCAAAGAACAAAAAGTACCTGACTTATGGAAAATGTAGGAGTGATCCTTTTACTTAAAAAGGGAGCACAGGAAGATTTAAAGAACTGCCGTCCAATAAGCCTCCTATCAGTAATGTACAAAGTTTTCACTAAGATAATTTTTGAAATAATATTAAAACAATTTAATGACGTACGACCAAGAGAACAAGCAGGATTCAGAGCGGATTCAGTACAATGGATCCCATCCAGGTTGTACAGCAGGCCATAGAAAAGCACTACGAATACATCATGCCACTGTGCTTGGCTTTTATCGACTACAAAAAAGCATTTTACTCCATCTCAAAGCATGCAATAATAGATTCAGCGCTTAGCCAAGGGGTAGATAAAGCATATGTAAACCTATTACGATCGATATATGATCGAGCTACAGCCACAATTCACCTTGATGATCTTGAAGTGGGAATTAATGTAGAATGTACGGCAGGGTGATGCAATATCGCCTATTTTTTCTCGGCTGGCCTTGAACAAGTATTCCGTAAAGTTGATTGGGAACAGGATGGTGTAAAGATGAATAGTGCAAACTTAAACTATCTTAGATTTGCAGATGATATCGTTCTCCTTTCACAAGGCCCAGAGGAGCTGCAAAGACGCATACAAGAACTGCAAAGGGCTGGCGAACCATTTGGTTTGAAAATAATCCTGAAAAAGAGTCAAGTTATGTTCAATAACTTCACTCAGGACAGAAAAATTTCAGTTTTAGGAAGGGATTTGGAGATTGTGGACAGCTTTATATATCTTGATTTCAATAGAAGGGAATACCGCCCGGGAAGTGGAACGGCGTGTTAAATGTGGCTGGCAGGCATTTGGCAGGCTCAACATTGTGAAAAGTCTCCGATTAGTGCGTTCTACTCGTTATGACATACGAAAGTGAAACCTGGACACTCACATCCCAATCAATTAAAAAACTTCGGATAGCACAGAGGAAAATGGAAAGATATATGCTTGGTATTACAAGAGGAGACAGAAAGTCCTGCGCATGGATGGAACAAACGAAAGTCTGTGAGATCATTAGAAGAGTAAAGCGATTGAAATAGAGATGGGAAGTCCATATAGCGAGACGATGAGATGACAGATGGACCAAGGCAATTCTGGAGTGGATACCGCTTGATCGCAAACGTCCGCGAAGAAGACCGAAAGCACGATGGATTGATGACAAGTATATTGGACCAGAGTGGCAGAGGAAAGCCCAGGACCGTGAAAGTTGAAAACATGCTGAAGAGGCCTTCATACTGCAGTGGATCGACACGGGCTGATGATGATTAGTTATCACAGTTCACAGTTATAGCTTCACCAGCATAAATAGCTACAATTACACCTCTTACGCCAATTACACCTCCTGGTCATAATGCACACTAAACAGTGACTCATTTAGGACGTAAAGGTTTCCCATGAATCAATCGTAAATTGTCCTCACCCCAAATGCGGTAATTTTGTTTATTAACATAACCACCAATTTCAAAATATGCTTCATCTAAAAAGATGATTATTTGAAGAAAATTATCCGTTTGTTCTATGATCCAATTGACAGATGCACGATGTTTTGAATGATCCAGTGGTTTTAGTTCCTGTGTAATTTGAACCTTATATGGTTATGGATTCACTGAGTCCAAATTATTGTGAACGTCAATTAATGGAAATTTCTGGGTCTTCAGCAGCACTTTCCCGAACCAGTCATCAATATGCTTTTGTGAACGACCACTACGACTATATATTGCTCCTCTTTTATCTTCCATTGAATCAGTTTCTTGATATTTGTGAACAATTCGATTGATAGTGCTTTCAAATACATGATTGTGAAAACCGTACATATCATGTAATTTTCAAAAAAAAATTCACTGAACGCCTATTTTCATAAAATAATTCAGCAATTTTAATGCTTTGTTGTATTATGTATGACTCCATTTTTATAAATGTCACACGTTACACTTCTGAAATGAGACTAGACCTAGACAAATTCAGAACGCCATCTATGTATTATTCAAGAATTAAAAAAAAACGGTCAATTTAAAAGACCCGTTATTTATAAAAACTTCATCCACTTTATTCAAGTCAATATTGTCAATTATAACTTTCTCTCTAACAGCACCCACTATATAGTACTCTCCTTTCACCCTCCATTACTCTCTGTGCATGAATGATTCTTCATCTTCACTCTTCGCCTTCATATAGATTTTTTTCGGATGTCGTTGTATTAAGTATTGGTTCATATTTCCGGATATAAATTATGTTCTCATTTATCCTTATATAAATATGTTACGTTTTTCCTTTATGAATAAATATTTTATAATATACTTGAAGAGAGTAAAGATCTTTTAACATTTTATTTATGGTTGAAAATTGATTTAGAATGCAGCAGGAAAATTTTCAACTTGAAAAGCTGTGAATTATTATTTTTATGAATTTTTATCCAGCGATACCAACAACGCAAGTTGGCATTTATCGTTCTCGGTATAGCTGTAGTCAAATATTTTACTCCTGTCTGCCCCCAGAATCCCTGCAGAAATAAGTTTAAATCAAAAATTTTGCAAATATAGTTTTAACACAAACATCCAACATTGACATTATGAATTTTTTGTTTGGATATATATGTATATATGCACCTACAAACAATACTATATACAAATAATAAAATAAAAATACAAAAATGCAGTTATCAACCAATTCATTTTAGAATGTATTAGCATATAAACTTTATGTCTACTCTCAATAATTTAACCCCAAATCCATTAATCGATTCGTTTTAAGAAATAGGTTGGGTGTACCAAAATCATCCTCATAAATCATTAGTTTGTGAAACCGTTGTGTAGGCTGGATAAGAATTATTGGGGACCTTTTGACAATAGGATGCCTTTAGCATATTTATCCCCTCAGCTGTTAAAGGGGAGTGGAGTCTGTTTTTGATACGTCTGGAATTGTTTCCAACAGAAGAGGATTTCTCTACTACTAAAGACTGACCTAGATATTTTGAATAAATTCCTATAAAAACCAATAAGTGTAAAACTTCAAAATATAACATTTGAAAAGTATTAAACAATATTTGTACCTCTTTACTTAAAATATTAAATTGAAGTTGTGTTATTCAATTTCAGTTTTAAATTTAATTAAAGGACAGTCTTTAAAATTTTTCAAGATTATACAGTATTTACAGATTTATTATTTATAATATATAATATATTATTAGTAATATCATTTATAAGTAGTAATATATATATAATATATATATATATATATATATATATATATATATATATATATATATATATATATATATATATATATATATATATATATATAGGATTTCAGTGGAGGGTGATACCGCCCGGGAAGTGGAACGGCGCGTTAAGTGTGGCTGGCAGGTATTTAGCAGGCTCAACATGGTGTTTAAGAACAAACTCTCACTTTGTCTGAAAAAAAAAGTTTTTGATCAGTGCGTGCTGCCTGTTTTGACATACAGAAGTGAAACATGAATACTCACATCATAATCAATTCAAAGACTTCGGGTAGCACAGAGGGGAATGGAAAGGTGTATGATTGGCATTACAAAGCGGGACAGCAAGACTTGCACATGGATCAGAGAACAGACTATAAGCGAGGCGATGTGACGGCAGATGGAGCAAAGCAATCGTGGGATGGATACCGCTTGATCATAACCATCCACCAAGAAGACCTAAAACACGATGGATCGATACATCATCAAGTAAATTGGACGCGAATGGCAAGAGAGAGCTCAGGATCACGCGAGTTGGAAGCATGCCTAGGAGGCTTTAATTCTGCGGTGGATCGACAATGGCTGAGTGATGATGATTAGTAAAATATAATCTATACGGACCACACTACTTCTTGAATTCATAATTTACCCTTTCTATTTGGTTTTCGAAAAAAGTCAGGTTTCGCCACTAAAACACATGGTGAATAGGCGTCGGAGCCCGCGTGGGCAGCAGAATTTTCAAGTTTTTTGAGAATAAAAAAGTTGAGAGTAAAACAAAATAGGAGGTGGTATTTACAATTCTCACGTTATTTTGAAAATAAGAAATATACGACAGAGAAAGTTCAACAAACTGAATATCTGGGAGTAACAGTAATATGTAAAGGAAATGAAGAGATGGAAATGGAGAAACGACTAGCGAAAGGAAGCAAAGTCGCAAGACTGTTTTCAAAGATTTTCAGAGCAAAGAACATAACAAGGGCAGCAAAAGTAAGAGTGTATCAAACAATAGCAAGACCCATACGTACCAAGTTACCTATACGTACCAGATATGGACAATGACCAAAAAGGAGGAAAGTAAACTGGACGTCTGGGAACGTAAAATATTAAGGACAATTTTTGGAGAAATGAAAGTGCAGAACGAATTTATAAGAAGAACAAATAGTTGAGAAACAAACAGTTGACTGTAAAGGGTAAAAAATTAACACAGAACTATAGGTCGATCAACTTATTGCCTACAATAAACAAGATCGTGGAAAGAGTAGTTCTGAGATGATTCGAGAAGGTGCTGGAAGATAATAGCATCCTTTCATCCGAGTAATTCGGATTCAGGAAAAGCTACTCGGCTGAAGATCAACTTCTGAATTCGACTGACTACATTGCAGAAGGAATAATAAAAAGACATGGAACGGCAACGTCCTATTCGATGTCGAAAGATCTTTCGTATGGCACGATGGGCTAATCTACAAGTAATAGTGATAGGTTTTCCTGAGTGGATAACCGACTCGTTAACTCGTACCTAAGAGGCAGAAGTTTCTCCGTTAAAATAGGCGACGTCAGATCAGCAAAAAGATTCATGGAGGCTAGCGCACATCTCTACAATATATTCACTAGTGATATTTCGAGGAGGAATAACACCAAGATAGCTATATATGCTTACGATACAGCCATTATGGCGAGATCCATGCAACCAAACTATGTCGTCGGATGCGTTCAGGAATATCTGAACGATCTGAGGGAGTGATTGAATGCCTGGAAAATCAAGATGAATATCACCAAGACACAGGCTATTCATGTCAACCATTGAAGATGCAGACTCAGTCGACCGCTGGAGATTGAAAGCGAGAATGTGAACTGGCAGGATACGGTAAAGTATCTAGAAGTCACATTCGACAAGAGAATGACATGGAAACAGCACACAAAAGTAGCACGGATTAAATCCGCCATTGTAACGCAGATGATAAACCCTATAATATCTAAGAATAGCAAATTAGGGTTGAAATACAAACTTCTAATGATCACATCATTAGTAACAAGCGTCTTGAAGTACGGATCGGGCGCATGGGGCTACGCGGCAAAATTTTACTTCAAATCACTAGAGCAAATGAAAAACAGACTAGTGAGACGTGCTCTGGGCGCCCCATGGTTCGTGAGAAACGACCATATACACCGAGAGATAGGATGGACTCCAATACAGCAGTGCATTCGAGAGAAGGCAGAAAGGACCTTCCTGGAGATCGTTGTTCACTCCAATCAAGAACTGCGACAACTGACGGACTAATGATCAAAGGCAATCGCAGAACGGGGTGGCAGAAGGTGTAGAAAGTCGAAACTCCAGTTGTTGGGAGACTACGCTGACCACGCCCAACGAGGGATCATTTCATATTTTCTTCCAGCGTGGGATGCACCACGTGGGACACCATGTCCTGCATTTGGGAAAAACAAATAAACTGCGGCAAAGTGAAGTAAGTTTTTCTTTCAGGAACAGGATTAACAATAAAATACGGTAAGTGTACATAAGTAAAATAATATGCAGCTGAACCATTTTAAGTGAGTTTGGCAAATGACATACATAAAATAATATCTTAAGATTCACCCTCCTCTGTTTATTTGTCGGGCACAGGAGAGTAGTGCGAAGCATTCTATCCGAAATTGGCATCGTGGATCGAACCATTCCCCATCCACCTGATGTATAGTTTCGGGGCTATTTTAGAAAACAACCTCGAGTGGAAGGTGGGTCGCGTTCTGCGCGCCGTGGACCACTTTATTGTAATATTGGAAACAATAGAGCGTATCAAGGATATACAAGTATTTGTTTAGCCAATGGTTTATTTTCTAATAACAATCTAACGATTGTTGAGACTGTTCGGAAAAATAAAAGAGTACTGTCCATTTTATTTCATGCAAGCACAAGTTTTTGTATTAAATAAAGCGATGACTCTATTCTCTTATATCATTCAGATTTAGATCATTACTATTTAACACGATACAATGTTAGTAAGTTCGGTGATCTAGGTGACAGATAACAGCTGCGGAGACCCTATGTGGGTCAAATTACTTATGACCCTATGTATGTGTATGTCCTATTGTGTGTATGTCCTATTACTAGGACTACTTATCAAAAGTATCGGGTGCTGTTGGCTATAGTTGGAAGATCATTTTAGGCTAGTTAACTCTATCTTAAAAAATCTGAAATACTGATAACATGACAAAATAAATATATGAATTCCTAATGAAGTTTTGCGTCGGTTTTTTATCAGTAAGTTTATCTGTTAATTCAAGTTTTATACTGGTATAATTTTTAATACAAAAGAAAAATTATGGCTATTGATAAAACCGGAAAATAAATTAGAACAATTTAGTAGGATTTATTTTTTACCAGACTTTTTCTCGGAGCGTTTTTACTAATGAAAAAATGCCAGAAAAATTCGCTCGGAACAAAGATTAATTAGGTTATAATTGAATTTGAGATAAAAAGATCCAAAAAGTTTTATTGGTGATAAAAGGAGTTAACCAACCTCTGACTTATACCGAATTGGAAGACATTAATTTTCTGGAAATAATAGCTATACCAAAGTGGTAAATAGCCAAAGTTATTACCTGTGTATAGTTTAGAATAAACTTTTGGGGTATTTAATAGAACTTTTTGGGTATTTATGGGTGTAAAAATACGGCATAATAAATATTCACTAAATTGACAGCAAATTAATCTAAATGAGTTATTATTCTATAAAAACCAAATATATGGTACTAAATCATTTGACAACGCATTTTACACTAGCTTGGAATTCTAGCTAAAGGTAGATTTTTTATCAGTAAGTATTGGGAAACAAAAACGTGCAACATCCAGTATATATACTTGAGTCAAACTGAGAATATACACACTGTATAGCATAGCTTGTATACAAAAAGTGATGTATTTTCTCTGTATTGCCCTAAGGCTTAGATATTCTTGTAGATACGACAAAACCTATTTATACGTGTTCACAATTTTACATGTAAATCCTAAATAGAAATAGAATATCAATCAATGATAAAAAAAGATTAAAATATAACAAACGAAAAAGCTAAATGCTACAAATTAAAAGACGACGAAATAAAACGTTACCAAGAAACCCTAATGGAAGAGATGTTAAGAAACATCCTAAAAGCAGCCAGCAATAATTGTGGAATAACTAATAGTACATATCCGTTCACAAAGAAAAGTAGGTGGACAACAGATATACAAAAAAAGTAAAAGCTAAACGATAATAAAAGAAAAAAAAATCTAACAACCGAGTCAAAGAAAATAATACAATACTTGTATATACAAATTAGCAATAGTTCAGGTAGTTAAATTAAATGATTAAAACTACAAAACAAACTCAGTGTGAAAAATTTGGACACAAAATGAAGGAAAATTGTTTAAAAACACCAAACTATTTTATACTATTTTAAAACAGCTGAGAGAGAAGACACGACCAAAGAATATACTCACGAAAGAAAATGAAATAATGCAAAAATGGAAAGAATATTTACAGAGCATACAGAAACGCAGGTTAAAGAACAATAAGAAGACGAAGATACATAATTATAATATATTGGGGAAAATAATAGCCTGTGCGACACAGAACAAGAATAAGAGAATCACCCAGTCACCCAGATTATTAATAAAATAAAAATAGAAAAAAACAGCAAACATATATAACAAATGCTAAAATGAATGAAAGATAAAACAAAATAGGAATTTCCTGATATGCTGATTGAAAGTGGAGTGATAATTTATAGTGAATTACTATAAATAAAAGAGAAATGCCCAAGTACTGGAATATGGACATAACATTGTGAGTATATAAAAAAGGAGATACCAAAGATTGCACAACCTATCAAAAAATTACTTTGACTAACGTACCAGGGAAAGTATTAACAAGAATAACAGATGGAAGATTAACAGACAAAATTGAACCGATGTTATCCCGGCGTCAGTACGGTGGGTTTTAATTACATAGGGGTACGACAAGGTATGAATAAAATAGAAATACCTGTGTAGATTATTATTATTTATTAGTATTATTATAGTATTAAAGTAGTTTTAAAACTTCATTATAACTAGAAGTACTTTAATATTCTAAGAATATTATATAAAAATAAAATATGGTAGAACAAACAAAAAAAAAATATTTTGTACATGACAGGAATCACATGTTAATAAAGCATGATGTAAACAAATGAATTTCCTACAATTAACATAGTTATAATAAGATTCTCTGACTTTTTTCCGCTCACATGCATAACATCGTCCAGATTCGCTGTGCTTTTTACCAGACAATTCAGCAGTATTTGCTGAGCCTGAAGACATCATTGTTATATGTATCACCAATTTTTCGCTTTAGACTAGTTGATAGTCTGTCATTTCTTTGACGGTTCGTTCGTACGGAACTTCGTTATTTGAATTAAATTTCATAAATGCAGGGAATTAATGATGTGTTTAGCAGGAAAAAAATATAGTCAAAGACCATCTGCGACTATTACGTGACACGTTATAGTTACTAAATGACTCGTCTGTTACAAAAGTTCAACATCAAGGCCTCCCTTCGTTAAGTTATAAAGAGTTATAACTTCCGGTTTTGGATTAAATCCTGTTTTTTTGTCGATGGTATCAGAGAGATGTAAAGTTGAGAACAACACATTTTTGCCTTGGGAATGCAAACACAGATGTTTTTTCTAGTCGATCTCTTAAAAATTGGACAGGGATCTCTTTTTTATTTTTGCACAAAGTGCAGACAGACGTTAGTTTGTATTCTTGTAGTAATTTTGTAACAAGTGAGAAACTGGCAAACCAGTTGTCAATTGTAATATTGCGGTTAGATTTTTGAATAGGTTTACAAAGACGAAAAACAATATCTTCTGGTTTATTACTTACATCAAAGGGGCCAGCATCTTGGTTCTTGCATCCACAAGGCAAATATCTTAATTCGATATTAAGCAGGTTTATTTGATATAAATTGGCGAAAACTGCAACGACCCTTAACATTCAATCATCTCCTCAATTGTAAGGTATTCACTCGGTGTGTAGGTAGCATGTGTAGGTAGCATGTCAAATATTTCTCTGATGGGCGCAAGTTTGTCCGCCTGCCTTCTCTCTGCTCTCGTTTCACCACCGTCGAAACGAAGACATTGTAACAGTAATCTGAATCTTTTTTGACACATTGTTGCTCCAAAAATATCAACACAAAAGCCATCTGTAGACCATAAATCGTCTAAATTTTGCCTTATAGATTTTGTAATGCCAGCTGCACACAAAAGTTCTAAGAAAGCGCGAAGTTCTGCCAAAGTTGTTTCTTTTGTCAACTGTTGTGTGTCAGCTCGACAGTATCTTTCTCATTTTTCTTTAAGTTTGCAGTTTCTAGATTTAACAATGTCGACATGCATTATATCTGTATCAAAACAACTCCAGCATTCCAACGGCATTTTAAATTCTTTAAAAGGTTGTTTCACTCCTGGAAAATTACTGATAATGTTTTCAGTTCATGTTTTTGTAGCCAAATTCGGACCGCTTTGTGATACCATCTCGACCAACGTAATTGTTGTCTACAATAATCTCGGTGTCTTCAAAGAACTCCTCAAATCATCCTCATTGATTTCTTTTTCTATGTCCGAATTTGCCGAAAGCTCGCTCATAATATCATCTTTTTCCGAACCAAATCTTAGTTCTGGGGATGCTGCAAAATCATTCTCTTGCTCTAAATATTTCCATAGTTTTAATATTTTTACATGTTCTTTTTCATAATTCATCATACTAAAAAGTTACATTATTCATTAATCAGATACAAATTATAGACAAGAAAAATACTTTGATAAATAGCTGAACTATATGTTAGACTAACGCACGGTGGGGTATGACTCAAAATTTATTTACATGTTATCGATACGGTGGGGTACAAGGACACGTACTGAATTAACGGTAAATAATGCGCATTGCTGTTCACATCAGACTATACTGCACGCATTTTTGGTCAGAAATAAGCCAAATACGAAGATACACAAATTCTCACGAGCCTGTGGCCGGTTGCTAATGGGGTATAGTGCGGTAAACTCCATTGGAGTATATTATGCCCCACGTTACCGACGCAGGGTTAAAGAAACAATAACATTACTTCAAACGGGGAAGGGATGTGTAGCTAGCCCACTTCCATTTTAGGTATCTATTGCCAAACTCATTAAAAGGTGTATACAAAGATGTATAACTCTAATTGGAAATCGGAAAATAATATAAGGGACTTTAGGAGAACTTTTGTTTACAGATAATATGATATTTTCTATATAAACGGTGATTTTTTTAGTGTGTCCGAACTTCAGAAAATGCAAGCAACGCTATGATAAATTAAATTGTATATATCTATAATCCGACACCTAACGGTGTAGGGATTTTATTTTTATAAAATTATGATATACCATGTGATAAAAAATTGACCGAGACTGGTAAAAAAACACATTTTTTGTAATTTTAATACAAATCTTTATTATCACTTTCAAAATGGGCTCCATTTTATTTAATACATACATACCAGCACTTAATCCAATCATCCATGCACTTGGAATACGTCTCGGCTGGAATGGCCTTCAGTTCCTTTAGAAAATTATTTTTAATGTCTTCAATCAAGTCAAAATGCGATCCACGGAGCGTATATTTGAGTATGGAGTAGAGAAAAAAGTCACACGGAGCCATATCCGGCGAATGCGGTGCTTGTGCGATTACTTTCATCACATAATTGGCTAAAAAATCACGCATAATTAGAGCCGTATGAGATGGCGCGTTTTCATGGTGAAAGATTCATGAATTGTCGGTCCACAAATCCGGTCTTTTCTTGCGGATGCTCTCACGCAAACGCTTCATAACGGCTAAGTAGTACTCTTTATTGTCTGTATGATATTCTGGCAAGAATTCCTAGTTTTCGTTCATTTTTTCGGCCTCGGCTCACCTTTGGAGCGCCATTCAGATGATTATTGAGGAGTTTCACTGTAGTATTCATAGATTTACGTCTCGTCGCCAGTTGTAATGCGTTTGATGAATGCCGAGTCACTGGATACGTTGGAAAGCATTTCTCTGACAACTTCGATTCGACGCTCTTTTTGAATGAAATTCAGCACTTTTGAAACTAGCTTGGTTGCGACGCGTTTAATGCCCAGTATATCAAACAAAATGTGTTGGGATGATCCACAAAAAATTCCAAGATCGTCTGCTATCTCTCCAATGTCAACATGACGATTTTCTAGTACGATTTTTTAAGCGTTCTCGATGTTATCGTCATTAGCAGAGGTTGATGGCCGGTTGTCATGGGACAAGTCTTCAACGATGTCACGGCCTTTACTAAAGGCTCTGTGCCACTCAAATACTCTTATTGTTATTGAGGTAGCATAATCCCCATAGGTTATCTGCAACATTTTCAATGCACCATTGCAGAAACCCAAATTTCGCACAAATTCTTTGTTCAGTTCTTTATCCGTAGTAAAAATCGCCAGAGTAAAAATCGCTTTTCGTGACACAACCAAACATATCCCAAACACGCAGTAATTGACATATGACGTTGTATACGTATGACGTATACGTATACATACATATGACGTTATGTATCTCACATACAGTTGTACGAATCTAAGAAAAAAAATGTACCGATTCATAAACCACGAGCGGTTTAAATGACTCAATCCCGGTCAATTTTGATTACATGGTATAACTTATTTGAATAAATTCACAATAGTTATTTGCGACTTTAGAAGTTTGCAATTGCATAACATAAAAATATTTTCCTGTTTGACTTTAATAAGCAGGATGTGCCAGGAAATATTATTTCGGCAAATTTTTATTTACAATTACATTTATCGTTAGTTATTCGGAATGTTGCTTGCTAAACAGCGGGTTTATTTTGGAATAAATATAAAATTGCGATAAAATTGGAAAGATAATTGTTTTTACAAACAGCTTGTGTATTAAAGTGCAGTGAAAATTTAAAACCGAAATCAACATTATGATGATTTCGATGTATAGTGATGTTTTTATATTCTTAACTAATTTTTGTTAATCCTCTTTTCGATTTTTGTATTTTTCTTCCTTGTCGACTAAGACGAAGAATCCCTTACACGTAAGAATCCCTTACACCAGAATGTGAATTCCCTTACATGAATGGAAAAGTATATATAAAAACAAATATTATATATACATTTTTACTCAGAAGGAGATAGTTTTTAATTAAAGGAAATTAATATTTTATTAAAACAGAACATTTATAATATAGCGAAATTAAAAACAAATACAGTGCTTTAAAACAGATGTAGACATTCTTCTTCTTAATTTATACCTCCTATTTCGTAATCTTTATTTTTTCCAAATATATCTTATTCAAAATTTGACTATTCTATATAATTTGTGTGTTACTACTATTGCATAGCCTGGTAATTGTGGTTGTACATGTCCTAATTGTTTTTTTTCTCTATGATTGAAAGTTTTTTCTATGACAAAAGTTAAATGTCAAAGTAGTTGGTGCAGGAGACTTGCACCATGGAGCGTGCGGGAGACATGTTCAGAGGTTCATGTCTCCCTCTGTGGTATAAACGATATTTTCAGTTGTTTTTTTTTATATTTTAACCTTCTTTTTTTTATTGCAGAAAACAATGCCATTCCAATATAAGCCGCCAGAAAATACACACAAAAGGAAAAATATTACCAAAGGAGACTTATAAAATGCCATAGATAAAGTGAATAAGGGCGTTTCTATTAGAAAAACATCCATCAAATATGAAATTAACAGAAGTAGACTAAGACGTTATAAGTTGAATGAACAAAAATTATATAAATTCGAAGAAAAAGACAGTCAATATAAAAAATCGCATTTTTACAATGTCTGAGGAAAAGCTACTTGTTAAATATTTACTGTCTTGTAGTAAAATGCATTACGGTTTGACCAGACAATAAGCAATTAAAATAGCATTTGAATTTGCAAAAGTGAATTCAAAGAAGTTTCCTGAAAACTGGATGACGAACAACTCACCGGAAAGAGATTGGTTTTGCGGTTTCCTTTTCAGAAATCCAGAGTCTATAAGTCAATACACCAATACATCAATAAGTCTAAGAACACCCGAAGCCACAGGCTTATCTCGTGCCACTAGTTTTAATAAAAATCGGCGATTTTTTCTCACATTTAACGATGGTGCGCGATAAATATAATTTTGAGCCTCAGAATATATATAATGTCCAAACATAATGGCTAGTAAAAAGTCCAAACAGGTCGGACAAGTCACAACTGCAGATAGAGTAACAACTATAACACTTTGCTTCACCATCAATGCGATGAGAAACATGATACTTCCCTGCCTTATATTTCCTAGGGTTATATATCAAGATCATTTCATATCTGAAGGACCGGAAGGGTCATTCAGAGACGCTATCCAAGTGGTTGGGTGAACACAAAAAGTTTTGTGAAATTCCTTGGACATTTTGCAAAATATTCTGATGCATCTGAGAACAATCGCATGCTCTTAATACTAGATAATCATGAGTATCATATAAGCATTGATGCGATTCATTTTACCAGAAATAATGGGATCACATTGTTAGCCTCCCGCCACACTGCAGTAATAAATTACAGCCCCTTGATGTTGTAGTTTATTCCTCCTCTAATCTCTAAAAGTCTATTTAAAGTAAATAAAGTAAAAGTGGATTTCAGAAAGCTGGCATTTATCCGTTTAATCCAGAAGTTTTTGGTGACGACCATTTTTTGTGTTCTGATGTCACGGATAGAGATTTGCCTCAAGAACAAGCATCGCAAGTGCACTAATGCATTTAAAAACTCAGCTTGTGTTCTCTGCTGAACTCGATGAATCGTCTCAACTTGAACAGGACGCTGCAATAGCGACTGTTTCGCTGCAGGAGTATAAAGATAATGAGAATATTGCCCATTATGATCACGGTTGTGTTTAGCAAAAGCATCAAGAACGTCCCGACGAACTGGCTAATGCCATTTTTGCATATTCATCAAATGAAAACCTGGCTATATTAGTTAATGAGTTGTCGACTCTTGAACTGGAATTTCCTAGTATTCTGGAATTGCATATGAAGCCTCCGCAGAACATTCCAGATATTGCTCATGGAAACTCAAACGCTACGAAATCAAAAGGAATTGTTAAAGATGCCAAATTCATTCGTGCTAGTTCTTAGCAATTACAAAACTCCAACAGATATAACATGATCATAATACCTCTACGGAAGCCATGTACAGGCAAACGAGCATCCTCTGTCCCGCCACAAAAAAATATGTCTCTAAATTAATTGAATGCTGGATTGAATTGCTGAATGCATTGAATGCTGAATGTTGTATAACAATGTTCTTCTTCTGTTCTTACGGGACCAACACAACAAAAACACTGGACCGCTGCATTTCCTCACCAATCTAATCTTCTTCAAGTGCTAAAATAGTGACTCCAGAAATAGTGAGGCTATTTCCGAGAGCGCCTCCAAGGAAGGTGGCTAGACGAGGCTGCCAACCCGGCAAAGCCAAAATATTAACAATGGCACCTGAGAAGGAAAATGGCAGCAGTGAATGTCTCACAGAGAAACTTCAATGTAAAGAAACCCTAATAATGACACATGTGATGACGATAAAAGATCAAAAAGGAAATTTAAGGAAACTCAATCAAATATTATGAAGAATGATATGATAAAAAAACAAAAGATGAATAATATTAAGAAAAGAGTTTTTGAGAAAAGTGACACTGAATCAGAAAATGACATTTATACTAATAAAAAAACTAAGAAGACGCAAGGAAAAAAATTTAAGCCAAACAAGATCCAAAACAAAAAGACGATAAAAACAAGTACCTACAAAGGAACGTACCAGAAAAAGAGAAAAAAAAAAGGTAAAAGTACGATGATAGTGAAACGGAGTGTGAAGGCGAAGATATATCGCATGCTAATAGTTTCAAGAAAATCCTGATATGAATGATTGTTGGTACTGTTTCGTTTGCCAATCAGAATAAATTATGACTATTCGTCTATGTCGTTTATACCGTAGATATGTGTAGAGCTTATAAAAGATATCGATGATTTCATTTATCACGAATGTGAATAGAATTAGTTTTTTAGGCTACCTTGTTGACTTAAAGTAATTAATTATTGAGACTGATCGATGATGTCAATTTATTAGAATAATTTATTAGAAATATATAGAAATTCATATTCTATTCTATTCCATTCTATATATATAGAAAAATGCTTAATTTTATTAACTTGACACTAATGTTTGAACATTTTTTAACATCGGAATGTTTAGCTATATTGTTAACTTTTTGTCTTATTCTTTACATTAACTACTGGTAGTAACTTCACCTTGTGATATTTAAGTTAATAAATTCGTGATTTAAGCTTAAAATGTTTTTTCCTTTCGCCAAAAAAAAATTATGGTCAACTCTCCCCAGCCCTCGGTTGAAGTGTATCTGATGGTGAGGAGATTTGACTCATACCCCATTTTTTATTAAAATCTCGATATCGTTTTACACTATTATAATATTGAAAAAATAATGAAGTAAAATTATGCCTGCGTAACTAAGCTATAGCTTAAAATCATAATCAAATTTCTAAATCCTATTTATAAGAAATTATGACATTTTAAATAAAAAGCGGTTCTCCCGGACTCCCCCATCTTTTCTGTGATCATTTTTCCCTTTTCCAAATAGTCACTGAACATGGTTCCGCTTTTAAAAATAAACGTGTCTTGCGAATCCTAGAAAACAGTGAACATGACCTTTCTGTCAACGGAGGCATCTTCGTCATCTTCGAGGTACGTTTGCCAGGTAAAACCTACTGTTTTAAAAGTTTCTAAAGTTCCTGGTGTGTTAGGATGAATCCAAGTTCCATCGATAGTCTCAAATTATCACAAACATTTGTATTGAGCTAAAAATCGCTCTGAAGTGGTCACTCAATTCCGTTGCTGGTTCGCAGTGAGCTAATGCTGCAACCATCGAGCTGATCGCATTCTCATTCCTAAATCAGAATCTTCATCCAAGAATGTTTTCACCTCAACAATCTCTAACCTAATTTTTTCCTTTATTTGGGTTTTTCGCCATGATCTAAAACTCAAAAAATATCAAAAATATCTGTTCTTATGTAAATAAATTTAATAATAATTCTCAATGTAAGTATCATTGACATACACAAAAAATATATTTACTTCCTATCTTTTAATAATTTATAGAAATTAATATAATTTCTTTTTAGATTCGTTTCGAAAACAGGACGAGAATACTTCCCGAAACGTTAACGTTAAAAGTTTGTATATTTTTTTAGAACATTTTTATATTTTAAAATTTTGTCCGTTAGGCAAATTTATTACAAAAAAGAATCGCTGAGAAATTTGTCTCCGTTTGGTTTTTACCCAGTGATTCTTTAAGGGATTCTATAAGAACAGATATTTTTGATATTTTTTGAGTTTTAGATCGTGGCGAAAAACCCAAATAAAGAAAAAAAATATGAACACGATCTACGATCGGCCAACACTATATCAAGGATTTTGTTGACCATTTCCTCAGTAGTGAGTCCCGATAAAAATGTTTCAACTATTTTGCGCGATAATATTTCCATACTAAAAGTGATGTTTATTAAACATGCAAAAATCGCTGTTTTCCATGATAGCCAAAATCTCAAAATTATCTTTTTTTGATAACTCGTATAACAAAACCAAACACCATATCGGGTTAAAATTGATCGAGCGTTATTAGAAAAGAAATTACTTTTCAAAACTGCGCTGTGTAAAACACTAAACTGAAAGAGATTTACCATTAAAAACCGAACTACTTTTTTTAAAGTTCTCGACGTAAGTTTCAAAAATGCATTCATTCATAAAGTGCATTTCGTATAAAGGATTAAATCACCTGTTGATGCTAACATGGTTAGCGAAACGTGGGTCGAGAAAAATGATTCGGTGTTTACTGGTAAATCTCTTTGAGTTTGGCACTCAAAAGTTGTTTTGTGGCAACTAAATGAAGCAGCTAATAACCAAATGCAGCTAAAATATAATACCAAGCGAAATATGAAACGATGATTTCAAACAACATTATTTGAAAAACTTCATTACAGAAGGGACCAAACTCAAGGATCATCCGCGTTAAACCTGATTTGTTGCGGTGGGTTCTTAAAGGTTATGCAAAACTACTTCAAATCTCATAGAACGAAAGCTTTATAGACTAAATTCTGACTTTTGATGAATATATACGATTACTTACAATAGGTTTGGTTCGATTAGTTACTTTTTTTTGGTTTCCATTAGCTACTACAATTGGTATAACTTGTTGCTGGGTTCTATGTTTAAGGCATCATCTTGTATAAAAAATTTTGTATTCGTCGAAACTTGTACATAGAATTATATACTTTCCTACTTTGAACATGGAATTATATACAAATGTATATAATATATTGTATATAATATACAATATCCGCCCGCCTTTGGTTTACAGAAAATCGGTAATTCTATAATATGCTGGAAGGTAAAGTGAAACATACCCTTTGAAACATAAGAAGAAAACATACCTCGAATCTACGCAATTTAACTCAATCTACTATAAACCTTCGAATTATATGTTTTTAAGTAAAGCTTCTGTTTAATTCGAAGGACCAAAAGATCCTTGTTAAAGGAACTTATATGTGTAAAATTCATTACTTTTTATAAATTATGTTAAGCACAGTTTGATAGTTATAAATAGTAACAAATTACTTAACATAGTATGTCATAATCGTAAATAGTTAATACTATTTTTATTTATTGAAGATCACCGTCAAGACATTTTCTTCAAGAAAACGCAGAAATACAAATTAATATTAATATTCAAATATATATGGAATATTTATGATGAGGATTACTGTTTCCCAGAAAGGCGAGAATACGAAAAAATCCACTACTATAGGTACATAGGGTGGAAATATAAGAATTACAAACTCTTTATATAACCTAAGTACAAAATTATTCCAATAAAAACAGATGCCGACATTTTCTTAATTCTGGATATTTCCTTATAAAGGCTGATTTTTTAGTGTATCCGAACTTCCGATAGGGGTCTAAGATTTTTATTATTCGAATATATGGATTGTTTAATACCGAATTTCAATAATACTGATCTGGATAAGATGTGATTCCAACAGGACGGCTCCACATGGCATGCAGTCAAGGCAACAATCGATTTATTGAGGGAACAATTCGGTGAGAAAATTAATTCGAGGAATGGTCCTGTTAATTGGCCCCTAAGCTTATGATATACCAGCAACTATTGACAGATGGAAGTCAACATAATTCGGACAATTGCGGACATAAGAACTCAACTGTTTGAAAAAGTAGTAGGAAATTGGATTGCCAGAATGCGCTTTGTCAGAAGTAGCTGTGGCGGACATTTGCCCACCGTCCATGCATTGAAAAATAGTTTCAATTTAATTTAGTTATTGTTTTATTTCAATTAAAAGTTCGTTAACGTAAAAAATTACCCTATATTTATTTAAGTCTGGTCATCGATCTAGCATACTTAGATTGTCGGGTATAAAAATCCATAACCGAACCTGGATTCGAACACGGGACCATCAGATTGCCAGGCAAGTAAGTAGTCCACATGACAATCACGGAAACCGAATGGTATACAGCTTTTTAGGAAAGGAACCATCTGAGGTACTTGTAACAATTTTCAGCATAATACCATAAAATGTTATTCGGTAACTGTAGTAGTAGAAGAAAAAATGCAAAACCTTTTTTAAAGATACAATTTGGAATGCAAAAATTAACTTAACACTATCTCCTATTAATAAGCGACATGTTTCCACCAAAAACATTGCGGCAATTCTTCAATTATATCATAAATAAAATAACATTTTTTTGATGACGGCTCTGTTCAGTGCTTTCGTAATTGGTACATGTTAACTCTAATACTCTGTCTTAAATCCAGATTTTTGAATTTTAAAATAGGTTTTTAATTACTACAGAAACAGATGTAATTACATACCAAGACACCGAATTGTTTAAAATATTCTTGGTAAATAATAACTTCACAACTTTTTGGTCGATCAAAGGTTCTTTTTTTAGTTTTTAAAAACCACCCTCGTTTAAGCTCTAATGTATTTATAGCAGTATATATCTATATTTATGAAAAAAAAAGTAGCAATCACGTACATTATATTTAAGATTAAGTGTAACCAAAAGTTTCCCGTTGTGAGATTTTTAATTATGATTCCTTGAACAAAATTAGTTTCCGCCTTTCACGCTATAAATTTAATCAAACCTATAGTTATAAAAAGAACAGCACAAATTCATGTGCTGTGTCATCACTGTGATTGTATCACTATGTAATATTTAAATACGATTACTCTAATTTAGAGACGTGTTAATATTTTCAAAAATAAGGATGGACAACTTATCTGTTTTAATGTAAGAAATGACTAGATAACCATAATAGGTAATTCATCCAGACTATGTTAATGTCAAATTTTAAACGTGCATCTGTTGTTTGCTCCTATAACTGATGCACAAAGAAAGAGTAAACTGTTTTTATTTGACACAACGTAATGAAGTCTAGAGATTGTTGAATTGTTAGAGAAGCAACACCAGGTATATGCGTAGCTATCTGCTTTAACTGGTAGCTCTGTATGCTTGTCAAAATGTAACAAACAATGACCTCCGCGAAACTATTTAAGTATTGAAAGATAATTGCCAGAAGACGTGTTATTTATCAGCAAAACCTAAGTATAATTTCTATAGATATTCGTGAATTTACTGCAAAAAAATCACTCAAAATATATAATCTAGTTTCATTACTATTGAGCTAGTGTTTGATTGTATCGAAAGTTTATTAAGATATTTTTAAATTGTATTTTTTTATTACTGTGTTTGTACTTACAAATTACAAATCAATTGAAATTTCCAATTTGTTCGAATCAATCAACTGGATGAGGGCAAATCAAAACGAATTGGAAAGTAAGCATTATAAATACCATATATATATATATATATATATATATATATATATATATATATATATATATATATATATATATATATATATATATATATATAAATCAAAGCAGATTTTTGTTTACAAGCAATAAAAAGCTACTAAAGGAAAAATTCTAAGATTTCTCTGGACAACGCATTACTAGCGAGGCACAGTTGATGTTAATAATAATATTAAATCCTTACAATGCATCAAAATTCAATGCACGTGGAAAAAATCGATGTTTTGAGTTACTACATTTGATATATCATTCAAAAGAATAATATCATTGAAAGTTGAAGCTATGACTGTCAATGTTATGTTCCATGTTTCAACTTATTCCGAAATATAGCTTTGTATTAATTAAATGTTTATGTTTTTTTGTAAATTAAAGAGACTGGTGCTTAACAAGAGGCATTATTAATTAATAAAACTAAGGTTTGGTTAGGTCTAATCTATATGTAATAATAAATAAACATCTAATATTTCTATGGATGGTAGATAATGTTTCTAAATCATTCCGGGTGTCTATCCGTTAACGGCTCGATACCCGGAACACGTGACAGTCAACGGATCAACACCCGGAATGGTTTAGAAACATATATATATATATATATATATATATATATATATATATATATATATATATATATATATATATATATATAATTATGAAATATATATGCGTATTATTATTGAAATTGTTTCGCTTTAACGTTGCCTTTTCTTTGAACAAAGTTTAGCAATTTTTTTATAGTCTACCAATATATATGTAATAAAAGTGTATCGCAGAAAATTTAAGAATTTAATTTCAACTATCAAATATAAATATCTATTAATATATTTATACTTTTTTTGTACTTACTTTGACAGTAAATATAATGGAAACGTAAGATGCTATATCTGTAAAAAAACAAAATATTAATTAATTTAATTAGTAATGGCGAAAAAACACAACAGGGCGATGAAATAAGTTGTCTGATTAGTTGTGCGTGGTCAGATAAGTACAAGTGTGGTGACACACAAGAGTTGGTGATTTTTCATTTATAAACTGGCCAACAAAAGTGATAACACCCAGTACACATATCTTAAATACAAAAATTAGTATAATTGTTCCTTCTTTCTCTATACAGGATTCTCTCTACATATTTTCTGTACGAGATTCCAAAAAATCTGTCAAAATATACGATTTAAAAAATGCTCTTTATTATGTTCGGATTTATGTTTCGTATGCTACTAATTTAAGCAGTATTTTTGTGGTTGTGTTAAAAGTACGAAAATGCCATAGTTTATAAAATGTAGATATATACACGGCTTTTGACGCACCACGATTGTATTTTTTGAGCATTTCTTTGCACCAATTGACAGGAGTTTTTTTTATTAAGCGATTGTCAAATCATGCGGAATCTAATGCGCACGAATATTTTTGTCCCAGGAATGCTTCAATCTCACAATATCAATGTTTTTTGGCATAATAATCGATTTTCGACGACAATCTTTAAAATCATCCATGAGCGTACGACGGCCACGTTTCAATTCACTAAACCAGTAATATAACTTGGTTTTAGATGGTGCTTTATCGCCAAAAGTCGAAGAGAGTTGATCGATACAATGTTGTTGAGATAATTCACCTCGGAAGTCGTAGTAAATCATCGTATGAAAATTTCCACAAGTTAATTAAATTTTTTGATCGTTTGAGATGAAAGTTTCAAGTCACTAAACAACACAAATAGCGCCCATATGACAAAACGTTCTGAGTACGTATACAGTCAGCAATGACAAACTTTACGGTGTATATGTCAGATGGTGCCTAGCAACACCATTGTGGACAATTCCGGATACATAAATAGCAACCTTCGTACAAAACATGTTCTAAAATCTGTTTCAATTTTATTTCAGTTGGGCGATATGAAATTATCTGTATAGTATAAAAATGTTTTAATGTGCGAGATGCGAACATGTAATTATAAGAGCCAAAATACAACGAACCTTACAAATATAACTTTTATATGCTTTTAACCATATTTACATATTTTATCATTTTTATATACATACATATATACATACATTTGTTTTACATATTTTTCCACATTTGCATTTATATGGAGGGCGAACTGCACACAGTTATGTATATAAAGTTTAAACTATTATACACTAATAGCAATAGATTCAGCTAATCGTTGGATTTAAGTTCTTTATTAATATTTAATGAATTGTCGATTATATTTAATATTTTTCATTATCATTTCCTTATCATTTTTCCTTCCCTCCTCATTAAATGCCCCAAAAATTATAAAAATAAAACCGTTAAAGAAAATATTCATTTTATAAACCTTACTTAGTCATATATCACGTCAATAATAAATTGCTTAGGATTTATTGGAAATCAAACGGTATAAAAATACAGTACGAATTTACTACATATCTATTCCATTCATTTTAAGAACACTAAAAATATAACCAATTGTCTATATTCTGTTTACGAAATATGTTTTTATAGTAGTTTTACTAGATAAATACTTCCTTAGGTTCATAACATAAAATAAAAAAATCACAACTGCTTGGACTCATAACATTTAAATATCGCAACCCTATAATAGAAAACTGAATATATAGTAATAAAATGCCAACAGAATACAAATACTTCAGAGAGAGAGAGAGAATTCGGATGTAAGGCCGACCCGACATCTAAGGTCATTTCGCGGCCATTCTCGTTAGAAGTATGTTAGGGAACATACAAGAACCAGGTGTGGAGGATGATCATATAAAACTACTGACTGGAATAATACGAGTGTATATGGAACGCTTGAATCGACGAACGTGCTGAGAACAAACAAAACATGACAGATAGTTGTATAAATAAAACAGTGGTATATGTATATAGACGAGACATAGAATAAAACGTGTGGATAGTATAGACAGAAAGTTGTATATTGAGAAGACGGTGTAGAAATAAAAATAAATAAATAAATAAAAGAGGTATAATTAATGACTAGTTGGGACAAGTATGGTATGAGAATTGTGTCAAATCTTGTAGAAAAGGTTCAGGGATTTAAGGAAATTCTTCAGGTGTCCAAAATTGTTTACCGACAGAATCTCCTCCAGATTCCCACCGAGATGATGGGAGGCTCTGAGGGCGTTTAGTTCATCGCACTCCAAGAGGATGTGTCTAACTGTGATTGGAACATCGCATCTGTGGCACGTCGGGGGAACGTCCCTGTTCATCAGGTGACCATGAGAAAAAAGACAGTGACCTATTCTCAGCCGGTGCCATTTAACGCAGTCAGATCTGTTGGAGAGGGTGGAAAGCGAACCAGAAAAGAATACTCGTTTTACAGTCCACAATTTGTTACCGTTTGTGGCTCCCAGATCCCAATTAGATTGGATTTTGGCTCTAACCTTTGTCGAAATGTCCCTGCAGATATCTTTGTAGCAGAATGTTTTGGGAATCGGAGTGCCAGATGAGGAACCCCGGACTGCAAGAACGTCGGCGCGCTCGTTTCCTTTAATGCCTACGTGGCTAGGGATCCAGAGGAAATCAACAGTAACATGTCGCGAGAGCAATTCTTGAAGGACCAGTAGTATGCCTGACACCAAGGGTATGTGAGAAGTGTCATGTTCCAAGCTCCGGAGTGCTCCTAGTGAGTCACAACATATTAGCCATCGGGGAAAGGAGGAATTCTGGATAATCCTCAAGGCTTCCCTAATAGCATGCAACTCGGCCGTGAGAATTGAACAAGAAGGAAGGAGTCTGAAGTATCGCTCAGTGTCATTGTGAACTAAGCCACTCCCCACCCCATCTGTGGATTTAGAGCCGTCAGTGTAAACGATCTGATAGTCTAGGTATTTATTCAATCGCTCAGAGAAAAGGGATCTAATGGAGGAGTGAGCGTAATTATATTTGTTATATCGAAGTAGGGAGCAATCGACATTTACTTGTGTAAGGAGCCAGGGTGGAGACGGAGGAATGACTAACGCTTCGAAATTGGGAAGATGTAAATCGTAATTAGCAGATAGGCGAGCGAAACGGTGATTGGCGCCGCAGTTTCGATTGTGTGTTCCTGTGTTGTTGAGATTCATATATATTAAGAATTTGTCGCGCAGATGAAAGTTTTGTCTAAACTTTAATGAAGATACGTATTTAAAGAGGAGAAAGTGGCGCCAATCTTCTAGGGGTTCTATCTCAGCAAGGCAGTGTAGGCTAGTGGTAGGACTCGATCTGAAGGAGCCTAGTGAGAGTCTGATGGCAGAGTTCTGAACAACGTCCAACTGCTTGATATAGGATGCAGGAGCAGACGAATATGCAACGCAGCCGTAATCTAGTTTAGATCTTATTAGTGACTTGTATAGATGTAAAAGGGTGGGAATGGATGATCCCCATCTTGGATGTGAAGCCCATTTGAGGATTCTCAGGGATCGATCGCACTCCGACCTAAGTCGGGTGATGTGATCCCTCCATGAAAGTCTTGCATCAAAAGTGAGACCTAGAAAGCGAAGGCAAGGTGCTGATACAATAGGAGTTCCAGACATGGACAGGGTGTGTAAACGAGGGCAATGCATTTTTCTGCAGAAATGAACTGAAGTGGATTTCTGAGGAGAGAATATGAAGCCAGTAAGACGGGACCATTCTTCGAGTCTTCTAAGGCAGCCTTGTATCTTTCTTTCAGCCACCCTAGGTGTTGCGGAAGAGTAGTATATTAAAAGATCATCTGCGTATAGTCTGTATTTCACGTCAGTTCCAATGTACTGCCCTATTCCATTAATAGCGATGTTAAAAAGTAAGGGGCTTAGTACGGAACCTTGAGGAACCCCATTGGCCAGTGGAAAACTCCTGGAGACAGTGTCGCCAAGCCTTACACGAAAGTATCTGTTTGATAAGAAATTTTTGATAAAGTGTAGGAAGTTGCCTCTGAAGCCTAGGTCGTGTAGGGATTTTATTATGTTGTATCGCCAGACCGTGTCAAAAGCGCGTTTTAAGTCAAGAGATACAGCCAGGAGATGGTGTCCTCTTTCAAAGGTTTCCCAGATATCAATTTCCAGGCCGATCAGATGATCGTTTGTCGATCGGCCCGGTCTAAAACCGTGTTGATTAATGTCAATGAGACGATGTCGCTCCAGGTGCCATGAGAGTCGTCGGTGTATCATCCTCTCCATGATTTTACAAAGATGATTTGTAAGAGATATTGGGCGATAACTTTCAACAGTTGAACAGGCTTTGTTCCTTTTGTGGATAGGAATAAGAAGAGACTCTCCCCAGGAGGGAGGAAAACCTCTCCCGCGCCAGATGTCATTGTATATGTCAAGTAGGGTGCGCTGAGCAGATTCCGGCATGTTTCTAATTTGTGGGATCAAGATGTTATCTGGGCCAGGCGCACCTGAGCGACATCTGGCAAGAGCTGTTCTGAATTCGTTGTAAGAAAAAGGAATGTTGATCGGGGATGGTGTATCCTCCTCGAGTTGTAGTGCAAGTTCGTGTCGGTTTTTATGTAGTTTAAATAGGGGATCAAGATTGTCGTCGCTGGACATGTCATGGAAAAATTTTGCAAAACACTCAACTATATCTTCCCTGTCCGTCAGCCAGACCCCGTTGTCGAGGATATTATTAATGTGTTTGTTAGGAATGCCCCTGAGCCTCCTTACCTTGCTCCAAAAATCAGAGCATGTGGATCTGTGATCCAAGGAGCTGATGAATTTAGCCCAGGAAGCTCTTTTAGCCTCAAGAATGATCCTCTTGGCAGAAGCTTGGCATCTCTTGAAAATAATGAAATTGGCCTGATTTTGGCAGTGTTTAAATTTATTTAGAGATGATTTCCTTTTTCTCACGGCCTCGGCGCAGTCATCGTTCCACCATGGAACGCAGCTATGTTTAGTCATGAATGTTGAGGTTGGGATGGAGGTGTTGGAAGCGTTGTTAATGGAATTAGTTAAGGAGTTAAGATTTCTTTGAAACTGGCCGGGAAGGAGGTGGGGGTTTTCAAAACTATAAGCATAAAGTTGCCAGTCTGCTTTAGAGGTATTCCAGATCTTCCTGGTCGAGGTAGCGTTAGACAATCCAGCCGGAATGATAGCAATAGGTAGATGATCGCTGCCGTGTGGATCGCCGATAACGCTCCAAGTGAAAAGTGGCTGTATGGTTGGGGAGCATATGGTTAGATCGATGGCTGAAAAGGTACCTGACGACATGGAAATGTGTGTGGAGGCACCTGAATTCATAATAATGAGGCCTTTCGACTGTACCAGGTTCATAATCGTATCTCCCCTGGAGTCCTGATGAGTAGACCCCCAGGTGGGACTGTGGGCATTAAAATCCCCTCCAAGAATGATGGGAGGAGGAAGTTGGAGAAGTAAGTCCTCGAGTTGCTTGAGGGTGAAGTTAATATTTGGGGAAAGATATAGATTGCATATGGTGACGGGGAGTTCTAGGCATGTTCTGACAGCTACAACCTCCAGAGGCGAGTTGAGAGCCAGTTGGTGGCAGTCTAATGATTCATGAATGAGTACTGCAACTCCACCAGATGCTCTGGCAGCTCCATCTCTGTCCTTTCTGAATGTTTGATAGTGCCTGAAGTTAAAATTGTCGGACGGTTTTAGGTTAGTCTCTTGAAGTATCAGGCAAGCTGGACTGAATGTAGCTGTGATGGACTTGAGTTCTGGGAGTCGTAGTATTATTCCGTTAACATTCCACTGTATTGCGGAACGAAAGAAAATGGTAGTAGGGGAGATAGGTCAGTCCGTGAGAAAGAAAGTTTATCTTTTTAGTTTTAGGTCCTTTTTATTAGGTTGACCCTTGGGGGGTCCGGAGGTCGTATTGTCTATTTCCATCAAGTCCTCGATGGAACCCGTCGAGGACTTGGAGCTGCTTCTGGAGTTAGGTTTCGCTTTACATGTTTTTATGTTTTTGTTAGAAGCGATTGTAGTCAGTGGGGAAGTGAGGGAAATGGGTGTATGAGGGGGTGGGGTGGACGAAGGAGGGGGAAGGGATAAGAGAGTGGGTGAAGGACCTAGGGTAGAAGAGGATTTGGTGGGAAGAGAGGAAGATGGATTGGGGGCAGGGGGTGGAGGATCTCGTAGAGTAGAAGAGGATTTAGTGGAAAGGGAGGAGGGTTTGGGGGAAGGGGGTGGAGGATCACGAGGTTTGTTGAGGTTAG